>JAJOZX010000923.1:357500-880000 GCA_023014485.1 Bathynomus jamesi | reverse complement strand
TTTCAGGTTATACTACTAGCTTGTACTCTCTTAGACCGGCCGCAGGCAGGATCGTCTTGCGAGTCCCGACTGACGACTTAGATCGCTTGAGTCGTCACAACCCAAGTCGTCAGTCGTGAGGCGCAAGATGACCCTGTGTGCGGCCGGCCTCAATAAACCCCTTTCGTGCAATAATCTGAAAACAATTGAAAGTGGAAGTTGTTTAAGTATTTAATGTTATAAGTAGCTTAAGTCAGGGTTACTTTTTCCTGTTTGTCTCTTTCCTTCAGGTATTTATTCTATTTTTTGTTTAGGCAGCCTTCAATTAAACATTGAAATTACCTTGCTAATTTTCTCTGTGTTTTTGGGAACCCAACTGTTTTGTTCAGTGGCGGCCATACAGGGTGTGCAGAGTGTGTGGTGCATAGGGGACCACGGGTTCTAGGGGGCTCACCAAGCCCTCATCATATAAACAATATAATATTATATATATATATACATACACATTTGTTAACCTCTCCATCTATGGCCTTGGCCGGTTCAAAGTTGATGGGGGTTCTGGTTTGGTAGCAGCAACAGATTTCTCAATCTGGGTAGGGAATCGCAGTAGTTTCTCTTATATTACATTCCGATTTCTTCTTGTAGTGGATCGGAGGATTCTGTAAAACTTATTAAATTCTCTAATGGTTCCCCGATTCTTCTTGTAGCGTATCGGGAAATTATTTTTTCTATTTTAAGACTAAGTTCTCTGAAGAGAACAGGGCTCGAAGGAGAAGACAGATATTCTCTTACTGTAGTTTACTGCTTCTAAATGTTGCAGGTAATGCTCAGCCTCTATGTCAGATTAGAATAATCGGAACAGTCAGAATGACTATTTGAAAAATTATATGAGTTTATATACACAAATTTTGGTGACATCATTATTATTTAATGTTGACCGGTTTTGTTTTATATTCTCAATAGGCTGAATTTTTGACAAAATATATGAAGATAAAGGTAAATTTTTCGGATATAACAGCGTCTAGACAGATAAGCAAGATATCTGAAGATGAAGTCATATTTTTCTTTTAAACAGTATATTGACAGGTCTGATGTTATCATGATTTGCCGAGTTAACTGAAAATAGAAAATGAAATGTGCATTTTATTTTGGATTAGAATTAAACATGTATATGAGCCAAAATTAAATGCCTAAAATTTAAAATTAAATGTTAAGCAAGACATGACTTCACCTTTTACAACTAAGAGAGAATGTATAAAGAAAATGAATATTGCAGAATTTAACACGATTACATGATTAAGCTAAATCTAAAAAAATGATTAAGTAATTTAAAAAATAAATAATTCATCAATTATTCAGCAAAAATAAAATAGAAAGAAAATTAAAAATTTTCCAAAACTTACTTTTTATATATAAGTTAGAATGTCACGCGAGTTTGGACTTTATATGCAAAAATGAATATAGGAATTATTCATTATTCATTTTTGCATAAACAGAATATAAGAATTATTATTCATTTTTACTGGTACATATATATAATCAAACCGGTACCGGTATATAATCCAACTAGATTTCTGTCGGGAAAGGGGGGGGCCAAAATCTATCTCGCACAGGGGCCCACAACTAAGTATGGCCGCCACTGGTTTTGTTCGTGCATTTATCAGGACCAATAATTTCTTAATTTAACGTTTTGCTGCTCCTGGGACGGTCTTGCGCCATAAAGGGGACATGTACATACATATTTGTTTAGAGAATCTTGGTCGTGGTAACACCGTCAAGTCATTAAATAGTGAGGTACTCGCTGATCTCACCAAACCTTAACTTACCTAACCTAGCGTAATCTAGGTTACGCTACATTAGGACTAACATATTTTTTTCCGATAGTAAAAAATACTTCTAGATTTTATTTATACAAATTTTTAATGTTCCGAGGTACCAAAAGTGTTACCTCACTAAATAAGACTACCCTACTACATCTGTGAATTATCACACGCTTGAGACCACTTATGTCCAGTTCCCTACACACACACACACACACACACACACACACACACACACACACACTGTCATCGCAATAGGCTAGACGTTAAACGGAAGTCATCTATTGTTGCTATTATCTCTGAGAGAGATTAAATGCAATTGAAAGCCTTTGGAACCTTTTCTCCAATAATCCATAGAATATCAACTCCTCAAAATCTATTTCAAACGGTATCTATTCCTTAGTCATTAAATGTTTTATCCCCGTTTTTATATCAAATTCAATTCAGGGATGTTTTCTCCCTGCTAATTTATCCCTATTGCATTAAGAACTTTGTCATCGTTTCATCTAATCCATTTTGATTAGATGGAATCTTTTGACCCCCTCTTCCAAAAAAATAAAAAATAAAAGATTCCTCAAATGAAATGAAATGAAAACTGTAATTTTGAAAAATGTTTTTCGACTTAACGTTTGTTTAATTTAAAATTCCAAAATAGATCGAAAAGGATAAAATTATTTAAATTGATTTCTCAAAAATTTTAGACGAGAGTTCATCGGAAACTAGAAATTATTTCTATTTAGGGCACTAGAATGAATTAGTAAGTTTTGGTTAGCTAATTAGTAAATAGTAACTGCAAAATTTTTATTCTGTATTCATGAGAAAGTTATATAATAATAATAATATTAATAACTAGTCAGGAAGGGCAGAAAGTGGCACAGCTCTCAGATCAACTAATACGACCTATTGCTCAAATTTATGTATTATTACACTGGTCAACAACAATTTTGTCACAAGGGTTTTGATGGGTGTTCTAAGTGTACTTTTTCATGCTGAATCTAAATATGAAATCAGATTTTTTTCTATCAGGCTTAGTTTACTTGTGACGCTATGTTCATTTTTTCCTCATTTAGCATGATCACCGGATAAAAAAATAATAACATATTATATATAATTAAGTATATAACAATATTATAATATAAAACATTATAAAAATAATAAATATAATAATATATTATATTAATTAATATAACTATAATAAAATATATTAATATTAATATACAGTATATGTTGTATTAATTTTTCTGTAAAATTAGTACAATTTATTCCTTTGGGGAGAAAGTTCTGATAATGCTGGCAGGATAAATTTGGTCGGAGCAGCAGACTGTGCAGGTTGAAACATGTTTGTACCTGTTCAGACATGAGCCTAGTTTCTGTGTGTAGAGCAGCTCCAAGTCAGTCTGCTTGTAAATGTCACAGTGTTAACAGCTAGTGTCTGTTGCTTCTTGTTAATTTTACACCAGTGTTGTATTCATATAGATGTTTTGTAATGCCGCGGAACTGTCTGAATCATCCTAATTCCTTTTGTTATGTATGTGGTGATCTAACTTTAAAATCCCAGAAACGTAACTTTACACCATTAGTAAAAAAATGCTATGAACTTTATTTCGGATGTAAAGTAGGCGATCAGGACAAGAGTTGGGCCCCTCACATTTGTTGTGTGACATGTGTAAGACTACTTACAGGATGGCTAAACGGTTCACGTCACATGCCATTTGCTATTCCAATGATTTGGAGGGAACCCAAAGATCACACAATTTATTCCTTTGGGGAGAAAGTTCTGATAATGCTGGCAGGATAAATTTGGTCGGAGCAGCAGACTGTGCAGGTTGAAACATGTTTGTACCTGTTCAGACATGAGCCTAGTTTCGGATGTAAAGTAGGCGATCAGGACAAGAGTTGGGCCCCTCACATTTGTTGTGTGACATGTGTAAGACTACTTACAGGATGGCTAAACGGTTCACGTCACATGCCATTTGCTATTCCAATGATTTGGAGGGAACCCAAAGATCACACAACAGACTGCTATTTCTGCCTGGTAAATACAAAGGGGATCACTTCAAAAACAAAGAGCCTTATGAAATACCCTAATCTACCGTCTGCAATGAGACCAGTTCCCCACAGTGCTCAACTTCCAGTACCAAATCCTCCTGAACATGTAAGTTTAAGTGATGAGGAATCAAACGTAGCTGTAGCATATCACGAGGAAAAAGATGAAGACATTTCTGATCCAACATTCCAGGCTACCTGTTCCTCCAATGAACCACATTTACTGTCACAAGGAGATCTAAATGACCTAGTTCGTGATTTGAAATTATCTAAGAAGCAGGCTGAACTTTTAGGTTCAAGATTAAAGGGTTGGAATCTACTGCAACGTGACACTAAAGTTTGTTTTTTCCGCAGCCGCCATGATGAATTCAAAGAATTTGAAATTATCTAAGAAGCAGGCTGAACTTTTAGGTTCAAGATTAAAGGGTTGGAATCTACTGCAACGTGACACTAAAGTTTGTTTTTTCCGCAGCCGCCATGATGAATTCAAAGAATGGTTCTCCCATGAAGATGGACTTGTGTTTTGTAAAGATGTTAATTCAGTCATGGGGGCTCTTGGTCATGAACATAACGTGGATGAGTGGCGATTGTTCATTGACTCCTCAAAAGTCAGCTTGAAAGCAGTCCTTCTTCACAACGGAAATAAATTTCCTTCTGTACCTATTGCACATGCTGCAAACATAAAAGAGTCATACGACAACATGAAGTTGCTTTTAGAAAAGTTTCAGTATCAGAAATATAAGTGGAATATCTGTGGAGATCTGAAGGTCATTGCACTTTTGCTAGGGTTGCAGCTAGGTTACACCAAGTACTGTTGTTTTTTATGTGAGTGGGACAGTAGGGACAAGCAAAACCACTACGTTAAGAAGGATTGGCCAAAACGCACCTCACTTGTTCCAGGCAAGAAAAATGTTGTGAATAGTTCACTTGTTGACCCTGAGAAAGTGTACCTTCCTCCTTTGCATATCAAGCTTGGACTTATGAAAAACTTTGTTAAAGCGATGGATAAAGCACAAACAGGATTCACATACTTGAGAAATAAGTTTCCCCGGATCAGTGATGCCAAGATTAAAGAAGGCATTTTTGTAGGCCCTCAGATCAGAGAATTGTTAAGAGATGAGAGATTTGAAGGAGAGTTGAATGAAGTTGAGAAAGCTGCGTGGCAGAGTTTCAAAAGTGTCTGCACAAATGTTTTGGGAAATCACAAGGCCGAAAACTATCCTGAAATAGTAGGAGATCTTCTTAAGTCTTACCAAGCAATGGGGTGCAATATGTCATTAAAGGTTCATTTCTTGGACTCTCACTTGGACTTTTTTCCGGAAAACCTGGGTGCGGTAAGCGACGAACATGGTGAGCGTTTTCATCAGGATATTTCTGCCATGGAAAACCGTTACCAAGGCAAATGGAGCCCCAGTATGCTGGCTGACTATTGCTGGACTCTTAAGAGAGACATGCCTGAGGCAAAGCACAGCAGAAAATCAAAACAAGCTACTTTTTAAACTACAGGTATGTCTTTTCGATCATATTTTAATAAGTATGTAACTATATGGGTTTTTAAAAATTAAATTGCATGTCACACAAAACCAGACCTGATAGAGAAATTTTACAAACTTATTTGGATTCAGCACAGAAAATACTATAAGAATAAGGTATTTTCATTCTTGGGACACGAAAAATTTTTTTTTGTTGCCTAGTGAATTATTATTACACTGCCCAACACCAATTTTGCTGATTTCATTCTAACACCTGTTTTTAGGTAACTTTGGTGTGCTGATTTCAAAAATCACCTTAGTTTTTGCCTATCACGTCAGGTTTTCGAGCAATCAAATACGGAGATATCGCATTTTGGCAGGGTTATGCCCAATTTTTTTTCTTTTCAAAAAATAAGTTTTTACATACTCAGAATCAGCATGGAAAAGTAAAAAATTGTGCAGGGAATGAACTTTGATATACAATGGTAATATTGACATAAAGTGATTAAAAGTGTTTAAATAAGCAAAAAATGAATCCATGATCATGACGTCACGCTCATACCTGGGGAAATCACAGATACTCAAGATTTTAATATGTTGTACATGACCTTTAGATTTAATGCACAGATTTGCGTATTCCACAGATAAAATTTTAACAGCAAAACAGCTGTTAACAGGTCTCAAAAATCATCAATTTTGATAAGTGCCCTTCATGGATCACCCAAAATAGGCATATTGCATTGCACATTGCACGAAAACCTGATGTGATGGACAAAATCTAAGGTGATTTTTGAAATCAGCACATCAATATTATCCAGAAACAGGTCTTAGAATTAAATGACCAGCAAAAAGTTTTTTTTTGTTGGGCAGTGTTATTACTACTATCATCATTGGGATTCGAACCCCTGACCTCAGTCAGGGAAATGGTGTTACTCACTAAGCTAGAAACCCTGGCGCGAATGTTATGTAAATTCGTGCAGTGAAATCATAAAATTGGTCACTAAAATAGGAAGCTTTTCTTTGAATGTTGATATTAATTGCAAATCTTAATTTTTGAAGTTTTATGATCCTATCGAAATAAAAAAAAATCGCTTGACTAAGTTTTCATGCCCCGTACCCGATGCTCCAAAGAGGCATGTTTTAAGGATGGTCCAGAGTTCAGAATTCACACTGTATCAGATTCTCAGAGATACACGCACCAGACATCCGATATTGTCCATCGACGTCTTAGGTCCTAATGTTTGTTTCAACATTGTCCTAAGACTTAAGACAATGTTTGTTTCAACATTGTCTAAAGGCTAAGGACAGTGTTCAAACAAAATTTCCAACAGTTCTTAATGAAATAAATGAAAAATAGTTATCCTTATATTAATACCTTGTCTAGATGTTATTAAATGCAGGGTGTCTTAAAAGTCACTGTGCACATGTATATGTTAACCCCTCCGTCTATGGCCTTGGTCGGTTCGAAGTTGACGGGGGTTCTGGTTAGGTGGCAGCAACGGATTTGTTACTCTGGAGTAGCTGGTACCGTATAGGGAATCGCAGTAGTTTTCTTCTATACTACTCCCCGATTTCTTCTTGTAGTGGATCGGAGGATTCTGTGGAGCTTACCTAATTCTCTGAAGGTTCCCCGATTCTTCTTGTAACGTATCGGGAAATTATTTTTCTCTATTTAAGACTAAGTTCTCTGAAGAGAGCAAGGTTCGAAGGAGAAGACAAAGATTTTTTTCTTACTATAGTTTTACTGCTAAAATGTTGCAAGTAATGCTCAGCCACTAAGTTAGATTAGCCAATTCAGAATGAACATTGGAGAAATTTTATGGGTTTTTATACTGATTTTTTTTACTGACATCATTATTATTTAATGCTGATCTTTTTTGCTGATTTACTCTGCAAAACATTTAAAGACAAAACAAATATTTTAGCGGTAGCAAGGTCTAGACTGCTAAGCAAGAGGAAGCCATATTTTTATTTTAAACCGCATATTGACAGATCTGATGTTATCATGATCTGCCGAGTTAACTAAAAATGGAAATTGAAATATGCCTCTTCATCATGAATTACAAACAAACATGCACATGAGCAAAAATTAAATGCTTAAGATTCAAAATTAAACGTTAAACAGGCATGACTTCATCTTTTACAACGAAGAGAGAATGTATACAGGGAATGAACAAGATTACATTATTAAGCTAAATCTAAAAAAGATTAAGTAGTTTAAAAAAAAATACTCACAATTGTAAAATAGAAAGCAAATCAAAAATTTATCCAAACTCGTGTCAGCGTTACGCGATTTTGCTTTCTGTGTAAAAATGAATATATGAATATAAATGTTATGAATATAAATGTATACAAATATAAGTATTATATGAATATAATGAACATAAGGATTATATAAATATAAGGATTTATATAAATATATGAATTATATAAGAATCATACGAATGAATATAAGAATATAGGAATTATTCATTGTTCATTTTTACAGGGATCTCCCCTCTAGAATGATATTAATACAATAATATAACATCCTAACTAAATTCTAACTAGATGATAACTAATGGTTTTTATAATACAGATTTATATACAGTATTATGCACAACATAAGTCGGGGTGGTTAAGTTTTTGTTTTTTTGCCATTGCGAGAATAGTCTCTTCACTACAAATATACCGAGGATAATAGCACACACACAATGATAATACTGACGGCAGATGTTGGTAAATAATTGTTACTGATTTGTAAAAGGTTATTCTGGTTATCATCTGAAAATTTTTAAAAACGACTCAATTCATCATTCCATTTATGGGCATGAAGTCCGGGTAGGATGGTCACCGGTTTCATGGCGGAATCCAAGATTTTTATAGTAGGTTTGAATTTAGTTTCAGACAGAAAGGGGTATGAGTTGTTAATTGTAATCTCAATATTAAAAGGGGAACAGTTTTATTCATATCTACGTCTTAAATTATACGGAACTGTTGATGGTCGTGTAGATGTTTGTGGTCGTGTAGATGTTTATGTTTGTGTGCGGAGTGGTCGGCCTCGCTTAGGTGGTAGTGGGGGTCGAACATTAAGCTCGGATTCTGAGTGTTTTCGTTTTTTCCGTGAAGGTTTTAATTCACGTGGTTGATGCATTTGCGGTCGGTATGTAGGGTCCGTGCGTCGATTAATCGGTGAGGGTGGTGACGGAGGAGATGGTGGAGTTCCACTGAGTGATCCTCTAGAAGGGGTTTCTCCAGGGTCTGGTTCCGATTGGACTCTCGGTTTTGGGACCTCTTCTTGTTCAGAGATTGGCTCGAGTACTGGTGGTATTACGATGTATCAATCTTCGTCACGGGTAGTGGTTTCCGCGGTGACTACTTCGGTTTTGTGGTCCCTGCTGGATTTGTTAATACCTGATCTTTCGAAGGATAGGCGGCTCGAACGCCTGGCAGATGTTTTTTGGGAAGGTGTTGTTCGGCAGCTATCTTTAAATTATCAGCGTGAATGATCTTTAGTTTGGAATGATCTCGGAGGTCGAGGATTTCGTAACGGTTCTTTCCGAGGTTTTTCATAATCCTATATGGGCCATCCCATTTTGGGTATAATTTGCGATGAGCACTTGGCGGTTTCACGCTCTTTATGTAACACGCATACCGACGATTATAGTCCGTTGACGGGGATGACGCCTATGTTGCTCTTACTCCATCTGTTTGTTTAGTTGGTCGAGAGCATATCGGATTATGTAAAAAAATTTGAGAGATCATTCAACTAGTTGCTGATTTGCTTCTGCCTTCTCGGAAGGTGTTAGAACTGCCGGATCGATTTGGTCAGGCAAATCAAAAGGTAGCCGTTTGTCGTAGTGATATAGGACGAAATGAGGGGTGTCCCCGATGGACACGTTATAGCCATTGTTGATGGCTGTTTGCACTATGGGGAGGGAATCATCCCATGTACGGGAGGATGCATCGACAACGTGGCGAAGGGCTTCTAAGATCTTCCGATTGTGCCTTTCCATTAAGCCGTTCGCCTGCGGATGGTATACCAGAATGTGTGTATTTTTAATTTTACACATGTTACAGAGTGACTCAAACAGTTTGGAAGTGAGACTAACGGCGTTACCCGAAATTAGGATGGATGCAGTAGTATGGTTTTGGATGACGCGTTCCACTAGGGCCTTTGCCACAGTTCTGGTTTGGAATGGCAAGTACTTCGCTGTAACGCGAGAAGTGGTCCGTAAACACAATGATGTACTGGTTTCCCTTTGATGTTTTGGAAAACGGTCCTAGTACTTCCATTCCAGTTCTTTGCCAGGGCCGTTGGCATACTGGATATTTATGCAGGGGAGCTGTGGATGGTATGTTGCCTTTATGTTTTAAAGAAGACGAGCATTCAGCGATGTATTCATGTACTTTTTTGTTCATTTCGGGAAAATGGTATCGCTCCAAAAGACTCTTGATGGTGCGATCCGGTCCCATGTGGCCATACAAAGGTGAGTCGTGACAAAGTCCGATGGCTATATCTACAAGATCCTTTGGTATTTCCACGAGGTCGTTTCCATCTTCGTTCCTAAAATGTACGAGCCCATCTTTTAGGTTGTACTGTTCTTTTACCTTCGATGGTTCCTTTTGTTTCAGGCGAGCCCGAAGGTTCTGGGTGTGTTGGTACTGTTGTTGGGAGTATTTTAGACATTCGTAGTCGAACACAGGAAGAGTTTCTATCTTATTCACTTGGGTGTCGGGCTTGAGTCTCGACAATCCGTCTGGAATAGCTTGAAGTTTTCCTGGTTTGTATACGACTTTTGCCGCAAAGTCCTGAATCAACAGAGCCCATCTACTCAATCGTCCTTCAAGTAGTTTGTCATTGAAGAGATACGTGAGTGGCTTATGGTCAGTTTTGATGGTTACATCGTATCCATAGACGATATTTCGGAAATTTTTCAAAGCCCAATATACCGCTAGGGCCTCTCAGTCCGTAGTGGAATAATTCCGTTGAGGTCTAGAGAGAAGCTAACTGGCATAAGCAATGGGTAATTCCACACCATCTACGTCTTGTAATAGGACGGCTCCTAGTCTATAGGAGGAAGCATCTGTGGCTATGACAAAGGGTTTGGTGTAATCGCGATATTGGAGGATGGGATGACAGGTTAGTTTACCGATTAAAGTTTCAAAAGCATGTTGGTGATCAGATTTCCAATTAAATTTAGCATTTTTATGGAACAAATTGGTAATGGGTTTAGCAATGTTTGAAAGTTGAGGGATAAAATTTCAATAGAATCCGACAAATCCAATAAATGCACGAGCGTCGTCGATGGTTTTAGGTACAGGGTACCTTTCCAGTGCTTCAAGTTTGGTGGATCAGGTTTAATTCCAGTGGATGATAGTAGAAATCCTAGTATACCAGGGATTCCTGTAAAAGTTGCACTTTGCAAGTTTCAGTTTAAGGTGTGCTTTTCTCAAACGTGATAGCACATTCTGAAGACGTTGAAAGTGTGTTTTTATATCCGAACTATAAACGATAATATCGTCAAGATAGACGAGAGCTTCGACACCTAATAGGTCGGAAAGGACTATATTCATCAACCTAGAGAAATTAGCAGGCCCATTTCGGACTCCGAAAGGTAAAACCTGGAATTCGTAATGGCCTCGGTTAGTGAGAAAGCAGTCAATGCCCGAGATTCGGGACTGACCTCCATTTGCCAATAACCGGATGCTAAATCGAGGGATGAAAAGAAGTTAGCTCTCCCTACGTTCAGAATTGTTTCCTGCATGTTTGGAATAGGGAAACGGTCTGGGATGGTAATGTGGTTTAGGGTCTAAAATCTATACAAGGGCGAGATGTTCCGTCCTTTTTGGAAACAAGAATCATAGGAGCGGACCAGGGACTAGCTGAAGGCTGAATGACATCCTGCTCCAACATGTCCTTCATGTGTTCCTCAATAGTTACTAATTGGGAATGTGGAACCCTATAGGGAGGAATGAAGATGGGTTTGGAATTGGGTTCCAGCTTGATTTCGAAAGGGACCAAATTAGTTCGGCCCAGAGGATCTCCTTTTAGGGCAATCACATCTCTATTTCTTATCAGGAAATCGAGAAGTGATTCCAGTAGTTTGGGATCCTGTAAGGCTGGTGACTCCTGAAGGGAGTGCTCCAGACATTTCTTATATTCTTCTCTTAATGCTGAAGGGTTTAACTCTAAGGAACTGGAAACATGATTTATAGTACTGGTGGGGAAATCTGAATTTATTTCTACTGTGGAAACAGTTCTATTCTCTGATTTGAAGTTAATTCAATAGGGCTTTTTCCTTTGTTTAAACAAACAAGGGATAGCTGAATTCTGACTATGACTAAGAGCTTGGGCAATAAGAACATCTCTCTTGAAGTTACTTTTCTCTGTAATAAGAGTACGATCTGACTCTAATAGTTTTCCTTGACCGTTTACTACTCTTGCTAGGAAACAAATCTTCTCATAAGGTGCTACTGTTATATGCTCTGTAGGGCATATGAAAAATTGTGAATCTGACTCTGGTTCGGCGACTAAAATTTGCCTTATTGGCTGAAAAATCGTTTCAGTTGGATTTCGAATCTCAACTGCTGAGTTAACTGAAACTGGCTGAACTGAAACTGGCTGACTGGAAACTGCTGACTGAAACTGGCTGGCTGGAAACTGACTGTGTTGATCCTACTGGATTCAACAACTGGAACTGATTACTCTGGGGGCTGATTTCTGGGGGTTGTCCCTCTGGATGCAACCGACTGACTTGAACTGCTATAAACTGGAGTGGGTTTCCTATTTCTTTCGGAAATCCGAACTAAACTGATTCTGTTAGCATTAAGCTGTCTATTATTCTCATGGAGAGGGTGTGTCCTATTTCTACACTTAACTAATTTTCTAGATGGGTAAATTTTCCATTGATTCTGGTTGAAGAAATTCATACCTAGTAAAATATCTGTCTGAAAGGTGGCGACTGCGTCCACAATACAACATTTTGCGAGATACACCGCGTTACCAACTTCTAAATATAATTCATTTTCTCCATATGTAGGGATGGGTGTGCCTGTAACTCCTCTGAATTGGCAGGAAGGTGCCTTAATTTCATATTTATAATCTGTACTCTCTAGTAACTCATCTGCACGTTGTTGCTTAATCAATGTCGCATGTGTTCCTGTATCTAGAAGAGCGGTTAAATCTCGGTTATCTGTGCTACAATTTATTATTAAAACTAGTAAGTTCGCACCTACTATCCTGATGGGTAGTTCATGCGTGTATTTGGGTTTATTATTGCTATTTAGGAGGGAGGAGGCTGAACTGCTGCCTCCGAAGTGGGATCTAAAAAAGGACTTGAATTGACTTCTATGGGAGCACCTGAGTCATATGCTACGGGATCACCATACACTGGAGGGTTTTCTTGAAAAGTGTACTCTGGGGAAACTGATTCTCCAACGAGTACTTCTACGTACCGAACCATCCGACCTTGCTGATTATATTGGGGTCTGGGCATTGGGTAATAGTATGGTTGACCTTGTGGTCGTGATCTGTTTGGTGGGTGGTTCTGTTGAGGCTGGAAACTAACTAGTCTGGGTAATGTTCCTTTGTTTTATTTATGGCCACACTTACTGGTTTGGTAATATTTAGACACTCTTGAAATTTCTTTTTAGGTGCTACGGGTAGGTTTTGGTAAGTGAATGCTGCTACTATTAGGTTTCTTTGTTTTGAAGTGAATGTAATGTCACATGCATTTTCTGCGGCTCGGAGGGCTTTTCCTATGAGTTTGTGTGTTCGTGTAATAAAATTATTTTAATCTTCATGTTCTTCTTTCTTCCATTTAGCTTGGAAGACAGTTTCTAACTTGGCTAAAGGTTGTGCAAGTGTTGTTTCTTTAAAAAATTCTAATAAGTTTTGTTAAAAATTGTCCCAAGTTGTAGCTTTGCTAATGGATGGGACGTATGTAACTGTATCATGGGCAATCCCCTCTTTAGGGTCAATAAACCTTTTAGCTTCCCTAATCTTTATATCATCTGTGATGTTTTCGCGTAAGAAATGCTGTTCTAGAGACTCAATCCAAGGTCTTACGCGCGGTTCAACAAAGTTATTATCCATGGTTCATTTAAAAATTAGGACAGTATGGGGAAGGTTTACAAGTCTACCTAAGTTAATGTATGCTGGGGAAGTGGTTTGAGACATGTTGGCTTGTGCTTGATCTGAAGTTTGCATGTTTGGAAATATGTTTGAAGGGCGCCGGGTAGGTGGAAAAATGGGTGGAGGGGAATTTTCAATGTCAGAAAGGGCACTGTCTGAATCGCTCATATGTGAAGGTACTGTTAATGTATTCTAATTTGGTCTGCTTGACCGATCTTAATCTATGGAATGATCACTTGAGTGGCTTTCCTAACTACTCTATCTAAGAAATACACAAATAATGCACAATAATTTGCCTAACTAGGGAAAAATTTGGAAAAAATTGTAAACAAAATAATAACAAAATTTCACTCGAATGCACTTCAATGTACGATAATATTATGATTGGCACATTAAATAAAATTATTCTATGCTAATTACTAATTATAATAGTGGAAATAACTCGGTTTCAATAAAAAGAAATGTATCACTGGTGTATGGAATGTTCACTGTGTTTTTTGTTAATTCTGGCTTGATACTAATTATTAACTTAATAATACTGACTTCTCAAAAATTTGAAAAAAGGATCTGTACTTAAGATTCCTACGGCGAAATCCTTGGAGACGTGTCCTGAAGACGTGTCTTGCTGGCCACTTGTTCCTGAACGAAGAAGAATGGAGGTGGAAAACTTGGAGTCGTCACACACTGGTCGAATGATGGATGTGAAGAATTGGAAGTCGTGACACGCCGGTCAACTGAATGTTGGTTCTAGTTCCAGGGTCTGGAAGACTTGAAGAATCCTGATTGCAGACGTCGCCAGTTGTTAACCCCTCCGTCTATGGCCTTGGTCGGTTCGAAGTTGACGGGGGTTCTGGTTAGGTGGCAGCAACGGATTTGTTACTCTGGAGTAACTGGTACCGTATTGGGAATCGCAGTAGTTTTCTTCTCTACAGTACTACTCTCCGATTTCTTCTTGTAGTGGATCGGAGGATTCTGTGGAACTTACCTAATTCTCTGAAGGCTCCCCGATTCTTCTTGTAACGTATCGGGAAATTATTTTTCTCTATTTAAGACTAAGTTCTCTGAAGAGAGCAAGGTTCGAAGGAGAAGACAAAGATTTTTTTCTTACTATAGTTTTACTGCTAAAATGTTACAAGTAATGCTCAGCCTCTAAGTTAGATTAGCCAATTCAGAATGAACATTGGAGAAATTTTATGGGTTTTTATACTGATTTTTTTTACTGACGTCATTATTATTTAATGCCGATCTGTTTTTGCTGATTTACTTTGCAAAACATTTAAAGACAAAACAAATATTTTAGCTGTAACAAGCTCTAGACTGCTAAGCAAGAGGAAGCCATATTTGTATTTTAAACCGCATATTGACAGATCTGATGTTATCATGATCTGCCGAGTTAACTAAAAATGGAAATTGAAATATGCCTTCCCATCATGAATTACAAACAAACATGCACATGAGCAAAAATTAAATGCTTAAGATTCAAAATTAAACGTTAAGCAGGCCATGACTTCATCTTTTACAACGAAGAGAGAATGTATACAGGGAATGAACAAGATTACATTATTAGGCTAAATCTAAAAAAATGATTAAGTAGTTTAGGAGTTATTCATTGTTCATTTTTACACACACACACACACACACACACACACACACACACACACACAAAATTAAATGCTTAAAATTCAAAATTAAACGTAAAGAAGGCTATGACTTCATCTTTTACACACACACACACACACACACACACACACACACTCAAAGTTAAATGCTTAAGATTCAAAATTAAACGTTAAGCAGGCCATGACTTCATCTTTTACACACACACACACACACACACACACACACACACACAAAATGAAATGCTTAAAATTCAAAATTAAACGTAAACAAGGCTATGACCTCATCTTTTACACACACACACACACACACACACTCAAAATTAAATGCTTAAGATTCAAAATTGAACGTTCAGCAGGCAATGACTTCAACTTTTACAACGAAGAGAGAATGTATACAGGGAATGAACAAGATTACATTATTAAGCTAAATCTAAAAAAATTATATATATATATATATATATATATATATATCGGTGCACAGTGACTTTTGAGACATCCTGTGTATCTACAATGATAACAAGTTTTTGGAAAGTCTAAAGAATACACTCTTAAAATCTTTACAACCAAACATTTTTCAAGCACAAAGAAAATATATTCTACATACGTACATACTTCGTACATACATACATAAATACATGCTTAAATGCATACATAAATACGTGCATAAATGCATACATAAATACATACATACCTACATACATATATAAATACCTACCTACTTACATATATAAATACCTACGTACCACATATATACATATATATATAAATACCTACCTACCTTCATATATACATACATACATACATACATACATATATATATATATAATCAAAATCTCGTTTCCCAACGAATTTGGGTGGGAAGGCAGATATAGTCCGGATCCGAGACCACTGTTGCCTTTTGTGGGGAGAAAGAGGGAAGATGGGTCCCCAGTCCAGTTCCTCCTGTATCTCAGGAAATAACGGTGGGGTCGCCACATCCATAAGCCAAAAATGTATTCTGTATGAATTAAATAAATTTCTGTATAAAATATATTTTTTTATGTTAAAAAAATTTTAATTTTTTGGTTTCAAGATAACATTTTTTTTAACCTTTGAAAACTTTTCTAATAGAAAGTGATAAATCAGTAAAGTTGGAAACTAGGAGCTTGTGGGAATCGAACCCGCGTCGCATGGTTTTAGAGTGACTGCTCCTACTGATCACGTGGTGATTCAGAATCCCCCAAAATAAGGTTCGTTCAAGCGAGGTCAGTATTTACAGTTTTACCATGGTTCATGCATGTGACTTAATATAAACCATGGAATTTAGTGACGCCTATTTTCATGTATAATATCGCCTTAATAATAATAATAATAATAATAATAATAATAATAATAATAATAATATTATCAAGGATTTACCACATATTTAGACATGTGAAACTGTGAATTATTAGTTTTCTTAATTTGAGTAGGGCCAAATAAATGTATCCAGTAATAAAAGGAATGAATTGGCACTGACACTTCCAAAGTTTGTTCGTAAGACAAATGCTTCGTATGATTTGGATTTGGTACATTTTCATTTTCAGTGTATAAGTGAATTCGCCTTAATCTCGTATTATAAATAACATCCAATTAATATAAATTGAACTTGTTACGGTAAATTGTGAAGATTTATTTTCATATTCTGCAGTATCTTCACGCTTCTAAAACTTCTTTTTTTTTCTTTTTTTTGAATGTATCAAAACACTGGAGCTCAATTTTTCCACTTCGGTGAATTCAATTTTCAATTTGGATCTTTTCCCCTCTTCTCTCCATAACACAATTTTGTGCCATCATTTTCGCTTATAGTCAACAATCGCTTCAGACGCACGTATACGCCAGAAAAATAAGATAAACAAAGCCCATCAGAGTGTGTGTGTGTGTGTGTGTGTGTGTGTGTGTGTGTAAGTTATAGAAGAAAAAGGTTTTGTCTTGTAGTAAAACCTTGATTCAGTTTATAAAATCCATTCCGAATCAGCGGCGTTAATAGTGCCAAGGCATCAAACGAGGCACACGTTCACCCTCAAGCACTTGCACAATGAGATTTATTTATAGTTTTTATTATAACATTCATATACCTAATTGTATGTTCTGGTTGTAAACAATATCTCTTGTTTAAAAAGAAAATTTTTTATTTTTTTTTGTGCACAACGATACGTACTAATTAAATAACAAAAATATTGTTGCATATGACAGAGTAAATTAAATTGATGAGTGATCTACAGGGTTCCCATGAATCCCTTTACCCATGAAACTTTTCCTACTAGAATCGGGCGAGGGTAAAAGGGGTAAAGGAACTTATGGTACACCCTGTACAACCATTTTGGGGTTTGGGCTACTTCGTGGCCGTGTCGCAACGCCGTTTATCAGCAAAGTTAAGCGACATTGGGTTTGGGTAGTAAGGGGTTCCAAAAAACCTTAGCCCCCCCATTTGCAGCTTACATGTTTACTTATATCGAAATAGTTTTTAGTGATTAGAAAAATATATAAAATTCTTTATTTATTGCAGGTATTAAAATTACTCTAGCTGATAAAGTGATAATATAATGGCTTCTCAATTAATTGGTGATTCGGAGAGGCAACGTGTGATAGATCGCATACGAGCAATAACATTTCGGGAAGCTCGTGATGCTGGAGCCACCTTTATAACACGTTCATGGGTTGCCAAGAAGTTGCGAAAAAGTGAGGACTTTATCAAAAGAAATTGGAATAAAACTTTGGATGAATGTGAAATGGATACAACCAAATCTGGGCGCCCAAATTTGCCACTCTCTCAGGAAACAAAGGACATCATTGAAAGCAGTACGCGTAAGCGGAAAAACAGCTGTGCTAAACTTTCTAGAGAGATCGAAGTGTTGAGAGGAAAGATCGTTAGTGGTGAGATCATTCGACTGTACCGTCATAGGCAAGGTTTAAAGCCTTGGCATGAACTTCCAAAGCAAAGAAAAACTCAACTTAACATCGATGACAGAATGTGGTTTGCCCATTATCTTGAAGATTGGGATGTGGATGATTTCGTACATTTAGCTGTCTCCGATGAATTTTTTGTTTACGTAACACGTCGGCCTAACTACCAAAATGATCGAGTGTGAGCCACAACACCAGATGAAATCGATGACAATGAACATTATCGCAAATTATTAAAAAGTCCAGACTGTGTTGGTGTGTTTGTTTTGTTCACTGCAAAGAAGCTCATGTGGGTGCTGAAGCCAAATGGTCAGAGTTGGGATGGACAGTATTTTCGTGATATTATTCTATCCCAGCATGTCATTCCTTTTCTAAGAAACCCTAACAATGTTATGGATGTCGATCAGGTCACACTTCTGCACGATAAGGCCCCCTGCTTTAAGGCATTAGCCACTCAACAGTTGTTGCGGAACCATGAGATCGATTTCTTTGGAAATGAAGAATGGCCAGGAAATTCTCCTGACCTGAACGTCTGTGAACACATTGGATCAGTTAAAAGGACAAGGTTGAATGTCTCTTGTTTCAAGAACCTGCAGCAAATCGATTTTCGAAGGATACAATGACGCAACACATCGAAACTGTTTTAGCAAATTTGCGTAACGATCAAGATCTATTCACGTCACTTTTGGCAAGCTACCCAAAGCGAATTCAGGCTGTCTTGGAAGCCAATGGCGGGAACACGAAGTTTTAATTGTTTCTCATTAAATGCAGGATTAAATTCTCTTTTGTAAGGTATGTTTAGTTTTACTGTACCTCTAATGGTTTAGGCCATGGGCGAGGGGACTAAGGTTTATTGGAGCCCCGTAGTTGGATGGGTGACCGTTCTCTGCGTCCAGATGATGTAGTGACTCGTAGCCTACGGGCTACTACATCACTACCTACGGGCCATAGGTAGTTCAAATCCCACGTAAAGCTGTAGGCCCACTCGGTCATATGACCTTTGCTGTTACAAAGGAGGTTAAACAATCCAAAAACATCATTTGTGTGTATATTTTTTTCATAGCAATTTCAGAGCTACGATAATTAACCAAAAAACCCCCCAAATATTTTGTATAAATTCGATGGCAAACTAATATAAATGAAATTTACCAGCAGAAAATAACAGAAATTAAGGTTCCGTTAATTCCTCTTACCACTAGCGCTACGTCAAGCCTATATCAGCGAAATAACACTGATATATGATATACTCAGTATATTTCGTAGCTGATATACTCCGTATGAGTACTCAGAAAAATACTGTAGTAAAGTTTATTCAAGTGTTGCACTTTTAGCCTCATGTTTTTGTATCACACCGTTGCGGTTTTAAGTTAGTGATATTCTCATTAGTTTGTAAGGTTTTCTTTTTTAATTATATGTTATTTATTTTATATTACCTTATGAAGTCAGTAGAAGCTATTCCAAGGAAAATACAGAGCCTTAGCAATAACAGTATTATAATTTGTGTCCGAAAGGGTGAGAGAGTCTTTAACTTCGATCACCGTAATTATTTTCAGAGTAGCTACTGATCAAAGCGATACTAAACTAAGTTCAAATACATATTAATTACGTCATACTATACGAAATTTTCACAATTTTACGCACTCTACGCTGTTCACAGACTGGAGGAGAAAAAGTAAAGTGTTTGTGGTGTAATGTACGGGTTTGTTGAGAAGTGTACGTTACATAAATATTTTCACGCATACTACTGCTTAGCCTGCACTATTTTAAAGTATTTTGTATTATTATAACTCCATTATAGTTAAAGTGTCCTATGTTTATTTCGTATCTTTACAGACAATGTAATGGTTTTATTGTTCGAAAAGTCGTGTTAACACATTTTGGGTCAAAGTTGTACTTCGTTAGGTTTATTATAATAATGGAACGTATAATAATGGAGCGTATAGTAATGTTAAAAGAAAATAGGATTAGGGCTCAGCTTCAAGAATAATTGTATAACTCTTCATATAAAGAGGTTAGATAACAATGCATAGCTTCTCATACGTTAATTGTAGAGCTGGAGATTGAGATAGCGAGGTTCGGGGTGAGAAACTATGTGACATAAATTATCTTTACTCTTAAGCAAGCAAAGGTTTATTTATTTATAAGGTTAAAGCATATTTTCATTTTTATTTCGCTAATACACCAAAAATTGTGCATAGAAATTTTAACTTGTATTGCCTCCCATCTCCTTAATGGAGGGAGTTATTAATGATAGAGAAAACTCCTGTTATTATTATTTTAATTATTATCTGTGTATTTTGTTTTTTCGTGGAAAAGGGGCGGGTTTCAGGAGGTTCGGACGTTTGGTAACCAATCATAAAAAATAAAAAACGTGACGTAAGTCTATTTGACGACCAATAGTAGACAGTTCGGGAAATTTCACAATTTTCCAATTTAAACCTTCTTCGGCGAACTTTCTTCCGCGACTGCGCGTCTAAAAATAAATTCTCCATTGCGGTACCACAATTTAGCGCCTCCTTCGAAACTTCCTCTACCTCTATAACCTCGAAACTCTGTGAAATGTAAGTTAAAAAAGTGACAAAAATGTAAGAGATTTTTAATTTGTCTCGCCGTATTTCTTTCATGATGGCGTATGAACGACGCTGTAATTTCATTTATTTTACGTTTTTATTATTTATAACAACGAGTTGGTGTTATTTACAACAACGTTTTGATTTATATGGACAAAGAGAGAGAGAGAGAGAGAGAGAGAGAGAGAGAGAGAGAGAGAGAGAGAGAGATTTACAGAAAAAAATGTAATAATAATATAATAATTTAACCCACTACCATTTCTATGCATACAAAATAGCCTCTAACCGCATTAATTATAATCAGAGGCACTTATTTCCCTTCATTTATTAAAATGGCACTCGATACAACTGTGGCACTGCACTTTTTGTAAACTGAAGCTAAATCTCATTAGAAGTTGGTTCTCTTGCCTTCGTCACTACTCTCTATATCTTAATCTCATTTGCTGAAATAAAACTTTTACGAACGTTTTTTTTTTAATGTTCTTAAATTCTTGTTCTTTCATTTGGTTTCCTTTCTGGACTCGTTTTAACATACTTTTTTTTTGTTTTCTAATCCTGATTTTGTTTTTGTTTTTCTTTCTTTTTAACTCAAAGAGTTTTCATTAATTAAAGGAATTTAAAACTATAAATAAATTAACGCCAAAATACTGCTTTATTTCGCTTGAATTGGGATGGAATTTATATTACGGATAGTGGTCGTAAGATATATATATATTATATATATATATATATATATATATATATATATATACAGGGTGTTCCAAAAGTCTCGATACATAGGGAAAATTAGCACTTTTTAGCAAAATGTAACTTTATTTACAAAACATTCTCTACATGATTGCCATTTCTTTGTAAACACACACGGATGCGTCTCTCCCACTCATGGTGAACTCGTCTTAACACATTTGGTGTTATGGACGTAATGTACCAGGAAAAGATACAGAACATGGATCGCCTAAAGGAACCCATTCGAAGTGCAATTACGTCCATAACACCAAATGTGTTAACACGAGTTCACCATGAGTGGGAGAGACGCATCCGTGTGTGTTTACAAAGAAATGGCAATCATGTAGAGAATGTTTTGTAAATAAAGTTACATTTTGCTAAAAAGTGCTAATTTTCCCTATGTATGGAGACTTTTGGGACACCCTGTATATATATATATATATATATATATACACACACACACTTCGGTATATGTATGTATATATGTCTCGGCGCCTCGGTGGTGTAGTGGTTAGCGTCGCTGACTACGAATCCATCGGCTCCGGGATCGAGACCCAGTGACGGCAGCCGGCGCGCAGCAAAACCCAGCTGTTTATCCTTCCACACAATAAAGAAAGTAGTTGGTAGATAAATGGGTACCCTGGGTGGCCTAGTGGTTAAGACACTGGAATGCTGGTGGTGCGTGGTATAACTGGTATATATATATATATATGATGAAAAGAACCACGAAGGAAAGGAAACACAGAATGGTGCTCAAGCGCTTTCGTCTAATGACATCCTCAGGAACACTGAAGTAAATAAAGAGTTCGAGACTATATATATAGGTCACAAAAAAAAAGATATACATCTATAATAAATATAAAAATAAAAATTGTGGGAGGAGCATACAAATTTATAAGGTAAAACTACCAAAGTTTTAGCACTTCGCCCTTCTTGTCTAAATCCGTTCTGAACGGAACTTTGGTAGTTTTCCCTTATAAATTTGTATGCTCCTCTTACAATTTTTATTTTTCAATTTATTTTATTTTTTTATTTTTTGTGACCTATATATAATTCAGGCATTATCTATAAAATTGGTTGTAAACAATCCACTTGATCCTGTTGTTTTGAATTCGTTCAGAACGGATTTAGACAAAGGCAAATTGCTAAAATTGGTAGTTTTTCCTTACAAATTTGTATGCTCCTCCCACAATTTTTATTTCTATATGTATTTTTTTTTTTTGGTGACCTATATATAGTCTCGAACTCTTTATTTACTTCAGTGTTCCTGAGGATGTCATTAGACGAAAGCGCTTGAGCACCATTCTGTGTTTCCTTTCCTTCGTGGTTCTTTTCATCATAAATATTTTTCACGTGTTACTTTCGTGAAATACTTTTCATATATATATATATATGGGCCAACTCGGAATGGTTCCCCGAGTTAACTTTTATGAAACAGAACTAATGTGCAGAAAACAATGGACTCCTTCTGGAATATTATATTGACTGTAGTTCGATTAAGTAATGGTAAATAGCAAATACTAAAGTTTTTTCTTTTTTCATGATGGAAGTCCCGAAGCTGGGTCCTATCTGCTAAGCAGATAGCTGGTGAAGGAAGCTATATTTTGGGGCTTTTTGGCGGGTTACCCGTTGCCCACGTTGGGCTTTCATCATGAAAAAGAAAAGACTATAGTATTTGTCATTTACCATTACTTATTCGGACTATAGCGGATTTAATATGCACATTAGTTTTGCGTATGCCATATATATATATATATATTCTCTCTCTCTCTCTCTCTCTCTCTCTCTCTCTCTCTCTCTCTCTCTCTCTCTCTCTCTCTCTCTCTCATACCGTGAAACGCAAATTCATTAAGTCTTTACCATTCATTAAAATCTAACGGGTTCTTGATGCGATTTCACATCTTGTGTATTTTCAATGTAAAACGCATTCATTCATTCATTTATTATTAGGTTCTCCGGCAACCGATGCGACCCAAGGGATGTCAAAGGACGAATGTATACTGAGCCGAGATAGAAGGTTGAAATTGGTTCAATAAAACTACGTGAATTTATGTAGAGAAAAGCAAGCAACGTCTTTGGAGAGAAATATATATATATATATATATATATATGTGTGTGTGTGTGTGTGTGTGTGTGTGTGTGTGTGTGTGTACTATTGTACCATGCGTGTATGTATGTTATCTATGCTATCTCTTGACACCTAAATTGCGGCTCACACGCTATAATGAGGTTATCCGACAAACGAATGGGGTTCATGTTTTGGCAAGAAGTCTATACAAACCAGTTCAGAATAAAGCATTTATATTTATGGGTGTGTTTGTTGGGGATGTAAAGGTTCATGGATCACCCGTACCGCTATTTCCTTGCTGTTACAACACACACACACACACACACACACACACACACACACACACACACACATATATATATATATATATATATATATATATATATATATCAGTGGCGTGCATTCAGGGTAAACTAGGTAAGCGCCGCTTACCCTAATAAAAATCTTATTAAAGATATTAAAGAGAGTACCGTATTTTTCAGAATAGTCTACGGTACATACCCACTAGCAGTTATGAAGTTTATCATTAGCTACTATAATTACTATAATTATATAATATGTACATACAGTGCGTGTGCTCGCACGCAATACAGCTTACCCTATAGACGTACCCACCGCCCTTCCCAGTGCCCCTTAGTTTGTGTTTCGGGATGTTTTTACTGCGCAAGGTGCAGCGGGCATTCTAGCATATATAATATTATATATATATATATATATATATATATATATATATATATATATATATAATTTAGTGGTGGACCGGATGTCAGTTTTTCAACATCTGCGGATGCGGATCTTTAATTTCAATATATGCGGATGCGGATATTTAGTTAATCTATCAATATAATATAGAATTATGAATATATGACAATTTTTCAAATCTCATGATATTACTATTATGGCAGGCAATGCATAGGAATTAAAATTAATATTAATGTTTTCATTATGATAAAAATAATAACTTTCTCAAGAGTTTCAGCCACAGTGGAGTACGCACAGCGGCACTGGCAGTGTTTGTTGATTTAATGGTATTTATATTTTGAGGTTTATTTATTTGTTTGTTCATTAATAATTAATAGTTTACATGAAATGTGTATGACTGGGCCTTATAAGCTACTTTATAAGCTAATTTAATTGTAAATTGCATAATTTATTAGAGGTAATATCCGCATAACATCCGCAGTCAGAAGTGCGGATGCGGATGTTAAAAATGATGCAGATATCCGGTCCACCACTAATATATATATATATATATATATATATATATATATATGCCAGAATGCCCTCTGCACCTTGCGCAGTAAAAACATCCCGAAACACAAACTAGGGGGGACTGGGAAGGGCGCCTGTGTTACTAAATCCTTTCCTGGTTCTCCCTTAATTTGTATAATAAATTTGGTGCCGATGACGCTAACCGTTTATAGGGTCCCCTCTCCCAGTCCTCTCTCCCAGTGAGGGAGACTGGGAAGGGCGAGTGTGTTACCAAAGTTTTCACCGTGTTTCCCTTAATGTGTACATTAAATTATTGGTACAGATTACTCTAGCCGTTTGGGCATGTATAAATGAATAAAGATTTTATATATATATATATATATATATATGTAATATATATATATATATATATGCAAATAACTGCAATGACCGCGCAGTATATAAATGAATAGAAACGACATAAGTATTAAGGAACGTTTCTGCACACGAGGAGGAGAGATAACGAAATAATGAAAAATGAGGCGAACCGCCTGGGAATCGAACCCAGGGCCTTCCAATTGCCGGTCGGACGCTCTACCATTATGCTACGGACCTCACTCAATCACAAATCGAAACTCTCCCAAATAGGGCAGAAACCAATGCCCTCAGAGAGCACCCTCGCAAATCGTGAATATGCGCAAATAACTGCAATGACCGCGCAGTATATAATGAATAAAACGACATAAGTATTAAGGAACGTTTCTGCACACGAGGAGGAGAGATAACGAAATAATGAAAAATGAGGCGAACCGCCTGGGAATCGAACCCAGGGCCTTCCAATTGCCGGTCGGACGCTCTACCATTATGCTACGGACCTCACTCAATCACAAATCGAAACTCTCCCAAATAGGGCAGAAACCAATGCCCTCAGAGAGCACCCTCGCAAATCGTGAATATGCGCAAATAACTGCAATGACCGCGCAGTATATAAATGAATAGAAACGACATAAGTATTAAGGAACGTTTCTGCACACGAGGAGGAGAGATAACGAAATAATGAAAAATGAGGCGAACCGCCTGGGAATCGAACCCAGGGCCTTCCAATTGCCGGTCGGACGCTCTACCATTATGCTACGGACCTCACTCAATCACAAATCGAAACTCTCCCAAATAGGGCAGAAACCAATGCCCTCAGAGAGCACCCTCGCAAATCGTGAATATGCGCAAATAACTGCAATGACCGCGCAGTATATAAATGAATAGAAACGACATAAGTATTAAGGAACGTTTCTGCACACGAGGAAGGCCCTGGGTTCGATTCCCAGGCGGTTCGCCTCATTTTTCATTATTTCGTTATCTCTCCTCCTCGTGTGCAGAAACGTTCCTTAATACTTATGTCGTTTCTATTCATTTATATACTGCGCGGTCATTGCAGTTATTTGCGCATATTCACGATTTGCGAGGGTGCTCTCTGAGGGCATTGGTTTCTGCCCTATTTGGGAGAGTTTCGATTTGTGATTGAGTGAGGTCCGTAGCATAATGGTAGAGCGTCCGACCGGCAATTGGAAGGCCCTGGGTTCGATTCCCAGGCGGTTCGCCTCATTTTTCATTATTTCGTTATCTCTCCTCCTCGTGTGCAGAAACGTTCCTTAATACTTATGTCGTTTCTATTCATATATATATATATATATACACACACCCACACACATATATATATATATATAACCAAAATGTTTACTTCAATAACAGATACGTGGAAATACATTTTTTTTTTTTAAAGTTTTCCATAAATGCGTAAGGTGCTTCAACATTTTAAATAAACTGAACAAAATATATATGACCATATGACCCTATTTAAACACTAGGATCACCTGAAGATCAGGGCCCCCAGCTTTCATTAGTTGGCCTTATAAGGCTAACTAACGAAAATATCACGACTAAACCTAACTAATCGTCTGGTCAACTGTACGCCCTTGACGAGTGGTTAGGTTAAGTCGTGATATTTTCGTTAGTTAGCCTTATAAGGCTAACTAAAGAAGGCTGGGGGCCCTGATCTTCAGGTGATCCAAACACTATATAAACATAATAATTCATGTTGGATAATACATTTTACGTGTCTCATTATGCATATTTATAATATGCATGATATATATATATATATATATCATTCAACTGCAAAGAACACGCAGTATAAATAACGTAAAGAACGACGCTTGTATAGGAGATATTCCGCGCAAGACGAGAAAGAGAAAACAACAAATGAAAAAATGAAGTACCACCTGGGAATCGAACCCGGGATCTTCCGATTGCCGGTCAGACGCGATAACCACTACACCATGGACTCCACTCTTCCAAATGCCGTAAAGATCCCGGGTTCGATTCCCAGGTGGTACTTCATTTTTTCATTTGTTGTTTTCTCTTTCTCGTCTTGCGCGGAATATCTCCTATACAAGCGTCGTTCTTTACGTTATTTATACTGCGTGTTCTTTGCAGTTGAATGTATATAATGTTACGGCAAGCGGGAGGTGCCCCCTTGGGGCATTGGTTTCTGCGAGTATGTAGAGGAATTACGGCATTTGGAAGAGTGGAGTCCATGGTGTAGTGGTTATCGCGTCTGACCGGCAATCGGAAGATCCCGGGTTCGATTCCCAGGTGGTACTTCATTTTTTCATTTGTTGTTTTCTCTTTCTCGTCTTGCGCGGAATATCTCCTATACAAGCGTCGTTCTTTACGTTATTTATACTGCGTGTTCTTTGCAGTTGAATGTATATAATGTTACGGCAAGCGGAGGTGCCCCCTTGGGGCATTGGTTTCTGCGAGTATGTAGAGGAATTACGGCATTTGGAAGAGTGGAGTCCATGGTGTAGTGGTTATCGCGTCTGACCGGCAATCGGAAGATCCCGGGTTCGATTCCCAGGTGGTACTTCATTTTTTCATTTGTTGTTTTCTCTTTCTCGTCTTGCGCGGAATATCTCCTATACAAGCGTCGTTCTTTACGTTATTTATACTGCGTGTTCTTTGCAGTTGAATGTATATAATGTTACGGCAAGCGGGAGGTGCCCCCTTGGGGCATTGGTTTCTGCGAGTATGTAGAGGAATTACGGCATTTGGAAGAGTGGAGTCCATGGTGTAGTGGTTATCGCGTCTGACCGGCAATCGGAAATCCCGGGTTCGATTCCCAGGTGTACTTCATTTTTTCATTTGTTGTTTTCTCTTTCTCGTCTGCGCGAATTATCTCCTATACAAGCGTCGTTCTTTACGATATATATATATATACAGAGCTGGGCACTTGCGGCATATTGCGGTACTGCGGTACTGCTGCACTACCAAACCGGTACCAAACCGGTACGCGGAAAATTTGAATGCGGTAGCGGTACTGCGGTACTTTCAGCGATCCTTTGCGGTACTGCGTTATGGGGGCCCGGGGTGGTAGTGCGGTGGTACCGCAAGTACCGCAGTACCGCAAAATATGCCGCAAATGCCCAGCTCTGTATATATTATATATATATATATATATATATACAGAAAGTGCGTTTAATTACACATTTGGTTGGCACAAAAGTCAGGAGTCAAAGGGTCATCTTTACATAAATTATAAATTTTTAACTAAAAATTTATAAATTATAATTTTGTTTTAATTAAAATAGTATTTTTTAGTTAAAAGTAGTGGCGGCCTTTGAACGGAAAAGATTTATTCTCTCTGGCTCCTTTGACTCCTGATTTTTGCGCCACCCTGTATATGATTTATTTGATATAATTAGTTTTATAATTTCATCCTTATTATTAATAAAAATAGATTTAATAATTGCATAATTAATATAAAATTTTTACGCAAGGACTTAACACATATGGATATTTATATGAATTTAGGTAAATAGTGAGGTAGAGAGCGGTAGAGATAGGTAGATAAGTTAATAGAATAACCCTGATGTTAACATATTTTTCCGCAAGTCATTTGAGATTAGAGTAATACGATATTCTACATAATACAGTTTATCTATTTAACTTTTATTTTTTTAACAAAATTGGCAATTGACAACTCTTTTGAGCTACAGTATTTTGAAAGTACAGTGCAATTAAAAAAATCGGAGCTATTGAAGAATAGGGACCCCAGCCTTCTTTAGTTAGCTTTATAAGGCTAACTAACGAAAATATCATTACCTAACCTAACCAATCGTCAAGGGCGTACAGTTAACCTAACGATTGGTTAGGTCTTGATATTTTCGTTAGTTAGCCTTATAAAGCTAACTAAAGAAGGCTGGGGTCCCTCTTCTTCAATAGCTCCAAAAAATCCTATCCCGAAACTTTTATATTTCTTACTAATATATTTATCAAGAAGAAACATCAGACAGGGAATTATTAGGATATGTGGAGCAAGTGTAGATTACGCGACCCTGTGGTGCCTAGTGTAGTTTACGTTCCCCTACATTATTCTAGTGTAGTTTGCGTTCCCCAACTTTGTCCGCGTACACCTAATCAAATAAAACGTTAAAACTAACGAAAATATTACAACTTAACCTAACCAATCGTCAATTTATATATATATATATAGATCACCTGAAGATGAGGGGCCCCCAGCCTTCTTTAGTTAGCCTTATAAGGCTAACTAACGAAAATATCACGACTTAACCTAACCAATTGTCAAGGGCGTACAGTTGACCTAACAATTGGTTAGGTTAAGTCGTGATATTTTCGTTAGTTAGCCTTATGAGGCTGGGGGGCCCTGATCTTTAGGTGATCCCAGTATTTATAGTATATATAAATTGACGATTGGTTAGGCTAAGTCGTAATATTTTCGTTAGTTTTAACATTATATTTGATGGATTCATTTAAAAAATGTCTCCTAAAGATCCTAGTGTAGTTTACATTCCCCAACTTTGACCTAGTGTAGTTTGTGTCCCCTTTGGCGTCAGGGGATAATAATAATTATTGGTTTTGTTTAACCTCCTTCGCAACATTTAAGGTCATATGACGGAGGGGACCTACAGCTTTACGTGGAATCCGAACCACGGGTCGCTACATAGTTTGGACGCAGTGGACGGTCTCCCATCCAACTACACTCCGACCCAATGTCATTTAACTTCGCTGATCAACGGGAAGCGTTGTTACGACATTGGCTACGACGTAGCCTAGGTCAGGAGATTTTACCTACGAAGCTCATCATTATTTGTTTATGAAGCTAAACCGATATATAAACTTCCTCATTTTTTAGAGTAATAATTATTTTGCCAAAACTCTGTAAGAAAAGAGGCAAATTCTACTTTTAATGACGTTTTTACAAAGCTCAATTTTCGGAGACTCCGGCCCAAAACCGGAGACCTGGCAACCCTAACGTAGCCCCGTTAGGGAGACGTAAATTACACTTGCTCCGGATATTTTAGTCAACTGTATATGTATTGTAAATGAAATATGTTTGTATACAGTTATAGGCAGTTTATAAACATTATATATATATATATATACTGTATATATATATATATATATATATATACTGTACATATATATATATATATATATATATATATATATATATATATATATATATACACAGAGCATTGACAAAATTAGATTCGTTCACCTAAACTTTTATCTTAATGACAAACTTTTTAAACTTTTATCTTTTATTCGCTCTATTTAATGATATTTTCGCTTCTTTCGAAAAAATATATAAAAATAGAATGACAAAATCGAGGATAACACAATTTCTGTGAATAATTCACAGGGTCTAATTTAAATTTTATGGCTCCAGGCAGAGGGTTGACAAAAGTAAATAGACACCAGGAACAAATGGCAAAGTTCATCAGTAGAATGTCAGAACGTTTAAATAATGAAAAGGGAACAGCAACACGATTCTAAATATATTGATTCAATAAATTTGTTTGGTACTTTCCTGTTATCCCGGACTAGGGTGGCCATTTAAAAAGGAGGACACTGCGTAGGTGGCCGTAGTTAACATATATATATTATATATATGTTAACGTACGGCCACATACGCAGTGTCCTCCTTTTTGGAAATTTGGAAATGGCCACCCTAAGGACAGAGTGCTCAAAAGGCGGACTGTCCGCCTAAAGCCGGACGTCTGGCCACCCTATCCCGGACCCCAGACTTTTTGCCAGTTGCCAGACTTCAATTTGGACACAGAATATTTTCGTTAAAACTAACGAAAATATCATCACTTAACTTAACCATTTATCAAGAACGTACAGTTTACCTAACTGGGCATTCAATTAACCTAATTAGTTGGTAAGGTTAGGTTAAGTCGTGATATTTTCGTTAGTTTTAACGAAAAAATTCTGTCAAAATTGAAGTCTGGCAACTGGCACAAAGTCTCGGGTGCGGGATAACAAGAAAGTACCATTTGTTATTATGTAGGCCTATTGACTTTTATTATTAAATAAAAAACTATGAAAATACCGAAGGTGTCCATTTACTTTTGGATCACCTGAAGGTCAGGGCCCCCAGCCTTCGTTAGTTATCCTTATAAGGCTAACTAACGAAAATATCACGATCTAACCTAACCAATCGTTAGGTCAACTGTACGCCCTTGACGATTGGTTAGGTTAAGTCGTGATATTTTTGTTAGTTAGCCTTATAAGGCTAACTAAAGAAGGCTGGGGGCCCTGATCTTCAGGTGATCCTTACTTTTGTCAACCCTTTATATATGTATATGTTACAGGGAATGTGTGTAACTAGGGATTTCATGAAATCCCTAAAATGTTCAGGGCTTTCATGTAAGGTTAAGTCGTGATAGTTTCGTTAAACCTACGGGAAAATTATTGAATGCCCGGTTAGGTTAATTGAATGCCCGGTTAGGTCAACTGTATGCCCTTGACGATTTCTTAGGTTAAGTTGTGATATTTTCGTTAAAACTAACGAAAATATTACGAATTAACCTTACATGAAATCTCGGAACATTTTAAGAATTTTAGGAAATCCCTAGTTACACAGTTTCCCTGTAACATATATACAGACCTGGTAAAAGTTGGGTGCGTCTGTCTCTCTTCACACGAAAGTGTGTGTGTGTGTGTGTGTGTGTAGTTATCTAAGTACTATATATAGAAACACGTACATGTATGTGTGTGTGTGTGTGTGTGTGTGTGTGTGAGCTATTTTGTGATCTCTGTCGTATCGGCCAGTGTAACTAAAATTGCAGAAGTTCTCATCATAATATACTTACGTAAACTTTAAAACTTAAAATTCTCCTTAAAACTTTGCATAAACTAAGTTTAAAAACTTTTTAAACTCTCAATTTCTAAGAAGTAATAAATTATGTGCAGTAACAGTACTAAATTAAAATTTACAAAAAAGAAGAGAAATATTTTATCTTTTAATATTTTTAATTTTCTTTTTTCTTTTTTTCTTTTTTTTTGAAGCAACTAAGCTTTTCATACTACTTTTTCCTGCTAATGTCAGAAATACTTTTACAAATGAGGGATCAAAATAATTTTAGGAAGAAAAAAAAAACGGATTCATTTTTTTTTTTTTAATAAAAATCTAGAAAAAATTCTATTTTGAAGATGAGTAAAAGTAATTTTAGAATTAAAAATTTTTTTTTTAGGTTTAAAAACCTAATTTTAATAATAAGATTGCTTAAAATTATAAATTTTTGTCAGTTTTCATATGATTACCTTGCTTTAATTAAAAATATTTTAATTATATATATGGAATAAATTTCACACTTAAACACGTGAAATAAATGAATGATGCAAACCGACAAGGAAAAAAGAAAAAAATATTCCAAGGATTCCCTGACGAGGTGTATTGCTGAATATACGAAAGACCTCGGAATATTTTTTTTCTTTTTTCCTTGTGGTTTGCATCATAATTATTTATTCATTTATAGTGTTTTTTATGAATATATTTATAGATAAGAATTTTTATTAAGATTTTTAATGTAGTAAGGAGGGTGCTAAGGGCGAACGCCCGCAAAAATGACTCCTCCACAGAATGCTGAATGATGCCATTTTTCTCTTTCTTTTATAGAAATGTTGAAAAGGTTGTGTAGTGTGTAAAATGCATGTATGTGCAGTGAAGAATAGGAGGAGAAGTGTGTGTGTTTGAGAGCATGCTTGATTGTTCAGTGGGTAGATGAGACACGGAAAAAGATCAGCTAAGGAGGACAGTGAGAGGAGAAACGAGAGTTCCAGCACTCCCTGTCTCCTGCCTAACTAATATCCACCCCAGAGTACTTCCCTGGTCGATTGGTGTTTACAATCTCCTCCTATAAAAGGAGATTTAAGTAACCCAGATTTAAGATCCCAGTAATATAGATTACTGGGATACTGTGAAGATTTAGTGATAACTGTTTTGTTAAAGAATCTAAGTAAATAATATCGCAGTTTTTACATCACAACTCCCTCCTGAGCCAAAGGACGAGAACAAAAGTAAGAAAAAGGCTTGAAGTACGTTAACTTATACAGTAGCCTAATTTGATTACTTTCCATTCGCTAGCATTCCCATTCCTTTTCATTCTCCAAATTTGGAATGGTCGAAATGAGAATTCCAGATTCGGGTAAAAAGAGAAATGTGACGCATTTGCGTAATTGCTGGGTATTTTCTTTAAAATTTTTTAACTTAAAGTACGAAATCCTTTCACAATGGGAACTCCTTTTGAGTTTCTCAATTTGGGATTTCTCAGCCTTAGACCAAGACTGAAATGGGAATGAGCGAGATTGGGCAAGTGACTGCTCACTTCCCACAGACTGAAATGTTTTCCAATCCTCTGTTTACGAGTTACATAATGGAAGACATATTTCTTAGAGAAATTTCTCATATAGTAGCTGATTATCTGTCATTGTCACTTTAGCATAAACGAACCACTTGTACAATTGTAGAGTAAATTTGCGAGGTCAAAACGAATATTTAGTGTGTGAATCTGAAGCATAATAGGTCCAAACAATCATTGCCCTAAAATGGCGGTTTCCAAACTGTGGTAATCGAGGTACTGCTTAATGGTACGCGAGTACTGTTCAGTGGTACAGTTGCCCGCATATGTAATGTTCCTCGCCTCACAGGCGACTCCGTACATGTGGCAACGGCGCAGTGTTAGTCAAGGTACCCCAACTGGGGGAGGGTGGGGTGGAGGGGGAACAACCGAGTCCAACAACATATAACACAGACATATATATCTAAAGGACAATTGAATGTGCAGTCATTGACATACAGGTAATTATAATGTAATGTCTGTGTTCATAAAGATAAACAATTAATATGATCGTGAACAACGTTGAACTCCGTGTAGTTTACTAGTCTTATACAGTAATAAGGTTCCATGTGATTACTGCAAATCTATATGAACAGCTACTACAATAGCCCTTATGGTTTACTTCTAGAGTAGGGGATATTATAAAGAGTAGAGATAGGGCTTATAGGCTACATAAGTGCGATAAACACAATTTGTGGTTACGAAACAATTACATCTCTCTAAGGCGTGAAGCGAAAAGCGTAATAAAAAAGTCCAAGCGCGATTTTGAAATCTCCATAGCTCGTGACGGCGAAGGAAACCCCAAGCGATTCTTTTAATACGTCAATAATAGGAATCCAGTAAAGAGTGTCTTGGGGCTGTTGAAAAATCCTGACGGAGAGCTAGTTTCTGAAAACAAGGAAATGGCTACCTTGCTAAACGAATTTTTTACGTCAGTTTTTACAATAGAAGATGTAACGAATATCCCTACAGTCATAGACATAATGCCTTTTGATAATGGTAATACTTTAGATCAGGGATGGGAAACTAAATCGAGCTGGAATCGATAAACTGATAAAACCGATATTATTTTATGAACTGAAATCGAAAAAAACTCGAACTAAAAAAAATTCTGACAACTAAAATCGAAATTCGAACTGAAATTGAAAAACAATAAAAAACTGAAATCTGAATTCGAATAGATTAAAAATAACAGTTTGGCGTTTCAGTTTTGAGAAGCATTTGGATTGCAAAAAAATATAAATAACGTGAATTATTTTCCTTTTTTGCGATTTAACATTTGTATGGATTTAAAATATCCATTTATCCTTTAATTCGATGTAGAAAATAACGCAGCTGAAATTACTAGAGACAATGGTTTAAAAATGAAAGAAAAAGAATTAGGGAGGAAAATTTTTATCCCATATCAAAACACTTTTCAATAATGACTGTGCCCCTTTCGTTAACCTAAGTTTAATCACTTGGTAAGGACACCTTCAATTTTTTATGACCATTAAATTTTTCAGTTCGATAATAGCTATACTATCTACAGCTACATAAGTGAATGAGATAATCCGTGGGAATGACCAAACTTCAACTCAAATGTTAATCCTATGAAATGTGACAAAACCCACACTAATAGACGGAGTTTATTTCCACAAAAGTTTCCATGCCCACTGGCATCCTCTTTGGGTGGATACAGAAAAACGAATGAACAAAAGTGAGTAAGGAAACAAACTAGGAAAGGTAAGAAACATTCTAGAAGGTCAGAGAACGAACAAGAAATTCACACCTAGGTTAGATCCCGTTCACCCGACACTGAAAGGGATTTTTTTACTAAAAATCTCATTAATTATCTTGTCAAGAAGATAATTCTAATTTGTGCGAAGGTACTTACAGTATAAGCTGGACCCTTTAATGAGATTCTTGGTCAAAAAATCCCTTCCGGTGTCGGATGAACGGGATCTAACCTAGATGTGAATTTCTTGTTCGCTCTAATTTTAACATGTGAGTTTAAAAGGTATTTGTATTTTGTATATAATAAACAGAGGTGCATTTAACTGTTTTATTCCCCTTTCTAATATTATTATTTATATATTTTATACATGTCGTGTACTTTAAAATTTAAAAAGTATACGAATTAATAAAACATTTCGAATTGAAAGTTTTTGTTAAATAAAACTTTATGTGAAAGAAATGAAGCGAATAAATAAAAAAAAAAGATGAGTGTTTCGTGCTGATTCAGTTGGCTATAGATAGATGCTTACATGTTTAAGCTTACAAAAGTAAAGATAGTCACTAAAGCAAATTCTCTCTTTGAAAAACAGAAATCGAATGCAAATACAAATATAAAATTAAATCTGAATTTGTCAATAGGGTACCCCCCCAAAAAATAATATAAATAGTACAAAGAAATTCTTAAAGAAATCTGAAAAAAAAACTGGAATCGAAATTTAAATTGAATCGAACCGAAAAATGTAAAACTTGAATCGAAAAATAAACTCAAGTCGAAACTGAAATCGATATTTTTGCAAACTTAAACTGAAATCGAAAACTGGACTAAAAAATTTATCTGGTTCCCATCCCTGCTTTAGATAATAATGTGGCTAGTGAAAAGGAAGTAATGCAAAATATTGATAAAATGAAAATGTGTAAATCACCGGGGCCGCTAACAAAAGTTTTTAATGCGTCTATTTCTGAGGGGTATGTACCAGATAATTTCCAGTTAGTAAATGTAAAAACTATTTTTAAGAAAGACGATAAAGGTGCGGCGGGAAATTATAAGCCAATCAGGTTAACGTCTGCTGTAGGAAGCTACTGGAATCAATAATTAGGGATCGTATAGTCGAACACTTAAAATTGCATAACTTGATTAGAGATACGCAGCACGGTTTTAGGAGAAACAAATCTTGCTTAACTAATCTTTTAGAATTTTTTCAAAGCGTGGTTGAAGCTTACGATAGTCATCGAGCAGTAGATGCAGTGTATTTAGATTTTCAAAAAGCGTTTGACACCGTACCGCACAAAAAACTCATTGAAAAAAGTAAGGCTCATGGAATCAGAGGTGTAGTAATAAATTGGATAGAAGAGTGGTTGCGAGGTAGGAAACAGAGAGTGGTCGTTGATGGAGCGGAGTCGTGCTGGGCTAATGTAGCGAGCGGCGTTCCTCAGGGTTCTGTATTGTGCCCCTTGCTTTTTCTTATATATATTAACGCTTTAGATGTCGGTCTAGTCAATACAGTTTCAAAGTTTGCGGATGACACGAAGTTGGGTGGTAGGGCGATTAATGACGAAGATAGAGGTAAAATAGTATATCAGGGAAGGAGTTGGCAAGCGAACAGCAGGAAAAATATTTAGGAGTTATAGTCACTGGTGATTTAAAAGTAGCGAAACAAAGTACAGCAGCGGTCAATAAAGCGAACAAAGTGCTAGGTTTTATAGCTAGGAATTTCGAGTACAAGTCGCCCGATATTATTGTTCCTCTTTATAAATCATTAGTTAAACCCCATTTGGAGTACGCAATTCAATTTTGGAATCCACATATGCGCAAATATATAGACAAAATCGAAAGTGTTCAAAGACGAGCAACTAAGATGATTCCGTCGCTTCGGTCAAAGTCGTACGAAGCTAGGCAAAAGGAGTTAAAATTGACCGCACTCGAGACTAGGAGGTTAAGGGGTGATCTAATCCAGGTTTTTAAAATTATGAATGGGTTCGACAACGTAAAAAGAGATAGCGTTTATGAAATATCACAATATAGTAGAACTAGAATTAACGGGTTTATGCTAACAAGTAGAAGGTTCGAGACGGCAGTTGCCAAAAATATTTTTACGCATAGAATAGTAAATAGCTGGAATAGTTTGCCGGTAGAAGTAATTAGTAGCACGTCCATAAACATGTTTAAAAATCGATTAGACGTATATGTTGATAGATTGGGTATAGTTTAAGGCAGTAAAGTTAAGGCTTTTGTGGTTCGGAACCCACGTAAAATTGTAGGTCCCCTCCGCCATCACGGAGGACATGCACAATACACAATTACAAACACAGTTAGGTAGACCAGCCATGAGTGGCTTCTAGGGTCTTTGTTGCTCTAAAACATTATAACATTATAACAATAGAACTTTTGGATCACCTGAAGATCAGGGCCCCCAGCCTTCTTTAGTTAGCTTTATAAGGCTAACTAACGAAAATATCACGACTTAACCTAACCAGTTGTCAAGGGCGTACCGTTCACCTAACAACTGGTTAGGTTAAGTCGTGATATTTTCGTTAGTTAGCCTTACAAGGCTAACTAAAGAAGGCTGGGGGCCCTGATCTTGAGGTGATCCGAACTTTTTATATACTAGTGAATGCGAAATGTTCGCCTGCAAAAATTTTCGCGTTTTTCGCGTAGGCTATAGTTTACATGAAAATATCGAGCAGGCGAAAATTTGACAATTTAAACTAATCTTTGGAAGATAGTAAGAAAATAAAACTTAGATCATTAAAATACTTTATTTGAAAAGTAAATTCACTATATTGTAATAAAACATTGGGATCACCTGAAGATCAGGGCCTCCCGTCTTCTTTAGTTAGCTTTATAAGCTAACTAACGAAAATATCATGACCTAGCCTAACCAGTCGTCAAGGGCGTACAGTTGACCTAAGCAGTAATAACATTTTAAATTATACTGTATTATTACTGTATAACAAGAATGTCATGAATGCCATTAATTTCCCAACCCTTCGAATGGTCTCCCTCATTTTGTGTGGTTATTCCATGCAGAGACAATCTATTTAGCATGAATAGGTTTCGGTGTGGAGTGCTTCAAATCTATATTACCGAGAGATTCATTTACGTTGAGTGCTGCTGAAACTTTATCCGCATACCAAGAGGTAAAACTTACCTTGATATACGACCTCAACCTCAACCTCGACCAATCACAGTTCAGAATAAATGTCATCACTCATGACGTCATTTTAATCTGTAAGATTATAACTAGCAACTGTTGACCGTGAAATTATAATGCCGCGAACTCGTCCAAGGATATGAAAGAGCGAAAATTTGCTGCCGCGAAATTAACTTGGTTTACAGTATATATACTTATAAACTCATACAGTATTATACTAATATTTGTGAAATAACGTTCATGGGCCAAACCGAGGTGTTGACATGGTTACTGGCATCATCTATGCTCATACCATATTTCTACACCGTATGACGAACACCGACTCTGAAAATGAATCCAGCTCAAGATAAAATTGCATACCGAGGCTGGATAATTGGTATGTGGGAAGTAGGCCTCTCTGTAGCTGACATAGCCATGGAACTGGGAATTTCGAAGCCTACTGTGCGACGCTGGGTGCAGAGGTGGCAGGAGACTGGGAATATGCTAGATCGTCCTACAGTAAGTGTGGGACACCAAGAAAGACCACCCCAGAAGAAGACCGGAGAATAATCAACAAAGTGCGGAACGATCCTATCAACAACGCAGTCGCCATCCGGGAGATACTACATATGAGCGTGTCAGTGGACACCGTAAGGAGACGGTTGCATGAAGCAGGATATCGCCACCGTACTTCTGCCAAAAAAGATGATCGAGGAACGACATCGTCAGGCCAGGCTCTCGTTTGCTCGCCAGCATATAAATGATGATCTCGCATACTGGAGCAGAGTTATCTGCTCTAACGAAGACGTTTGCGTCTACAACTCACGGCTGTCTTCGGTGTCGGCGACAGGACAACACGAGATATACCCGCCAAAATATTTACGAAGTGGCAAGGAGTGGGCACGTGACGGCGAATGTGTGAGGATGGATGCACCTGAAAGGACTAGGAGAGCTGACTGAGATCCACGGAGGTTTACAACAGATCAATATATAGAGATCATGGAGGATGTGATGCTGCCTTCTGTACACGCATATGCCTTGCCGTATCCCGAGCAGATTATCTTTATGCAGGTATGTTGTATTTTTGTGTTATAGAATATTATACTGTTACTAGAGTAAGACTTATGTATTACACGCATTTGTATGTCCGGTTTCCACATTTACATGGGACGAATAATGGTCATAAAATTGTTTTTCAACTCTTTCAGTACTCTGACAACACTTTAGGATTTTATTCTGGATAACTGCAGAGTGTATTATTTGTATAACGGCGCACAATTACATCTAGCTGAGAGAAACCCCTAATACCTAGGGGTTAAAACCTATCTCGAATAGTGGGTTACTGATGAAGGGTATGGATGAGATGTAATTCTACTTTTAATATTTAAACTCCATTTGCAGGACAACTCTCCCATCCACACCGCCAGGATTGTTAGAAGGTGATTCGAGGAGCAGCGAAATCTAGAACTACTGGACTGGCCTAGTAAGGGGTGACTTTAACCCCATTGAGAACGTGTGGGGGAATGTGGTGAACTCGTGGGAGCCTGGGCAGGAGCGGACCAGCCGCCAACTGCTGGATCACACTATGGCTGAGTGGGAGATGTTTCGAAGGAACCCACACATCATATATAACCATGTTGCATCTATACCACACAGATTGCAAGATGTAATAGACAATAATGGGAAATGGACCAAATACTAACTATGAACCAGGTATAGCTGTGCCATTTATGTTAATCTATGGCAAATTGTGAGCATTTTGTATGATAAACTATTTAGTAAAACATTCTCAACCATTGCATATTTGTTGTAATAAAGAATTGGTGTTTTATTGTATATAAATATATTCCTTGTTAAGATCTAATAATATCTCCACATTGATAATGCAACAGGAAATCTGAAAAACATTAATGGGTTTATCTGTCCATCGTGATTAAATCATTATCTCTCCACATTGATAATACAAATACAATCTGGAAAACACTATTAATATAATAGGCATCAGCCACAAACCAGTGGTGATATCCTGCTTCATGCAACCGTCACCTCACCACTGACACGCCCATATGTAGTCTCTCCTGGACGGCGACAGCAAGTAACCATGCAACACCACGGTTTGGCCCATCAACGTCATTTCACAGACATTAGTATAATATTCTATGAATTTGTAAGTATACATAAATATGTTTGTTAGTATTTAGTATAACCGTGGATTATTCTTATGTGATTTTGATAATCAGTTACTGTTATTCAGATGGAAACTGTTAACAAGTGCTTTATGTAACAATCGATAAGCCATTTCCCACTAACTCTCTCCCTCTACCTCGCTCTCTCTCTCACTGTCTCAATCTTTTTCTCGCTCAATGTCAATACATATACATTGTATACAGTATATATATAATCGTGTAGATTAGTAAGTTAGCAAAGGTTTAAAGCTGCACTCTGCACAGAGCTTTATTAGTATTGTTACATAATGATTTAATATACGCGAGAATGGTGGGTGGAGAATGGGAATGAGAGAGTGTGGAGGATGATTGTGTAATATCTGTTTTTGGTTCAAATTCACTCATATATAAAAAGTTGTAATGTGATATCTGTTCACAAAGACTTGCAGTAATCATAATGGAACCTTATTACTGTATAAGACTAGTAAACATGGAGTTCAACGCTGTTCACAATCATATTAATCGTTTATCTTTATGAACACAGACATTGCATTATAATTAGTGGTCGTTCAAAAATTATGTAACGCTATTTTTGCTAAAACTTGACAACCCAGATCCCCCAGGAAAATTCTGTAACGCTAGACCAGGCACCCCCTAAGATGTTATGTAACACTTCCCACACCCCACACGTTACGGAACATTACAGGAGGGGTGGGGGTCTGGTTTTAGCAAAATTAGCGCTACATAATTTTTGAACGGCGCCTTACCTGTATGTCAATGTTATGTTGTTGGACTCAGTTGTCCCCCTTCCACCCCACCTTCCCCCAGTTGGGGTACTTTGACTATCGCTGCGGCGTTGCTACATGTACGGAGTCGCCTGTGAGGCGAGGAACATTACATATGCGGGCAACTGTACATAATTATATTAAAAATTAAATCGCAATGAATCACAAAATACAAATGGGAATAAATTTAGCGTTCGTAGCTTTGAGAAGTCAAAAGTAACAGTAATCTGTAACAGCGATCCTGTGTAGATCTAAGCTGAAAAAAATTGTGGTACGGTAAATTTTCTGTTTTCCTGTCTGTACTACAGAAGAAAATATAAGTTTGGGAACGCCTGCTATGAAATATTACGTTTCTTATTTGATAATTTTTCACTAAACTCTGGAAAAATTATCACTGACACAAAACTAATGAAATAAATTTTAACCATCAATGAAAGATGATAAACTTTTGAAAAAGATTCTCATTAATTAATAGGAGTTAATATAATCTCTTAGGATTGGCTTGCTACTGTTTTTTCTAATTCACTACAGTTCGGTATACTGTGGACTATGTCATAGCCAATGTCGTAACACCGCTTCCCGTCAATCAGCAAAGTTAAATGACACTGGGTCTGGGCCTCGCAATCCGGATTATGTAGGGAAGCTGTAGGTCGTCTCCGTCCTGTGCTAAAATTTCTTTCTAGCTTCTTCTCATTGTTTAGATATTGATGGTTCCTAACCCATCTTGCAACCATTTCTTTCGTAAAATGAATTTGACAATTGCTTGAAATTGCAAAAAAAGGTAAATAAAAATTTGAAAATGTATCATAAATATTATCAAAAAAAAAAATTAAATTAACTATGGCAATTTCAAAATGAAAAATCTGGTGACATTAGCGCTTTGGTGAAACACCTCTTTCACCACTTAACCCTTACTACGGTTTCAATACTTTACGAGGAAAGTTTTAGGAAAAGAATTTTTGTCTTTTGTTCGTTCTTTTTACCAATGTCACAAAAATAGAATAATTTCATGTGATACAAAATCCTGAAGTTCATTTTTCTACGACCTTATTTTCGACTTAACCTTTATAATATTCTTCCTTTATTAAATTTTTCTTTGAAATGATATTGCCCGTTGGTGATGACATGCAAAAAATTTTTTCATCAAATTTCCACCTAATTTGAATAAATTTTAAACCTTTTCAGGCGAAGTATTTCTGTAAAAAAGATAGAGGAACAATGAAATCTATCTTTAAAAATCTTTATTTCTTTTTAGTTTATTCTGTGATGGAAATTTCAGGGAAATTGGAAAATGGAATAATTGAATTATTTGATGATGGGAATTTACGTATATAGTGAGATTGAAACTAAAAAGTAGGTTAATATAGCGGGATTAGTGGGATATAGTGGGATTAAAACTAAAAAGTAGGTTAATATAAAACGTGAATAATAGGTAATATTTGGATATTTGATTCGGTGGATAGACATAACATATATATATATATATAAAATTTGGGGGGTCTCACCCCCGCATTTTTTCCTATTAATATAAAAGTGTACCAAAGAAGTTTTATTCAAATTAATTAATATTTAAGGGTGCCTCATAAGACTCAAAGAAAACTGGACGGCATCTCCTATGCTTTCAGTCCTAAAATGAAATATATGTTTAGTTCAATTCAGTTTCCAATTAATCAGTTGTCAATGTCTATTTCAGTTTATGCTGTTCTTTAACTGCTGTTACTTGCCATTATAGTGGGACGCTAATAAAAAAGTTGTATATTTATGTTTCAATAATTAACTAAACTTCAGTCCTTGTGAGGCACCAATAAGAATATTTATATTTACTTGAGATTTTGCACATTTTGTTTTTTGTCAAATAGAATATATTGAGGAGAGGGGGTGAGACGGTAAAATTTGCAATTTCGAAAAATAAGAACCACCCTACTGAGTGTATGTGTTACAGTCAATTTGTGAAACCAGTCATTTCACGTAATGCCTAAAAATTTCAGGCATTTTGCTTAATACCTGTGACCCTTAAACATAGTAGGTAATACCCATTACTAATCTAACCTAGCCTAACCAACCTAATCTAACCTAACCTAACCACCCTAACTTAACCTAACCTAACCTCCACGAAGTCATTAATCGTTTAATCGAATTACCCTAAATGGCTGACATTTTTAGGCACCACGTGAAATGACTGGTTTCATACATTGACTCTAACGTAATATATATATATATATATATATATATATATATACCTGATCTCGCCAGCGTCTGAATGAGTAAAACAGTTTCTCTATAAGCGAAGTGAAGACACTGAGGTCGTGGGTTCGACTCCCGTTGATGCTGGTAATAATAATAATAATAATAATAATAAAAAGTTAGAGCAATGTTCCGCATTAGTTGGCCTGAGCTCTGTGCCTTTTCTGGTCCTCTTCGCTGGTTATCACATGCACGATCATTTTCAGAGTAATGGGGTGCCCTGTGTGTACACAATCCAAAATTCAGTGCCATTCTACCTATTATGTAAACTTTTCAGTAAACATTTTCATGTCGCAACACCTCTTCCCGTTTGATCAGCGAAGTTAGTCGACGCACGATGTGTTCAGTAGTTGGATGGGTCATTGTCCTCCGTGTTCAAATGGTGTAGCAATCCGTGGTCCAGATCCTACGTAAACCCGTTGGTCCCTTCCATCATGCGACCTTTGTTGTTACGTCAAACAACCCTACAATATTATTAATATTATTATTATTATTATTATTATTATTATTATTATTATTATTGTTATTATTATATTGAAAATAAAAAGACTTTCTACTTTTCGATTTCTTTTAATTATCCACTCTTTCTACTGCTTTACAATCGTTTCACTGTGCTTTATAAACGGGTAGACGGGTAGCATGGCCGCCATTGGAATTTCGAACGAACAAAACAAGGGAGGAGGGAAAAAAACGACTCTTTATCGTTATTTACTGGGTTTTATTTATGCTGAACCAAGTACGGGGGAAAGTGAGTGCGGATTCACCATTTTAATTTGATCGTGGAGAGAGATACTTTAAATTAAGTTTAAAAATCACAATCACATATAAGAAACGGAAACAACCTAATTGAGACAAACCACGCCCGAGACTGACGTTTGGGTATGCCTTGGGCCTCAGAGCATTTCGAGTGCTATCAAATAGTATTTTATATTTCAAACAATTTCATTTTACGTAATTTCATACAAAACATTATTAAATTTCTTATTAAACATTACTATATTCTTTTTTAAAAGCCAATACACGACACTCGCCTCACCCCCTTGAAAATAAGTATTCACTAAAAAAACTTATTTATTTAATTTATTTTCTTTTAGCAAATTTATGTATTTATTCAGTTTATTTTTTCAACTTTAACAATTTCAAAGAAGTTAGAACAGGCAAGAAATCATTTCAGTGACAAATTCCATACATTAGATATTTTGTATCTTTCACAAAAATCGAAAAAAAAAAATTATAGTTTACACAACGTTTGCATAAAATAATATCTTACACTAATGATCAAATGTACAACCTGTAACAAAGCTGTTACGTGAAAAATGTAGGATAATTTTCTTAAAATTGGTTACAACATTTTTTAAGTTCACAATCGATTCCAGAGATTTCTTATCAAAGATTACTTTACATTCGAAAAAAAAAATCATATAGTTACATAGGGTAGTTACTATCAGGACAACAGAGAAAGAAGAAGAACATGTTTACAAAACATACTGACCAGAGCGCACATACTATGACACAAAACATAAAAATAAGAAAAAAACTTTGAGGCAATAACTGAACCCTTTTACTTATAATTTCACCAAATGATAATCATTGTACATCGATTTCTGAACGTTGTTAAGATAGCCTTCCGCTGTCTTTGTGTCTGTCAAAAGATGAGAACGGACTTTTAAAATTTTCAATTGTATCTCATCTGCTCAATTCGCTAGAATGCAAGGGGATGCATCACCATGCAACAGATCAGCACGCTTGAGGTTCCGCTCTCTCTCCAAAAATGGAGAAAAAAGGTGTCGTCCAATTCAAAGAGGATCAGGGGATGGAGATATACTGAAAGTGGAACCACGTACCGGAATTGGACGGGATTTGCTATTCTATTTCGTAGAAGCCGACAAAGAAACTCGCTACTTTCATCTCAACTTTTTTCAGCGAGCACTGCTCTTCTACTACGCCCAGTTGAAAGACTCCCTACATGGTATTCATCAAACGATCACTTAGCCGGAGGTGGTTTAACACTGAATCTCTCTCTCTCTCTCTCTTTCTCATTCGGGTCAATCGGTGGAATCCGGATTCAACTTAGTTGCTTCGAAATTTTAAAGAAAAAATACCTAAAAGTTTGCACCGCTACTGATTATCACTTTTCACATTTAATTTACAAAATTTTCTCGACACTTTACTTCGAAATAGTAACCATAATTTGCTCTGACAAAATTTAATGAAAAATATGACAAAAATTACAGAATTTTGCAAAACTTTGATAACGTCCTAGCTACCAATAAGGTCACTTGCGGCAGTTACATCGAGGAAAAGAATAAAAATATATACCCTCGGCCAAACACGACCAAACAATACTGCACTGTATATAATTATGAATGCACCCATACATAGTAACCGTCATTATAATTTAAAAAAATTATTATTGTTCAAACTATTTTCAGAAATAACATCGATACAATTAAATACAAAAGACAAAACTGAAAACCACGTCATCAGCCCATGACAACAATGAACCATCTTAACACTTAGTCGGGGAGCGGACAACACGAGTCCACAAGATGCCACAAAAACGTGACTGGCAATCTAAAAATACTCCATTTCTGGTCAGCAATCAATCTAAAGCTCCAACTGCACCGTAGATCAAAATAAAGTTTTAAAAATAACACACTTACCCAACCATAACCATTCAATAAAATTTAAATATTAATAGCGAAAATTAATTTAATATATTAATTCCAACCCGCAACGCGAACTTTCACGGGAAGAAAACTCATAATTTACAAAATACATCTGAGAGACAACTCTCTCCTTCAATACGAAACCCAACATGATTTGCAAATCACAGTAATTCCAGTGATTTATCGTTTCCAAGTGAAATTAAATACAAATTTTGGAACTATTGAAGAATATGGACCCCAGCCTTCTTTAGTTAGGCTTATAAGGCTAACTAACGAAAATATCACGACCTAACCTAACCAATCGTTGGGTTAACTGTACGCCCTTGACGATTGGTTAGGTTAGGTCATGCTATTTTCGTTAGTTAGCCTTATAAAGCTAACTAAAGAAGGCTGGGGTCCCTATCCTTCAATAGCTCCCAAATTTTTATTATTATAAATAAGAAAAGATATTATGAACTAAAAATACAGCGCAACCATACGACATAATAAAAAATTAAAATAATTTATTTTCATTATGAAGCGAGTGTTCACCTTTTTTGTAAGCGAACCTCTGTACAAATATTCCTAAACGAACTAAACTGCATTACACAATGAAATAATTTTGTAATATTTTTTTATGCAAACACGCTAACGTTAGAAAACCAATTTAACTATTTATACCCAAATTAAAATTATAAGCAGAAACACTGCTTATGACAATAAAATATAATTTCACAATAAAACTTTAACCAACCAGCCTATACATACAAAAAACAAAACAAAAAAAATATCGCTTATGAAATTTGCATTAAAACTCACAAAAGAGAGAAAAAATAAAAATGAAAAGTCAGCCTACCTATAAAATAAAAATTACCAAAAAAAAAAAAAATTTTAAAACCAATAATTAATTTATCAAAAGAATTTACTAAATCAACCCCTGCATTCCAAATAATCTAGGTAAATTTCTGATAACACGAATTTAGCTAATTTATACCAACAATTTCACAGGTTTTTAATATTAAACGGGTCTCACACTATATATATATATATATATATATATATATATATATATATATATATATACAGGGCCGGCCTTAGGGCAAGGCGAGCTAGGCAGCCGCCTAGGGCCCCGCGCCTAAGAGGGCCCCGCGCTGCCAGCGGGGCTGGGAAATAAACTCCATTGGGACATCAAACTTCTCAGATATAGATGGCCCTATGCTTGGTGAAGAGATAGAAGCTATGAGACCAATGATACCATCAGATTTAATAGGGCAGCCTTTAAAATTACTTGACTTCATTTCATCTAATGGTATAGCCTCTTGCTGTCCAAATTTATTGATTGCTCTAAGAATATTTTTAACAATTCCTGTGACGGTAGCATCAGGAGAAAGAAGCTTCTCAAAATTAGAATTAATTAAAAACTGCTTAAGGTCTAATATGGGCCAAGATAGGCTAAATAACCTTGGAATATTGTCAATTGAACATGAAGAAGCAAGGGGTTTAAATTTTGAACCCTTTTTAATGGAATTTTCAGAAAGGAAGGTTAGAAAAATTAGTCTTTAAAATATATTATAAATTTATAAAGTATGGTATTTTTTTTAGTATTCTTAATGAAAGCATTTTTTTTGTTATTCTTAATATTATTAGACAGATGTCTACAATAAATGAATAGCACTTCAGATTATTTTTTTGCCTTTTTACTATGAACTAAAATCTTTTCTGGAGTGGAGCCCCCGTATTATAAAAATGCCTAGGGCCCAGCACTTGTTAGGGCCGGCTCTGTATATACTGTATATATATCTACGGCAAACAAAATAAAATCAAATGATCCAAAAACGAACCAGTATAAATTAGCATGTCTTTAAACATATTATTTTGGGACCCTGAACGTCTTAATGTTAATCTTATCTACCTTAATATTATCTACACGTAGGATGGTTTTATGTGTCAGCTTGAAATCCTCAAATAACTTATTTAACTTAACTTAATCTTAACCTACTTTCCGGTCGAAAAATAATCTTAAAAACATTGGCAAATAGATACTGGAAAATTTTCGTCATTAATTTAATTTTTATAACTCGTTACTGTATATATACAACCAGTCTGCCATACTTTGGGGGGTGGGGGTGATTTGGGGGTGATATCGAGTAAAAAAGTTAATATAACATAGGTGCTATTTCCAACCGTTGCGGAGCTACGGACGTTTTAAGATAAATCACCCTTCAATTACAACTAAAATAATTTAATTTAATTTATTTAAGTGCGTAATTTATTTATTCATTATTATTATTATTATTATTATTATTAATGCCGAAACCGTAAAAACAAAAATTTTCAAATAAAAAGAAAGATAGGCTGTATAGGCTAACTTCAAGTTAGCAAATGTAACACCTATTTTTAAGAAAGGCGATAAAGGTGCGGTGGGAAATTAAGGCCAATCACTTTAACGTCTGTTGTAGGTAAGCTACTGGAATCGATAATTAGGGATCGAATAGTCGAACACTTAGAATTGCACAACTTGATTAGAAATACGCAGCAAGGTTTTAGGCGAAACAAATATTGCTTAACTAATCTTTTAGAATTTTTCCAAAGCGTGGTTGAAGTTTACGATAGTCATCGGGAGGTAGATGTAGTACATTTAGATTTTCAAAAAGCGTTTGACACCGTACCTCAGAAAAGACTCAGTGGCACTTATTCCTTTTCCTCCCGCAATTTCTTTTTTCCCGGTTAGGTCAACTGTACGCCCTTGACAATTGGTTAGGTTAAGTCATGATATTTTCGTTAAAATGAAGAGGAATAAGTGGAATATTTTAACGAAAATATCTTAACTTAACCTAACCAATTGTCAAGGGCGTACAGTTGACCTAACCGGGAAAAAAGAAATTGCGGGGGAAAAGAAATAAGTGCCGACTCGGTGAAAAAACTAAGGCTCATGGAATCAGGGGTGTAGTAATAAATTGGATAGAAGAGTGGTTGCGAGGTAGGAAACAGAGGGTGATCGTTCATGGAGCGGAGTCTTCTTGGGCTATTGTAACGAGCGGCGTTCTCCAGGGTTCTGTATCGAGCCCCTTGCTTTTTCTTATATATATTAACAATCTAAATGTCGGTCTTGTCAATACAGTTTCAATGTTTGCGGATGACAGAAAGTTGGGTGGTAGGGCGATTAATGACGAAGATAGAGGTAAAATCCAGGAAGATCTGAATAAAATTGTAGATTGGTCGGTCACATGGCAAATGAGATTTAACGTCGATAAGTGCAAAATTTTACATATAGGTTCGCGTAACGGTAATTTTGTGTATAATATGTCAGGGAAGGAGATGGCAAGCGTAGATCAAGAAAAGTTTTAGGAGTTATAGTCACTGGTGATTTAAAAGTAGCGAAACAAAGTACAGCAGTGGCCAATAAGGCGAACAAAGTGCTAGGTTTAATAGCTAGGAATTTCGAGTACAAATAGCCCGATATTATTGTTCCTCTTTATAAGTCATTAGTTAGAACCATTTGGAGTACGCGATTCAATTTTGGAATCCGCATATGCGCAAGGATATAGACAAAATCGAAAGAGTTCAAAGACGAGCAACTAAGATGATTCCGTCGTTTAGATCATATTCGTACGAGGATAGGCTTCAGAAGTTGAAGTTGACTACACTCGAAACTAGGAGGCTGAGGGGTGATTTCATCCAAGTTTTTAAAGTTATGAATGGGTTCGATACGTAAATAGAGATAGCTTTTTCGAAATAGCACGGTATAGTAGAACTAGAAATAACGGTGTAAGCTGACAAATAGAAGGTTCGAGACGGCAGTCGCCAAAAACATTTTTACGCATAGAATAGTAAATAGCTGGAATAGTTTGCCGGTAGAAGTAATTAGTAGCACGTCTATAAACATGTTTAAAAATCGATTAGATGCATATGTTGATATAGGCTAAAGGTAGTAAAATTAAGGTTTTTGTGGTTCGGAACCCACGTAAAATTGTAGGTTCCCTCCGCCACCACGGAGGACATGCGCAGTACACAATTACAAACACGGTTAAGTAGGCTAGCCATGCGTGGATCCTAGGGTCTTTGCTGGTCTGAAACATTATAACATTATACATAAAAAAATATAAGGAAAAAGATAGAAAATTGAGCCTCAGACGGGATTTTTAAATTTTAAAGAAGTCCCTCTCTCCAAGATATTCAAAGAAAACGAGATGCATCAGCCTCCGACGCAAGCCGCTAAGGGAAAAAAAAGTGACTCAGGGATTATACTAAAAAAAAAAACCCTCCGATTCGAAACGGTAGGAAAACAATTCAGTCAAGACGGACTCCGTTAAGATTTTGAAAATGTTACGCGCCATATTGAATTTACTTTTTAAAACTAATTTTTTGGAATGAAATGGGAATGGGTCCCATCCAAAGGGTGTTTACCACTTGCTACCGAGGTATACACTTCATTTTACTATTAAATTTAACGAAAGACAATATCTACTAATTTTATAAATACTATAGAAGTGGCTAGAAATTAATTTGGCTGAAATAAAGGCTAGTATGGAGAACATGGGAATACCCTTCTTTTAATTTAAGAGGGAAACCGCTGGCACCAAAATATAGTGACAATAAAATGACTTTACTTCTTTCGGAGCAAGTGTAGTTTACGTCCCCCTGTGGTGCCTAGTGTAGTTTATGTTCCCCTACATTATCCTAGTGTAGTTTACGTTCCCCTACATTATCCTAGTGTAGTTTGCGTTCCCCAACTTTGTCCGCGTATACCTAATCAAATAAAACGCTAAAACTAACGAAAATATTACGACTAAAGTCACTTAACCTAACCAATCGTCAATTTATTTATATATAAATTGACGATTGGTTAGGTTAAGTCGTAATATTTTCGTTAGTTCATCGTTTTATTTGATGGATTCATTTAAAAAATGTCTCCTAAAGAACCTGGTGTAGTTTACGTTCCCCAACTTTGACCTAGTGTAGTATGTGTCCCTTTTTGCGTCAGGGGGACGTAAACTACACTTGCTCCCTTCTTTCTTTTCGCTTTCTTTTAATTATCAGTCTTTCTACTGCTTTACACTCGTTTCGCTGTGGCCAACATTGACATTTCAAACAAACAAAACAAAGGAGGAGTGAAAAAGACGACTCTTTATCGTTATTTACGGGTTTTTATTTAAGTCGAAACAAGTAACAAGACGGGGAAAGCGAGTGCGGATCCATCGTTAAAATTTGACCGTGGAGAGAGATACATTTTATTAAAATTTAAAATTACAATCACATTTTAGTAACAAAAATAACCTAACTGGGACAAACCACGCTTGAGAACTGACGTTTGGGGTATTTTTCGTGCCTTCGACCTCAGGACAGGAGTGTTGCCAAATAGTATTTCATTTCATACAATTTCTTTTTACGTAACTTAACTTCGTACAAAACATTATTGAATTTCTTATTAAACATTATTATATTCTTTATTAAAAAACCAATACACGACACTCGGAAATTTCATTTTACGTATCTTAATTTCATACAAAACATTATTAAATTTCTTACATTATCATATTCTTTATTAAAAACCAGTATACGACATTATTATTATTATTATTATTATTATTATTATTATTATTATTATTTCAATAAACGATATTTATCATTTCCAAAATAGTTTCCCCTCAAATTTGAGGGAAGGTAAAGTTTAAATCTCTCGTATTGAATTAATTTAACCCATCCTGACCTGAAGATGGTTGACAAAAGTAAATAGATACCTTCGGTTTTCCATATTTTTTGATTTGATAATAAGAGTCAATAAATAACGAGAGATTTATTAAATCAATATATTTAGAATCGTGTTACATTCCCCTTTGCATTATGTAAAGCTGACAGAAGTCCTGACATCTCATTAATGAGCTTTGCCATTTTTTCTTGTGGACAATCATCGCTAGGTCTATTTACTTTTGTCAATCCTGTGTATAATTTCACTTTTCTTTATTTAGGCATCCCTCTTTAAAACGTGTGTTCGAGGGGGGGGGGTACTTTCCTTTAACGCCTTGGGAACCTAATACTTCCTCATTTTGTCCAAAGTTAATTTTTTATATTTTTTTCCTCGATTGTCCTTCCTCTCGTTGTTTCGTGACACTTTCCTAATTGGAATATTATGGGATTATTTATTTTCTAACTTCAGAATGGAAATAATGGAAATTGATTCTTGGGGATTACTTTCCACTTGTTGCTCTTCCCATTCCCATTCGAGGTTCGAAAGTGGGAATTCAAGATGTATAATGAAAGTTCCCTGATAAAGGACTTCAAGAGTATAACAAAATGAGGCTCTCCTAGGAAGAAGTGGCTTAGCAACAAAAGTGAAAAACGCCAGAAAAACGCAGTTAAAGTTGCACCAATTTGAAAATGCCATAACTTTTGAATTTTTAAAGATATTTTAACGAAATTTCTTCAAAAAGTTCAAACATTATGGTACTTTTAAACTGGTACAACTTCAACTGCGCTTTTCTGACGCTTTTTACTTTTGTCGCTTATCCACTTCTTCCTAGGAGGGCTTCATATATAAGAAAAAAAAAGGGTTGGGAGGAATTTTATATGAAAAATCTAACTTAATTAAAATGGGAAATCCTATACTAGGGATGGGAATGGATCAATTTGAGAATTTCCTCCTTTAACATTTCCATTTTTGGTTTTCTTATTCTTGAACGAAAACCGAAATGGGAATGACCGAGATTTGGATAGAGATCATTCATGGATGTTACTTGATGCTTCTCAAACCCTGGTTAAGTGATTTTGCTATAGCAGTGCGAAGTGTGACTGTGTGTGAGTACTCGTATATCGTCTGCAAGTGTTGTTTGGACCAAGATGGATGGCAGAAAACTATCGATAAACGTTTTTTCTACAAAATATCTGAGGGAGTCGCAAGAGAATTAAAAGGATCACTTAATAATAAAAGCCAGTGTCTGTCTTTTGGTAAGCTAGTAGTATGGGTTCATAATTCCTGATTTCTCCGGGTGATGGCGAGGGTGAGGGGAATAGAGGTGCGGGAACTACCACCCGAGGAAGGTGGGACAACACCGCCACATGGAGGGGTTGGGGGCTGTAGCTTCAGACTGAGGGTGCAAATGCTAGCCTTGAGGATTGCAATAATATTATTAATAATAATAATAACAAAAACAATCGTTAATGATCCCAAGGTTTTTGCCAGTAGTATGGGAGCATAATCACATGCAAAGGGAACAAATACCAATACTAGAACCTACCAACGCTAGAAAGTACTAATACTAGAAACATCGACATCATACATGAAAGTACCATCAGTAGAAACCCAAAAAGTTAGTGATGCAGATTTTATAATAATTGATGAGTCCAGAATAATCTCAAATCATGCTTTGAGATCTATTGCGCTTTTATTGAAAGAAATAATGCAGAACGATAGGCCTTTTGAAAGAAAAATAATATTATTAGGCGGTGATTTTCAACAAACTTTTCCATATGTACCGAGAGCATCAAAAACAGAAATTATTGAAGCATGCATTAAAAGTTCACCGTCATGGAAAAGTTTTGAGTTACTGAAACTGTCAATAAATATGAGAAGAGAAGGGCAAGATATTTTCAATGAATGGGTTCTAAAAATTGGGGATGAAAAAATTACGAATACATATGGGTTAATTAATGATGATATTGAAATTCCTGAAGAGATGATTGAAAAAGAATGTATTATTAGAGCAATTTACAGAAGTTCTATCAATATCAGAAATGAACAAGCAATTATCAAAGAAAATCACAATTACTACAAAGAATAAGGACGCGTTGATACTGAACAACAAATTTTTGAAGCTTATTCCAGGTGATATGAAATTGTATAAAAGTACAAACTCGATAATGATGAGCCTGAAAACTTGCTGAACTTCACTGTTGAATTTTTGAATGCACAGACACCTGAAATACCACAACACGAATTGAAGTTGAAAGTTGGTTCGTTAGTTATGTTGATAAGAAATTTAAACTCGAAACTAGGACTGTGTAATGGAACGGGGCTAATTGTGAAATGATTATTCAATAATTTTATACATGTTGAGATTTTAACTGGGAATAACAAAGGTGAACGAGTGTTTATTCCACGAATTGATGTGGCGTTGAGTGAAACAAATTTGCTTTTTACGTTGAAAAGACGACATTACAACTTTTGTTGTAATGGTGAATAAATCACAAGGACAAACTTTTGATCGTGGAGGAATATTTTTACCGGAAACAGCGTTTGCTCACGGACATCTGTATGTTGCATTGACGCGAACAAGATCGGAGAATAATTTGAAGGTATTTGTTGCTGAGGATAAGAACCAAGAAATTTATTAAAAGATGTAAAAGTGTTCACGAGAAATGTAATATACGATGAAATATTTGACTGATTAGTGAGAATCAGACTCGGTAAAATCAAGTAGTAATTTACGATGAAGTTGCCCCATATTTGGATATATTTATTTTGGTCTGTTTTGGTATTTTGTATGCGTTTTGTTTTATGTATTTTGCTAAGTATTTTGGTCTGTTTTGGCATTTTACACGCATTTTGGTTTGTATGTATTTTGTTATATATTTTGGTCTGTTTTGGTATTTTGTATGTATTTTGGTTTGTATGTATTTTGTTATGTATTTTGGTTTGTTTTTTCTTTTATGATGAAGGGGGAAGTTTGGTGAACAAAACTCGCTGAAGGAAGGGCGGCGCCCCCAGAGGGGGTTTACAAAATTCCAACCCGTCATTTTTTTGACGGGTCGGGCAAGGCAGTAGTTTAATAAATGTCACGTTCGAATCTTTCTTGAAATTCATTAACCCCTATTTCATACCCTGGGTAAAATATACCTTTGGTATAAGTTACCGAGGTTATGAATAGGTGTTTACCCTTATTTCGTAACTTTGCTAAAGTATATCCTTGGTATAATTTTCCATGGTTGTGAAATTAGTGTTAAGATGTGTCTGAATTCATGCGCTGCTAGTTTAACAAATGCTTAGCCTCGAAAATAGGTAAAGTCAAGGCAAGTATAAGATAATTTCCATCTTAATCCCGCGATTAATTTCGAATTGAAATTGACACTCAAAGGTAACTTCAACTTTAACTTTTATAGTGCAGATAATGTTATTTGGTATAATAAGCGAAGTTTTTCCCAATAAAACTTAGTGTGAACTGGAAAGGGTTAACTTGATTTCGACTCCAAACTTAAAGAAAACCTCAACTTGAATAAAGTGACTTTAAGTTAATTTATTCCAAAGAATGACGTAAATTTAGGAGAAAAGTGACCTTGAAAAACTACAAACATTATTGATCCCGTGACGTTTTCGGCTATTTAGGCTTTTTTGTCTTGTGGACTTAGTTTCTGAGAACGCAGTTTGGAAGCTTAGTATTTTTCTAGTGTTGTGGTGGTCAAGAGTAATGTTACGCTAGTCACTTATGACGGGATAATAAATAATCGGCGAGGAGGGCCAAATACTGGCATAACGGCTCAAGCCAGACTAATGTGGCCCATTGCGCAAACTCCTAAATTTTACGATCAGCACCATCGGGAGCCGAGCCCCCGACCTCAGTGTCTTTACTTAGCTTTTTAGGGAAACGGTGTTATTCACTAAGCTACGGACGCTGGCTTTTCCGGGAGTCATTCTCTCGACCTGACACTTCATCTACAAGTAATTGTGGGTTAACCCTTTAAGCCCTGAATTTTTTGTAAGGTTAAGTTATGAATGCTTGTATTTGAAACGTTAGCAATTTGTACCTTCAGTCCTTAAAGGGTTAAGTTAGATTAGGTTAGGTTTAGTTTAGGTTAGGTTTAGCGTAGGTTAAATTGTTAGTTGTTTAGTGTGGACAGAATATCCACTCGACCAAGTTCGTGTGAACCAACCTAGGTCAAGATGTGAAAAAGGGAAGGTTGAGGAATAAACTGACTGTCCAGTTTGTTTGTACAATTCTGCATTGGAACTCTGTGTTTACCACTAGTAAAATATACAAAATATTTAATTCTGTTAGAGAAGTACTCAATCCTTTACCGCCAGAATGTTTTGTCAAGTTACAGTAAGTTATGAATGCGTGTATTATTTGAAATGTTACCAATTCGTCTCTTTCGGCGGTAAATGGTTACTAATACAAAAATGTTAAATTAATTTCTAACTTGCAAAAATTTAAGATATCACAAGCACTGCTATAACACTCTTCTTGTTCAAATGGCTTTATATGCAACCAGATACTTGTATACCACTTGTAATGATGGGAGAGGTTGTTTAACCTCCTTCGTAATATCTAAGGTCATATGACGGAGGGGACCTCCAGCTTTACGTTGGATCATTACATCATCTGGGGGCGGAGGACGGTCTTCCATCTAACTTCTAACCAGGAGACCCCAATGTCGCTTAATTTCGATGATCGACGGGAAGCGGTGTTATGACGTAGCTATACTATTTGCAAGTTAGGCTCTTCCTTAAATATTTTATTTTAGTTTTAGCTATTATCATCTTTAAATAATTTTAAATTCAAATTTAAGTTCAAATTCAGACTTAAGTTTTTTGAAGGGACCTTCGACAGACATCATTATTTTAAAATGGAGGTAAAACGAAAGGACTTTGTTTGCTGACCGTGCTTTCAATCAAAAAATTTTTGAAAGTTAAATGAAACGTTTTAAATGTCACACTAATAAAAGAAATTACTTCCTCACCCTAAAAGTAAAAAAAAAAAATACAAGGTGATCCAAAAAGGTGTTCCCAAAAATATTTGCGTAAAAAGTTATTTCTGGGAACTCCTTTTTTTGGATCACCTTATACATCTCACTCATTGTAATTCGTAATATCATTCGCGGTCCGTAAATGAAACTGTTCGAAATAAGAATTCCTAATTTTAGAAAAATAAAAAGAGTTTCCTGATTTGTGAAAAGGTATAAAAATTGAGGTGCTGTGACGCATTTACATGCCCGAAAGGTATTTTATAAGAAATATCTAACTTAAGATGGAAAGTCCTACATTGAGATTGGAAATTTGGGTTTGAGGGGGACATACAACGGAAGTTGCCATAAACATGCTATTAGAAAATGTGTATCAGAAATTAAACAGCAAAAAACACACTGCCTTGATCTTCCTCGACTTGTCAAAAGCAGTTGATGCATTTTCGCATGAAATCTTATTGAATAAACTTCACATTTACGGAATAAGAAGAAAATATATCCTAGATTGGTTTAAATCACATCTGTCAAATCGTCATCAGTAAATCAGATTAAAAGATAATTTATCCGACAAGGCGATGCTAACTAGTGGAGTCCCACAAGGATTTATTCTTGGCCCATTACTATTTCTAATTCACGTCAACGATTTTCATATCTCAACCACATTAAATTGCGTACAATACGCAGATGATACCACACTTACTTTTTCACATCATAACTCAGACTTTCTGATTAATGAAATGAACAGGCAATTAGAAAATGTGTATAAATGGATGTGTGCTAATAAACTTTTATTGAACCTGACAAAGTCATCTTATATGATTATTACCAGTGGTGTAGTGCTGTGGGAACGCGTGGGAACGGCGTTCCCTTACTTTTTTTGGTAGACGGAACGGCGTTCCCTCACTATTTCAAATAAATCCGAACTTACAAATCTCTAACGTCATGAAATTTTAATTCCCACCCCTAGAAGAAATATGAGAAAGAATCATTAACTGCTTCATTTCTTTTAGCTTCGACTGAGGCAATGCTAGCCTATAAAGATCTGGTGAAACAGTCACCACGGCGTACCAGTTGTTAACTTTTTTTTAGTTAATCATTCCAGTTGTTAGCTATTTTGGATCAAATGTAGAATTCGGACCCCAGCCTTTTTTAGTTAGCTTTATAAGGCTAACTAACGAAAATATCACGACCTAACCTAACCAATCGTTAGGTTAACTGTACGCCCTTGACGATTGGTTAGGTTAGGTCATGATATTTTCGTTAGTTAGCCTTATAAAGCTAACTAAAGAAGGCTGGGGTCCGAATTCTATATTTGATCCGCTATTTTTATTGATCGTACTGGATGTCGTATATCTAATGACACTGGAAATACTGCATCTTCAACCTTGGAATATATCCTAATATCCAGTGCATATGACCTCAAATATCCTGAAATTGTCAGATTTCAAAAGATTTCCTGGGGGGCTTACAGTGCCCCCGGACCCCCAGCTGTATGGGCTCGCCGCGCTCGCCATTGTCCCCCCCGCATCTGAGTAACACTTTCAAAATGCGTTCCCTCACTTCTTTATTTAGCACTACACCACTGATTATTACCACAAAACATATTAATACAAACTGTCAAATAAAAATTGGGAATACTACTCTTGCAACGGTGAATGAGGTTAAAGTACTTGACATTAATTTAGACGAAAAACTAATTTTCAAAAGTCATGTACAACATATCAAATCCAAAATATCAAGACTTCTCTTCATATTATTTAAGCTAAAAAAGACCCTTCCTCAAAACGCACTCCTTACCCTATATTATTCCTTCATCCATCCACATTTATTATATTGCATTACAACATGGGCTAACTCATAGAAATATATAAAATATCCCTTGGAAGTCATTCATAAAAAATGCCTGCGAGCTCTCTCGAATAATGACAACAGACAAAGTCACATTTCCCCAATTTTTAAAAAGCTAAATATTTTAACACTAAATGACTTATACAAATTCAATGTTGCTCTCAATATGTTCAAAGTTATCAATAAAAATCAACATACATCACCCATTCAAAGAGCTATCACCCCCCCCCCCCTCATCAAATACACTGTCGTTATAATACCAGACTGCCCAGGGATTTTATATACAAACCTAACTATAAAATAGAAACTGCAGGAAATGCACCTTCTTTCAAAGGAGCAGATGTATGGAATACAGGCTTCATCACTAAATGTACTTCGCAAATCACTAAAAAGCACCTCATTAGCTCCTACTGATGTATAAGTTCACTATTGCCATTTTTACGTCAGTAATGAAATTCCCATTGTTGGTTTACGTCGTCGTCGTCGGCCTAGGCAAGCTACGGCTTGGGACCGTAGCGCATCTATCCGGTATAGGTTAACCTGGATGATGTAGCCATAAGCACTGCCGCTAGTTAAGTGCCAACCAGTGATTATCTCACTAGCCGTATTGAGTCCGTTAGGCGAAACTGCGACAGTACCAAAGGTTGAAAATATAACCCTTGGATTTCTATTATTTATTTGTAAAATGGACATGGTATTAGATTAAAATAAATATTTGAATATAAATAATTAACTGACAATTGTGATATATAATTAATTATGTTTACATACAATAAAATAATACAATATACATAAAATTAGTATTAATGTGGTTCACAATTGAATTATGATGGGTAACTAATTTAAAATGAATTTATAACTATTCCGAAATTCAAGACGGTAAAATTAACATTTATCTTTAAACTAAAATAAGAGTATTCACTACACACTCCCCCACCAGAGAGGAAGTTCAAAGAGTTCCGAACGACACAGATTTCCGCTGGACCTTTTTGGTAGCTACATGTACCTCGCTTAAGGTTGATTCCAAAAACGCAGGCTTAAGACGATCGATAGAAACCTTGTCGACCTTGGAACCGCGCTGGATGAGAAATGATTTGCGCGTACGTCGGAGAACTTCATAGGGCCCGTCATATGGACATTGGAGAGGCCGTTTTGGGACAGGTACACGAACGAAAACGTGGGTGCAAGACTGGAGGGCTGGGGAAACAAAGATGTTCTGTTGGCTAGTCAATCGAGGGGAACAGGCTGAAGGGACTGCATGTGAGAGGAAAGTGTTTGAGCGAATTCCGTAGGATCACATGACTTATCCCCTGCAGTGAAGTAGCCACCTGGTAGCCGCAGTGTTGTTCCATAGACTAGTTCGGCCGCTGTAGTCTTCAGATCACTCTTAAATGCAGAGCGAATACCAAGCAACACGAGTGGAAGCTTATCCATCCAATGGAGTCTTCGTGACACATAAGGGATGACTTCAGCTGGCGATGGAAGCGTTCGACGAGGCCGTTAGCTTGCGGATGATACGCACAGGTATGCGCATGTACTGTACCCAACAAGCTGGTAAAACTTCTTCCAAAGCGAAGACTCAAATTGGCGACCTTGGTCAGTGATGACTTTTGTCGGCAATCCAAATCTTGATACCCATCCATGAAGAAAGGCTCTTGCAACAGTGTCCGCTTGGATATCAGGAAGTGGGATGGCTTCAGGCCATCTGGAAAAGCGGTCGAGACAGGTGAGCAGATAACGTTGGCCTTGAATCACTGGAAGAGGGCCAACAATGTCTACATGAATTACCTCAAATCGCTGGGATGGGGGCGGAAATGCGTCAAAGGGGACCTGGTGTGCTTTGGACTTTGGCACGCTGGCAGGCAAGGCACGTTTTGGTCCAATGTTTGACATCCTTCCGCATCGAGGGCCAAACAAAGCGAGAGGTAACCAGTGTTGCGAAGCACGGATACCAGGATGGGAGGGCTTATGAAGATCCGTGAAGACTGCTTTTCTGTGACATGGAGGGACATAAGGGCGAATAGCAGCTGTTGATACGTCGCAATAGAGGGGCACAGACAATCCTGGCATACTCATTTTCTTGAGGGAAAGTGAGTGAGTGGAGTCTTCTCTGAGCAGGTCTTGTAGTTCCGTATCCTTATCTTGATCCTGTGCAATAGCATTCCACAGTGTAGAGCTGAGGGTAACAGAAGTAATCTCTATTCTTGAAAGTGCATCCGCTGGAGTGTTCAGACACCTTTGATGTGGCGGATATCTGTGGTAAATTGCGAGATATAATCGAGTTGCCTGATGACTCTGGAGAGTGGTTACAGCTGTTTTTATTGAAGCAGTGACCAAAGGTTTGTGGTCGTAAAACACAAAACTCTCGGCCTTCAAGGAAATGTTGAAAATGCTTCACGTTTAAGTAAATAGCAAGAAGTTCACGTCCGAAAGCACTATAACGCGTTTGGGCTGGCTGCAGCTTTTTTGAGTAAAACGCGATGGGTGCTTGTTGACCGTTAATGGTTTGTTCCAACACTCCACCGATCGCAACATCTGATGCATCGACCGTCAGAGTTAGGGGGGCATCACTGATAGGAAATGACAGAGACAATGCACTATTGATAGCATTTTTGGCATTGTCGAACGCCTGTAAACTATCGCTACACCATACCATTTTCGTTACCTTGCGTTTGTGTGTGATCATAGCGTGTAGAGGAGCAAGAACACTGGCACAGTTTTTTAATGAACTTGTGGTAATAATTTACCAAACCTAGAAACCGACGTAACTCACGCTGATTACTTGGCATAGGGTAATTTTTTATCACTTCACACTTGTCCTGAAGGGGGGTAATTCCGTGCTGCGAAATCGTGTGACCAAGAAATTCCAAGGTTGGCTGTGCAAACACACACTTAGATGCATTAATAGTAACACCGTATTGTTCTAAGCGTTGAAAAAGGAGTGAAATGTTCCTTATGTTCCTCTTCCGTTGAGCTGGCCACAAGCAAATCATCGATGTAGGCATAAACAAAGTCTAAGCCTCTGGTGACCTCATCTATAAACCTCTGAAAGGTTTGCGCAGCATTCCGTAGCCCGAACGGCATCTTCAAAAATTCGAATAACCCAAATGGTGTACAAACTGCAGTCTTGGGAATATCCGAAGGCTCTACGGAATGTGTGGAAAGCCTTAACAAGGTCTATTTTACTGAAGATAGATTTGCCGTGGAGAAGAGAAGTAAAGTCTTGGACATTTGGTACCGGATATCGGTCCGGGATGGTTGTCGAATTCAAAAACCGGTATCCCCACATGGTCTCCAGTCTCCTGACTTCTTCTGGACCAGGTGTAGGGAGAGGACCAACTGCTTTTGGAAGGTCTTATTATCCCAAGATCTATCATAAGCTGGAATTCCGATTTGGCAGCTTTCAGTTTGTCCGGGGCAAGACGTCTGGGTTTTGCAAACACAGGGGTACCTTTTGTTGTAATGTGATGGGTAATGGTGTGCTTAATGGTATCACCCATCTGCATCGGTTGAAGAATTCCTGATATCGCTGGAAAAGGCACTGGTACATGGAATTAGGGGAACGAGGGAAAGTGCAGAGTTCGAGGCGTCCCGGAAGGGCAACCTGTTTGGCAAGAACAGAAAGCAGTGTGGCCTGGTCGCATAAGCGTCGCTTGTCAAGATCCACCAGGAGTTTGAAATGCTGGAGGAAGTCAGCGCCGATTATGGGATGCCGCACTTGAGCACAGATGAAAATCCACTTGAAGGATCGGTGAAGGCCCAAGTTAGTTCACGCGACTGAGTACCGTACGTGGGTATGCGTGAACCGTTAGCAGCGTATAGAGGCGGAGATTCCGAGTGCGTATGACCAGATTTTTGAAGGAATACACTGACTGACGCTCCGGTATCAACCAAGAAATTGACACCAGAGTTCCTGTCCTTTATGAATAACAGGTTGGCAGTGCGAGTACTAGACGCCATTAGGACTCGCTGCTGGGTTTTCCGACGAAAAATTGCAAGGGAGAGATGCACTTCCTAGCCTTCTTTCCAAATTTGGCGTGGTAGAAGCAGATCTTCCCGAAACTCGAACGATGCCTCTTCGTAAATCTTGACCGAGAATGGCTTCTTTGCCGTTGATTTTGTAGCAGAGAACAAACGTGGTTGAGTTGTTGACTTAACTCTTTCACTTTCAACTCCAGTTCCGATTGTGTGTTTCACGTTGTTGACCGGAGCTGTGTCAATCTCCACTACTTTGTCGGCAGTTTCTGCTAGTTTATCACTGGAGTAGCAGGATCCATAGTGGCCAAGACACGCTGAGCTGATGGAGGAAGTTTCTGCAAGAACAACTGTCTAAAGATGTCCTTATCGAAGGTTTGTGCGCGTTCGCCTAGAGCGCACTGCATAGCCCTCAGCATTTGAGTGGGCTTACGGTCTCCAAGTTCTTCTTTTGAGATTAACTGATGTAGTTTCTCACGCTCGGAGACAGTGGTGCGGCACAGGATGGCAGACTTCAGATCGTTGTATGGGTCCTCACTCGTGGAAGTAGACACGATGACGTCACGGACTTCAGAGATGATGCTCGCTGGTAGAGGACAAAACATGATCGTATTTCGTCCAGCTAGCGGTGATCCTTCCCAAGTTGAATTGTGATTCCACTTGGTGGAACCAAATAAATGGATCACCCGGCCAGAAGACGGGGAGCTTTACGCTCAAGTGGGAGATGGCACCAGCGTCGTCAGGCATCTTCTCCTATGCTTGCTGACGTACAAGCAAGACGACAAGTTACCAACGAAGAGTGGAGGTTGAGACGAGCGCAGGCACAGAGCGCACGGGCAGGGGTAGGGGCAGAGGGCACGAGCGACATTACAGTCTGGTCCTAGTCGCTCGGGTGAAGGGGGTGGTGGGCAGAGGGCACGAGCGACGTTACAGTCTGGTCCTAGTCGCTCGGGTGAAGGGGGTGATGGGCACGAACGACGTTACAGTCTAGTCCTAGTCGTTCGGGTAAAAGGGGGGAATCCAACTCCGGAGTCACCAATTGTTGGTTTACGTCGTCGTCGTCGGCCTAGGCAAGCTACGGCTTGGGACCGTAGCGCATCTATCCGGTATAGGTTAACCTGGATGATGTAGCCATAAGCACTGCCGCTAGTTAAGTGCCAACCAGTGATTATCTCACTAGCCGTATTGAGTCCGTTAGGCGAAACTGCGACAGTACCAAAGGTTGAAAATATAACCCTTAGATTTCTATTATTTATTTGTAAAATGGACATGGTATTAGATTAAAATAAATATTTGAATATAAATAATTAACTGACAATTGTGATATATAATTAATTATGTTTACATACAATAAAATAATACAATATACATAAAATTAGTATTAATGTGGTTCACAATTGAATTATGATGGGTAACTAATTTAAAATGAATTTATAACTATTCCGAAATTCAAGACGGTAAAATTAACATTTATCTTTAAACTAAAATAAGAGTATTCACTACACCATTTTATAATCAACTATTTAAAATATGCTAATTTCATTAAGCACTTTTAATTTCTCAATTTATTCATTTTATATTTTTTTATTAAGCGTTATTTATTTTCTGCTTTCTATACAATAAATCATTTAATTTAAAATTATGTAACATTTTGTAAACTTTATATTGTATTTATTATTATTATTATTTGTTATCACTGTTACTGTTACTTGACACTTTCACTTTTTTATGTAATAAATAAGCTAAATACCATTAATTTTGCCTAAAAAGCCTCCATGTTTTCAACGGCATATTCAGATAAGAGTAGTGTGAATATTATTACTGTCATATCCTGTCACTTCTATTCTTTTCTAAATAAAGATTTTTAAATTTGAAATTATAAATTTTTTAATAGATCGATTTGAGAATTTACCTCCTTCGAGATTCTCACTCACGAATTTCCCACTTTTTCACTTGGAATGAAATGGGAATCATCAAGGTGAAGGAGGATAAGTTAATGTTTAATGAAGTACATTTATATGAAAGCAATTCCGAACGAAGTTTATAGAGAAACACGATCATCTTTCACAGTGAGAGTCCTGTAATATGGACACCCATTAATAATTTATATTCTTTACAAATAAATGCCTTCTGAATATTCAAAACTGAAATCGATTTTGCATATTTAAAAGGTTAAATATAGCTGTATATACGAAACTACGAAACAACATGGTTGGCAAAAGAGGAATGGGATGGAATACTCTGATAAAAAGATATGAATATGAAACGTGGAATTCGTATTTGATTTTGCAGCTGACATAAACTCAAACTCCTTAATTTTATTCATGTCAAGTAGATAGAAGTGGGCTGACGTACCGCTAATATATATATATATATATATATATATATATATATAATATAACATATACACACACACACACACACACACACACACACAGGGTGTTTCAACATGTTGGACGCACTTTCAGAATGGATTCAGGACCTGAAAACAATATAAACATATGCCCGAAATTGCTTTGTTTCGGAGTTACAGCCCGTTATGTGTTCCAGCAAGTATCCGCCTTACCTTTAAAGGAAGTGCTCAAAATGACCGCCTTGCGCTTGAATATACGCCTGAACACGCCTCGTCATAGACTGCCCGACGCGTTCAAACATTCCAGGTATTGCTCGGATTTTCTGGCATCCTTGTTCTACACGTTGGCGAAGCATTTCAACGTTGTCAATGGGTATCACGTAAACGATGGATTTCAGATGACCCACAGGTAAAAATCGAGTGGATTCAGGTCCTGGGAGTGAGCAGGCCACGCAATTGGTCCTCCACGGCCTATCCATTTATCAGGGAAATGGTCATCCAAATAGTCTCTGGCTACTTGACTAAAATGAGGCGGAGTGCCGTCATGCATCTAGTAAATCGTTTAAATCATTCCTTAAAAAATTGGAATAGGATTCTCCTGTTAATCTTCCAGACGAGACAAAAGGACCGATTAAGTTGTCGGCAATAAGTTCCACCCATACATTGATACCAAATTGTTGTGCCTTGACTGGATGATGGCATGCGGATTCTCTTCGGCCCAGTGATGAGTGTTGTGAAAATTGATCACGCCATTTCTTGTGAAGGCAGCCTCATCAGAAAACAACACGGAGGATAGAAAAAGAGGATCGCGAACAGACTGTTGAAGGAGCCAAGTACAAAAAGCCTCTCGTCGTGGGAAATCAGCTTCAGTAAGGCCTTGTACTCTCTGAATGTGATATGGGTAAAGCTGTTGTTCCCGTAAAATTCTCCACACAGTTGTGTATCTTACACCCTCTGCTGCTGCTATCCTTCGGGTGCTGACACTAGGATGTTCCTCCACGCGATTCAGGACCCGCTCCTCCAACTCAACAGTTCTGGCGCGGATTGGTCTACCACGATCTGAAACTCGCTTGTTGAATGACCCTGTATTACCAAGACCCTCGTCTATTCTCTGAAAGGTCTTCTTATCTGGCAGACAGCGATTCGGAAACCTTTCCGCATCGGCAAGTCCATACATGAGATGCATGTCTGCCACTTCTCTGTTTGAATAAGCCTCCATTCTCACTTCAAATGCACACTATCACTGAATAGCACAAAAACTTTTAAGTTTTTTTTCACTGGACTGCACTTATTCACGGTAAGAAGTTACGAATACGAACAATGAAACACCGCGATACAACTCTGACTGACTGATGGCTCTACACTCAACGATATTGAAACATGTTATAGAGTGTACGAAACATTACAATCGGCAAGGCCATACTTGAAATACGTCTCATACACACTCACAAACATTGTCGGCAAGCAGTGTTTGTAAACAGTTTGCAGAAAGAATTGCTGGAACACAAAACGGGCTGTAACTCGGAAACAAAGCGATTTCGGGCATATGTTTATATAGAGTTTTTTCATTGTTTTCAGATCTTGAATCCATCTTGAAAGTGCGTCCCACATGTTATGAAACACCCTGTATATATATATATATATGACAGATGATGCGAAATTTGAAACACAAAATAAGATTGCAGTAAACAGAGCAAAGAGAATAATGGGTCAGATATTGAGAACCTTTAAACGAAGGGATGGGAATGTAATGATTCCTCTACTGAAAACCCTGATCATACCCAAATTAGAATACTGCTCGGTCCTAACTTCCCCATATAAAAAAGAAGACATTAGACAGCTGGAGGGGATCCAAAGAAGCTTCACAGCCAAGATCAATGGGTGCAAAGAACTAAATTACTGGGAAAGGTTACGAGAACTAGACCTATATTCACTGGAAATGAGAAGAGAGAGATACACCATTATTTACACTTGGAAAATAATGGAGAAACTAGTCCCTAATCTTACTCTGAATCCCATAACTCCCCAAACAACGATGGAAAGTAGAAGCGGTAGACTGTGTCGTATTCCCAAATTGAAGGCGAGACAGGGAACATCCTTAACCCTGAAAGAAAATAGTTTTGTAGTGAGAGGACCAAAACTGTTTAATCAGTTGCCCAAAGACCTAAGAAACACGAAGGGAGTTGCAGTGTAAATCTTCAAAAGAAGACTAGACGCCTGGCTCAGAACAATCCCCGATGAGCCGGGCGTACCTGGCTATGTGAGGTGGAGAGCGCAAGAATCCAACTCACTACTTCACCAGGCCAACTCGAGAGGAGGGGCGACAAGCTTGACCTTCGCGAAATGAGAAATCATCGCGCGGAACCTTTGTAAGGTTGTAAGGTAAGGTATATATGTATATATATATATTATATATATATATATATATATATATATATATATATAGGGTGTCCACATTGAAAGGTAACAACTTTGAAGCATCATAATTATATACAGTATGTATGGTTGCGTGAATGTTGAAATTTGCACAGATACCACACCATACATTTAAATTTGTCTCTTGTGTTTCAGATTGAATGTGTGAATGTTGAAGCTGAAGAAGTGCATCGCGGCTCGCATCACGCATCATACATTGTCTAACATCGCAGGTGTGACGGAGGCCACCACCGCCGTGATGCGCTCCTTCAACTTCAACATTCACACAGTCAATCTGAAACACAAGAAACAGAAACTTCGTTGTATGATGTGGTATCTGTGCTATGATGCTTCAAAGTTGTTACATTTCAACGTAGACACCCTGTGTGTATATATATGTAGTAATGCGCCTCGGTGGTGTAGTGGTTAGCGTCGCTGACTACGAATCCATCGGCCCCGGGTTCGAGACCCGACGGCAGCCGGCGCGCAGCAAAACCCAGCTGTTCATCCTTCCACACAATAAAGAAAAGTGGTTGGTAGATAAATGGGTACCCTAGGAGGCCTAGTGGTTAAGACGCTGGGCTGCTGATGGGGCGTGGTTCGGATTCCACGTTAAACTGTAGGTCTAAGGTGGAGTGAAAAGCTTAACCTTCGTCAGAATGAACAATTCGGGCGGAAGCTAACCAAAGGTTAAACAAAGGTTATATATATATATATATATATATATATATATAATATATACCCACTACACCCCAACTATGGCGTTAGTTTTCATCCGTGCTCATTTTTTATCCTGTATCTCCTACGAGTCATATTTATTATATTTTCAAACTTTTAATCACTTACACTTGTATTAAGGTAAGGGGGTTCCATTAAAAAGTTTAGAAAAAGCGCTCTTTTATCGTATATAATGATTATTTTCTCGAATTTCCCCCGCGTTAGGATTTTAATTCAAAAACTCGAAATCCAATTATTTTTACATGCTATTTCAGGCTTTTATAGACCCATTGACTTGTTTTAGGTTAGGTTAGCCTAACCTAACAATTAACAATGACATTAATATAATATTAACATGAGTATAATTAATATTAGCACTTATTTATGTCTTATATTTCGTATGTACTCCTTTCACTGAATCCAGTCTTTCTGTCATTGAATTCACTTGGTTATGACAAACTGTTGAGTGATTCTTACGTGATGCAGCCCCCCATACGTTTTCTCTCTTTTGGGTTTAGATCTTGAGATACTGGTAGCAAAGTGACAAGAGGATGGTGTTCAAACCAGTATCTTAAAGGTGATTCGACCTTTGCAAAGATAAGATAGTTGCATTATCTTTCGGTAAAAGTATCTGTGTTAAATAAAAAGAATGTATAGAACACTTTAATATCTATCTTAGGTATATATATATATATATATATATATATACAGGGCGTCCCAAAAAAATGTATACACACTTTAAATAATTATAAAGGCAGTGTTTATTAAAATACATTTCATTTTCAAAATGTAATAGAATCTACAGACATAATTTAATTGTTTTGTCAACGCCTGTTTTCAAACTGACGTCCGTTCTGGTCCAGGCACTGCTGATAACGCGAAGCAATGGAATCGCAAACATCACGAAACATTTCGTTTGGTATTTGTGTGCATTCTCGTTCAGTGGCTGCTCTCAATTCAGCGACTGTTGCAGGTTTTATAGCGTAGACTTTGTCTTTTAAGTATCCCCATAAAAAAAAGTCTAGTGGTGTGAGGTCTGGTGAACGCGGAGGGTATTCTACGAAACCCCTTCGTCCAGTCCACATCCACATCGTGCCAAGTACCACTCGCAATACTCCACTCTTCGGTCCGGATCATCTTCATTAATAGCATGGACTAATCTTGGAATGTAACTTTTCCATTGACAGCGCTTCAAAATGCGTTGGACAGACGATTCTGAAATTCCTACCTCACGACTCGCTTGCCGCACAGATTTTCTTGGACTTTGGTGATACGTTTCCAGTACTCTTTCTTGCTTTGTCGGGCTTGTCGATGTCCGTGGTCTTCCGGAACGCTTCTTGTGGACATTCTGAACAGTTCCATCGGCTTCAAACTTATCTCTAATTCGAGTGATGGTAAGTCGCGTTGGTGGATCTGTTTGAAACTCCCTCCTAAACTGTCTTTGCACTTCAACTGCGTTTTCACACTTCCAGTAGCATTTTAGAATGAATTTCCTTTGTTCAAAGCTTAGTCTGACTGCCATTATTAATTCTAATGGGTTTAACTTGGAAAGAAAGAAACATCAATTGAGCTATCAGCTGTTAAAGTGTGTATACATTTTTTTGGGAAGCCCTGTATATATATATATATATATATATATATATATATATATATATATATATATCCGTTTAAAAAACATGACTCCCTGAAAGAAAAAGAAAAACTAGTAAAACCTATATTTTTATTAATGTGTATACAGATGTGTGCTTATATATATATGTACATATGGGTATGTGTGTATTATATGTATACAGCTGAATCACTCAGCTATATACATATAATACACACATACATACATACACATATACATACAAAATTATATGTGTAAGCACCGAACACTTACGTATAAAATCTCTTGTAGTGTGAAAACCAAAAATTGGAAGTATCATGTTTTACAGATGGAAAACTCGTGTGTAGAAAATAGTAGGTGAAAAATCGGATCATTTTAACATATTGCTTCCCAAAGCATTCGGGAAGCAATATGTTAAAGTGATCCCTCCTGAGAAGCAATATGTTAAAAAGAGAAAGGTTGGTTGGTTAGAAAGTGGTTGGTAATCTAGGAGATAACTTACCGACCGTAAACAAAGCTATAAATGCCCTAACCGGGCATTCTTTATATATTTAATGTAAGTTAACTGAATGCCCGGTTAAGTCAACTGAATGCCCGGTTAGGTCAACTGTACGCCCTTGATGATTGGTTAGGTTAAGTCGTGATATTTTCGTTAGTTTTATCGAAAATATCACAACTTAACCTAACCAATCGTCAAGGGCGTACAGTTGACCTAACCGGGCATTCAGTTAACCTACATTAAATATATAAAGAAAATGAAAGGACGGAAAAAGGAGCTACTCAACTCGTACTTGTGGTAAATGATGTGGCGTGACCGATTCTTGCGAAATCCATTTTTTTACTTTGTGTGACCATATTGCGCAACAATTCTAATAAATTTACTTTCAATCTAATATTTTAACATGTTATCATTTACTTTTTATGCCTTTTACTTTATTAAAGCGAACATTTTTTATCGTACTCCTTATCCTAAATATTGGGAAGCAATATGTTAAAATGATTAACACTGGGAAGCAATATGTTAAAGAGAAGTTCCTGGGAAGCAATATGTTAAAATGATTAACACTGGGAAGCAATATGTTAAAGAGAAGTTCCTGGGAAGCAATATGTTAAAGTGATCCGAAAAATCTTGCATTTTTTTTTTACCTCTGATTACAACTAACAAAAATTATACTCCGAAAAATACTCCATCAAAATTTTAGGAACTAGTGTCCGTAGTACGCGTAGTTGCGTAGTGCATGGAAACCGAGCTAAAATGTTGTGCTAGGCTAGCTAGCCTTGCTCCTATCCTTATTTTGTCTTTGTATTTTGTAAAAAAATATTTAAGTTTTACGAAACTGAGATAACGTTATGTGTTTTATTTCTAAATATTAATTTTGAATACTATACAAAAATAATGATAAAACAAGGGTAATATTTTCAATTATCTTGGTTACGTCTTAATTACTGGTACGAGTGTAGACTCATCTAAAATTAATTAAAAAAAAGAATAAGAATACAAGACTTTTTATGTTCTTACCGTTGTACTTGTGGTTGTGCAGATTTAGTGTTCGACTTCTTAAAAAAGCGTCCCAGGGTATCATAACCTCCATGTCGCTTCATTCCGGTACAAAAACAAAGCGATGGCCTGATTTTCGGGGGGTTAAAAGGCCTACTCCCGCAGACCGTGTGTCACCGTGAATAATGTGCAAAATTCAAACGAAGACTGCCAGGTTGCATAGGCTGTTATTGCCAAAATTTATGGGTAATTGCCAAATGTCGGTAATGTCTAATAATAACAAAAATGTTACAAAATCATCACAACTGTTACATTTTCCAAGTTTATAATTTTTAAATCTTTTCAACATTAACTGTTGATAATAAAACATAAAAGCTCAAGGGGGCACGGGTAGAGACTTAAGTATCTGGAATGTGTATTAAAAAAGAGGTACGAGTGTAGATGAAGTTAATAATAGAGTGAATCAAGGAAGAAAGGTGGCAGGTGCGCAAAAAGCGGTTGTGAAAAAAACGAAGGCTGGATCGAGATGGTGTGAGATGTTTACATGAAGTTGTGTTAGTACCGACTCTTGTGTATGGGTGTGAGACATTGGCATGGCATGAAAGGAAGAAGTCAAGAGCAAGAGTGGTTGAAATGGATTTCCTGAGAAGTATGGGTGGCGTGCGTCGGATTGATAGAGTAAGAAATCGTGTGGTTCTTGAAAGATGTAGCGTTCAGAAGTCAGTGAAAGTGAAAAGCTACGAAAGTGTGTTAAGGTGGTTTGGGCATGTCGAAAGAATGGAAGATGACTGAATTGTGAAAAAAATGTATAAAAGGCGTTTGCGAAGATAGAAAGAGGAGAGGAAAGCTGAAGAGATGGATGGATATGATGAAGTCCATGGTGAAGTCCACGCTTACTCACACAATGATTGTGTGGGTAGGCGTGGACCTAATCTGGGTGATGCACGAGAAGTGGCTGCAAGTCGGTTGGAATGGAGGTTTGTTAAAATATGTAAGTTCGGGACTTTGTGTCCTTTACTTTTGACAAGGCTCCGGAGGTGTGGAATTTTGCCAGGGGTGTAAAAAGTACTAAATTATGTTACTCAAATTCAAGTACAAGCACTTTATCAAAAAGTTACTCAAGTACAAGTAAAAGTATCCATCCTGAAATTTACTTAAGTTAGAGTAAAAGAGTATCTACTGAATAAAGTACTCAAGTAACGAAAGTAAAAAGTACTCACCTACAGTTCTCACAAACCATACCGGTACATTTATGAAAATAAAAACCCACTCTAATAGACAGAGTTTATTTCCACAACAGTTTCGATGCCCACTGGCATCCTCCTCGGGTGGAGGATCCACCCGGGGAGGATGCCAGTCGAACTCGCTTTATACGTCTCTGGAGTCTCTGTAGGGTAGCAATATATGCCTCTGAGTTGATTGTTTGTCCTTTCTTCATAATGTCCACCAGAATCATCCCTTTCATGTCCCAGAAGATGGTGGCCATAACCTTTCCTGCAGAGGAAGCCATTTTGAACTTTTTCTTGCGTGGGGAGTCTGCGTGATGCCACTCCATGGATTGGCGTTTTGTTTCAGATTCAAAGTGGTGGACCCAAGTCTCATCCCCAGTCACAATTCGTGAAAGGAAGTCATCCCCTTCTGTCTCGTATCGAACCAACAACTCAGAAGCAATTTCTTTTCTTTGGGCTTTGTGATCTTCGGTCAGTTGGCGAGGAACAAACCGTGAATACACTTTTGAGTATTCCAGTTGCTGAATTATCGTATTCACACTTCCTTCACTAATTCCTAGCTCCAGTGATAGCTCCTTGTATGTGACGAGCCGATTTGATCGAATGATGCTGTTAGCACGTTGCACAGTGTGAGATGTCACAGCTGATGCCGGGCGACCGCTGCATGGCTCATCATCGAGGCTGGCTCTCCCTCTCTCCGATGATCTCACACGTTTAGACCAGCGTCCAACTGTGCTTCGATCAACAACAGCATCTCCGTAAAAGTTTTGTAGACGTTTGTGAATATTTCCAACTGTTTCCTTCTCTGCGGTTAAGAACTCGATAACAGCTTTCTGTTTACGACGCACTTCACTGTCAGACGCCATTTTCGAAACTGCGTTAACCATTGGTTTTATACAAGGGCGTTTAAAAGTTTAAAAGCGGTTTTATACAAGGAGGGGAGGTTCAAACTGGAAAAATCCGGTTATGTGAAGCCCAAAAAGTTCAAACTTACGGCCCAAAAGGCATTCCAGCCCCATGGGCTATTATTTAGCTAAGAAAAAAGGGTGGGGCAAAATATATTGAATGCCCCGACTATAAGGAATTAAAAAATACAAGTATATGCATACAACCATTAAACCCAACTATATTATGCACAAAATTTCTTATTCAATTTTAGAAGCAACTGATTTTCGAAGTTGCCACAGTCAAGCCTTACACGAAGAGGACTGAACATTTTAAATGAAGATTTGCAAACATTCTATAGTTATACTCAACCGTTAGCATATCCCTTGTCATGTGACTCATGTTTACCTTCAAAATTTACAATGTACAACTCTTCTTATACTTTAAGAATAGTAACGAAATGAATAAAATGAATTGTACTTGAGTAAAAGTACAAATAATTCGGATCATTTTAACATATTGCTTCCCAATGTATATCACTTTAACATATTGCTTCCCAGTGTTAATTACTTTAACATATTGCTTCCCAAAAATAGACATTACACAACCAATTACAGTTACATTACAATAGTTTATAATATTTAGAGATGAGCTAGTCGAGAAAATGTAAATTTATGGACAACTTAACTTATTATGCTTTGCCATTTTTTGTGAATGTAAAATATTTGGATCACCTGAAGATCATGGCCCACAGCCTTCTTTAGTTAGCCTTATAAGGTTAACTAACGAAAATATCATAACCTAACCTAACCAATCGTTAGGTCAACTGTACGCCCTTGACGATTGGTTAGGTTAGGTCGTGATATTTTCGTTAGTTAGCGTAGATTACCAACCTCTTTCTAACCAACCAACCTTTCTCTTTTTAACATATTGCTTTCCAGTAGTGATGTAGCGGATGTCATTTTTTTCACATCCGCGGATGCGGATGCGGATGAGGATGTTTGATTTCAACATCCGCGGATGCGGATGCGGATGCGGATGTCTACATTTTCGTTATTTTTTAGGATATATTCGAGATTTGTTATGTTTAACGTATATAATAAGTTATTATATAGAGAGAGCTGTAGCTATAATGTAGTATAATTGATTAATTGTACAATAATTGCTGTACTTTTCTCTGAACATATAAAATAATATCAAGCATCTAACTAATATACAGTAGAAATCAATTAGTGAATTCGTCTGCAAATAAATTCGTTATATTTTGTTGAGTTTCAGCCACAATTAGAAACCATAATTGTGTTACCAGGATGCGGGACGTGAACCCAACTCAAATGCACCCACCGACCTCTTTCCCCAACCTCCACCCTTATAGAAAGAGATCTTTAATTAGCTTGATAACTATTTATATTAAGTTTAAAGTTTTATTAGGCATATTTATAAATTAGTAATTAAAATAAAGTAAACTAAGATGTTCATCGTTTAATGTTCAAACTTAATTATAGGAAGGTTATGCTTAAGGAACATTAATTTTTCTGCCTTTTCTGCTGCCAGTCTGTTTCTCTTTTCATCATATATTAATCCAGCACTGCTAAATAATCTCTCGCTTGGTACGTTTGTTGGAGGACAGGCTAAATGTTTCCTTGCAAGTTTACTCAAGTATGGATAGATATTCTGCGTATTTTTCCACCAACTAATAGGATTGTCACATGCAGCCAGGCGTTTTTCTTGGTGATAGCTCTCGATCATTTTCACTACATCTTTTGACATCGCGTAGGTCTCGTCATTGCTGCTTGACTCAAGAAACTGAGAGACAGATTCTGTGATAGATTTGCTTGTTGAAGGTGTTGGTTCTGTCACTGAAACTTTTATTCTTTTGGTGGATGGCGAAGCGACAGATTCAAGAGATTGAAGCTCTTCAACTGCTTTGCGAAGTGATGATTTAACTCGTTCTAATGTACTAGGTGAAAATAACTTAGCTTTGTAACGTGGATCTAAGTAGGTTGCAAGAGAGTAACTTCATACAAGAACAGCCTCTCGTCTTGTCGCTTGCATCACTTCTGCGCACAATGAACTAGTTCTATTAATATAGTAGAATTTGATAATTTCCGCTTATTAATGACATTTTATCTCAACGGTCCACATCCGCACGACATCCGCAGTCCAAAGTGCGGATGCGGGTGCGGATGCGGATGCGAGAAAATGTGCGGATGTTCCGCGGATGCGGATGCGGATGTGACCTACATCACTACTTTCCAGTGTTAATCACTTTAACATATTGCTTCCCAGTGTTAATCACTTTAACATATTGCTTCCCAGGAGGGATCACTTTAACATATTGCTTCCCAGGAGGGATCACTTTAACATATTGCTTCCCGAATGCTTTGGGAAGCAATATGTTAAAGTGATCCAGTAATTCGCCCCAAAATTACTTGTTAGATTAAAAGTACTTGAAAATATAAATACTTTTTAAAAAATAGATACTAAAAAAAGTTACTTCATTACCTTTACACCCCTGAATTTTGTCATGTATTGGAGGCGCGCTGGTCCACTAGGACGCCTGTGCGAATGGATGTGTACGTTTTACTTTTTGCCGTTTTTCTTTTTCACTAATTTCTGTACGTTACTTCTGGGTTGTTTTCTGCCTTCTCCTCGCAAATCCTTGGGAAATGAGATTTTTTATATTGTATATTTGTATATCTGGTTCTCACATTTCTCAGCAATAAAACTGGTATATATATATATATATATATATATATATATATATATATATATATATATATAATTTTATATATATGTTACGCTCAAACATCGAAATCGCTCAGTGAGCGAAAAAACAGCCACAACGCGTTCTGGATGCACTTAAGTGACCACACACCGATGTTAGATATTTTTTTGCTTCATGGCTATTCTCAAACAACCACAACGCGTTGTGAACGATTCGGATATGACCACAACGCGTTGTGGACGATTTTAAAATTATTGAATGCCCGGTTAGGTTAATTGATTGCCCGGTTAGGTCAACTGTACGTCCTTGACGATTGGTTAGGTTAAGTCGTGATATTTTCGTTAAAACTAACAAAAATATCACGGCTTAACCTAACCAATCGTCAAGGGCGTACAATTAACCTAACCGGGCATTCAGTTAACCTAACTGGGCAAACTCAGTTGACCTAAATGGGCACTCAGTTGACCTAACCAGTTGGTTAATTTTTACCTTTACGTCTCATTCTAAAGTTGCTTAAAATTAATCGAAACCTACGGGAAAATTATTGATAATCATTTTTTAAAGGACTTTATCTTTTTTTAGCATATCTGCTTAACTTTGCTTTTTAATCGGTGAATACGTCGATAAATATACGTCTGTTTATATCATTTCAATATACGTCGTGTTTAAATAGAGTTTGACGAAAGACATCGGTGTGTGGTCGTTTCAAATCGTCCACAACGCGTTGCGGTTGTTTGAGAACGGCCATGAAGCGAAAAAATATCTAACATCGGTGTGTGGTCACTTAGGTGCATCCACAACGCGTTGTGGCTGTTTTTTTCGCTCACTGAGCGATTTCGATGTTTGGGCGTAACGTGTGTATATATATATATATATATATATATATATATATATATGGTGTAGTGGTTAGCGTTGCTAACTAGAATCCATCGGCCCCGGGTTCGAGACCCGACTGCAGCCGGCGCGCAGCAAAACCCAGCTGTTCATCCTTCCACACAATAAAGAAAGTGGTTGGTAGATAAATGGGTACCCTAAGTGGCCTAGTGGTTAAGACGCTGGGCTGCTGATGGGGCGTGGTTCGGATTCCACGTTAAACTGTAGGTCTAAGGTGGAGTGAAAAGCTTGACCTTCGTCAGAATGAACAATTCGGGCGGACGCTAACCAAAGGTTAACCAAAGGTTATATATGGGGAGAAAGTAAACTGTATAAAACTTTAAAAAACATTTAAAATTATTTTGCGTCAAAACTACTGTTCACGTTTTGCAGTTGATTGTTCTAAAAATGTTCGGCTGCTCAAATGTTGAACTGTAACACGGATTTCTTTATACCGTATTTGAACCGAACGTACGACCTAGCTTTCACCCGATCTCCTGCTTATAGTCTCCTTCCCTTGGGGTCCTCTTCACATCAGTTACGACTGTCTTATTATTAACAGCTAAAGTATCCCCGGAAGAAATCCAATTTTATTCTGCCTAATGATTCTGCGTCCATATTTTTGCTCATTTATTTTTGCATAAATTACTGAGAAACATCAAAAATATTGAAAAATAAATTTTGAGCGAAACTCATGCGAGCGGCGACCGAGGGAAATCTGAAAAATGGTAAAACCTTTCCTCCTCCCCCACCGTGATGGGGGAGGAGGAACCCTCGTTGAACTGTATTTCGAAACCATTTTCAAATTTTCAATCCAAGAAAGATTTGTACTTTTTAATTCTTCAAATATATATATATATATATATATATATATATACATATATATATATACACACACTTTGGTTAGTTTCCGCCCGAATTGTTCATTCTGACGAAGGTCAAGCTTTTCACTTCACCTTAGACCTACAGTTTAACGTGGAATCCGAACCACGCCCCACCAGCAGCCCAGCGTCTTAACCACTAGGCCACCCAGGGTACCCATTTATCTACCAACCACTTTCTTTATTGTGTGGAAGGATGAACAGTTGGGTTTTGCTGCGCGCCGGCTGCCGTCACTGAGTCTCGAAGCCGGGGCCGATGGATTCGTAGTCAGCGACGCTAACCACTACACCACCGAGGCGCATATATACATGGCGTCCCAAAAAAATGTATACACACTTTAACAGCTGATAGCTCAATTGATGTTTCTTTCTTTCCAAGTTAAACCCATTAGAATTAATAATGGCAGTCAGACTAAGCTTTGAACAAAGGAAATTCATTCTAAAATGCTACTGGAAGTGTGAAAACGCAGTTGAAGTGCAAAGACAGTTTAGGAGGGAGTTTCAAACAGATCCACCAACGCGACTTACCATCACTCGAATTAGAGATAAGTTTGAAGCCGATGGAACTGTTCAGAATGTCCACAAGAAGCGTTCCGGAAGACCACGGACATCGACAAGCCCCACAAAGCAAGAAAGAGTACTGGAAACGTATCACCAAAGTCCAAGAAAATCTGTGCGGCAAGCGAGTCGTGAGGTAGGAATTTCAGAATCGTCTGTCCAACGCATTTTGAAGCGCTGTCAATGGAAAAGTTACATTCCAAGATTAGTCCATGCTATTAATGAAGATGATCCGGACCGAAGAGTGGAGTATTGCGAGTGGTACTTGGCACGATGTGGATGTGGACTGGACGAAGGGGTTTCGTAGAATACCCTCCGCGTTCACCAGACCTCACACCACTAGACTTTTTTTATGGGGATACTTAAAAGACAAAGTCTACGCTATAAAACCTGCAACAGTCGCTGAATTGAGAGCAGCCATTGAACGAGAATGCACACAAATACCAAACGAAATGTTTCGTGATGTTTGCGATTCCATTGCTTCGCGTTATCAGCAGTGCCTGGACCAGAACGGACGTCAGTTTGAAAACAGGCGTTGACAAAACAATTAAATAATGTCTGTAGATTCTATTACATTTTGAAAATGAAATGTATTTTAATAAACACTGCCTTTATAATTATTTAAAGTGTGTATACATTTTTTTGGGACGCCCTGTACATACTGTGTATATATATGTGTATATATGAAAATTATTTCACGAAAGTAACACGTGAATAATATTTATGATGAATAAAACCACGAAGGAAAAGAAACAGAATGGTGCTCAGGCGCTTTCGTCTAATGACATCCTGAGGATGTCATTAGACGAAAGCGCTTGAGCACCATTCTGTGTTTCCTTTCCTTCGTGGTTTTATTCATCATATATATATTTATGTATATATACACACAGGGTGTCCCATAAGGCCGGCATCATACGGGAAATTATTATTTTTCTATTTCTACAAACCATAATTTATGCTCGGGATGCCAATTTCCCGTCCACCATTCTGTTCACGTAGGGTGGAGCGAAAAATACCTTTTTTCTAGTATGAAGTTCTAATAGTGATTAAAAGTTGCATTTAGTGGACGATATATACCTGTCAAAATATGTGTTCATTTATTTAATATTTTCAGCTGCCACCAGGGGGCTAAATTTAACACAATTTTGGGTAAAAAGGAAAAAAATGCTTCTATTTTAGGTTTATCAAACTATTATAAAAGTTTATCTTAGAATTATCTAATAGTTTGATTAAGATTCTTAAATGATAAGAATTCGTTTTGTAAAAATGCCTTTTCATATGCTTAATATCTTCAGCTGCCACAAGAGGGCTGAAGTTAACTTAAAAATGACAATTAAGTATGATTCTGTATTTACTTGAAAAAGGGAACAGTAATAAATTAGGATGTCTCTCCTCCTTTATACTGGCTTGAGACAGTTAAGAAACGTTATTTCGTGCCTTAGCGGAGTTATCACCCTTTCCCCAACCAACCTCCCTCTAGAAAGGGTTCTTGCTGAAGACTATTTAGTAATTTGCTTTTGTGTCAAATTTTGGCTGTTTTTTCCTTGATTCTAATGTAGCACGAATCCAACCGTCTCTGTTTGTAGGTCCGCAGACTGATCCAGCAGCGTCTGTAACGAGCTTGACGCATCTCTCTACGGCTTGTGTATGACATGGAAACTGAAATAATTCTGAATGAAGAGTAGTACCATGTTTGATGCATGATTCAATATCATCAAGAGAAACTCCTTTGGTTATCGGTGGTTCTGCTATCTGAAAATCTTGCCACATAATGAGATCTGTATAGTCTTTGGCATAAAAATTTATTTCTGGCACCTTAAAATACCTGATAACATCTGTTTCTTGAATGCATGCCCTTGCTTTTATGATACGCCTAAATCCCAACTGACGCACATGCTCCCTTTCATCAGCTATCATTGCAATGAGAATGTTTTCTTGATTTGCGTAATATGCATTTCGCTGAATGACTGAGTCATGTACTCTCCTAAGCTCTTCACGGAGATACCGGCTTCTTGCAATCATATGCCACATATGTTTAGCACCATATTGGCATAATGGTTTACGCTTTATCTGAAACCACATTGGTGCGTATACCCTAACAATGAAAGTAGCTAATTCTTGTAAATTGCCTGAAGGATTCTCTGTGTTTGCATATAACCGCAGATCTTGTTTGCTGTGGTGAGTCACCTTGAATGTGATATATTGCCTGGACTCTTATGACTAAGACTCTTTGAGAATGTTCCACTTGATATAGCCTTGTGAATTTCAAGAAGGTATTTCTGGTCAGTACTTATGTCATCTACATCAACTTCACACATGTCCTCTTGAATTTCAATGGGTTTGAAGTTAACTATGGGAAGCTTTTCACAGTCTGAAAGTGCTCGGCCAATTTCTCCTGAAAATGCTCTTGGTCCAGTAGTGGTACCATCCAAGTGATGAAACAGATGGCGCAATGGAAGTTCATTAAGGTGTAAAAGGCATATCAGCCACTGCAGTGGCTTATTAAAGGCTTCTTCCAGTAATCGTATTGTGCCTCCAATACTACCAGTGTTAACCACTGTCGAATCACAGCCAACTGCAACGATGTTCCCTATATCAACATTCCTTTCTTTCAAGCAATTCACTAGCGCTGTGCAAATGTATTTAGCTTTGCCACTGGAAGGTGTCACATGTGCAAAGTACAGAGAGTGTGGTTCAGATATTATGCTGATATGCTCTTCGCGTTTGGTTCTTTGGTGGTTAGAGCCATCACTCTCCTGGACTTGAATCATTGTTTTATCCTTTCTGCCATCAAAGTATAATCCCCGCATGGTTTTTGGCTCTCCTATCTGTTGTAGTTCCTTTCTCTGTTTTTGTCTTTCACGTCTTAGCTTACTTCTCTCTATAATATTCCCTTTGTCTTCGGGAGTAACAATTTTAAGATCTGCCAATACTGCAGAAGCAATAGCAGCCCCAGCTCTGTCCGACATTTTAAATCTATCACAAGTAATTGCTAATGAAGGCAGTGGCTCACGCATCTGTTGTTCTGATATTACATATTGAGTCGAGGTTGTATCTTCCTCATTATATTCAGATATCTCTTCTAGTTGTTGAAGTTCACTTGTCTCTGTTTCGATTTGTAAGTTAGACGTATTGGTTATAGCAGCACTAGTTGTTTGTGAGGATTCCAGACGTGCTTTTTCCATTTCCTTTCGATGTTCTCTTGCTTGTAATCGTCTTGTGTGTGCTATGTCAATGCTTCCTATCACCATTATTTTGCGTGTTCGTTGGTCATTTAAAAAACCCTGCTCTTTTGGAGGGACTTTCTTACTCTTTTCACATGAGCATCTCCTAAACTCCTTACATTTGCAGGTGCAGATGTCAAAAAGTGCATTTTGAAGAGTTTTCAAATTCTTCAAGCTGATTTTTGTACTTAGGCTGATCCTTGCGTGACTTGTATGGCTTTAATAAGGACCTGTATTTATCATGGCACACTCGCATCATCTGTAAAACGCGTGTATGTGAAACTATTGGCAAAGAGGCCTTCTTCCAAATATTTTCTACCTTTTTGGAAACTGCCTCTGCTATTTCAGAAAATGAAGGCTCCTTGTTATTCATCTGCTCCTTCACTAAATGTTTTGTGAACAGGTAATCTTTCATAATGCAGTTATAAGTTGGTAGTTGCATATCATCATCTCACAAGGTACTTCAAATATGGCACACTTCATATGTTCTCTAGTGAAATGTTTATATTTAGTATTTGATGCCATAATATTTTTAAGAAAAATTCACAATCACAAAATATCCTGTAACATCAAAACATTATATAATTAATATATATAATATATTTTATAAGTACAGTATATATAATATATTATATAAATATATAATATTATATAAATAAACTAAAATTATATAATACATTATAACAAGCATTTTATAATAAAATCATATTATCTCTATATAAATCACTTTAAAATAAAGTTTTATAATATTCCGATCATATTAAAAAACTCTCCGATCAACTGAGCGACTAGGCCTACTACCTAAGAAGACAAGTGTTAACACACTGTTCTAATGACTCACAGAAAGAAATTCCTTCACACCAAAACCCTCCCCCACAACCATCCCCAAACCATCACCCACAACATTCAGTGTAGTCTCAACATGACTCAGTTACTCTAAATTGTGTTAACTTCAGCTCTCTTGTGGCAGCTGAAGATATTAAGCATATGAAAAGGCATTTTTATAAAACGAATTCCTATCATGTAAGAATCTTAATCAAACTATTAGATGATTCTAAGATAAAATTTTATAATAGTTTGACAAACCTAAAATAGAAGCATTTTTTTCCTTTTTACACAAAATTGTGTTAACTTTAGCCCCCTGGTGGCAGCTGCAAATTTTAAACAAATGAACTCATATTTTGGCAGGCATATTTCGTCCACTAAATGCAACTTCTAATCACTATTAGAACTTCATACTAGAAAAAAAGTATTTTTCGCTCCACCCTACCTGAGTGTTCAGTGACGAGGCTGTTTTTTATGGAAATGGTGAGGTAAATCGACAGAACACCCACTACTGGTCTCAAAACAACCCTCACTGGTATACCTCTTCAAAGAAACAAGGTGCATCTCGGGTGATGGTATGGTGTGGCATTTGAAAGGATCGCATCATAGGCCCCCTCTTTTTCGATGAACATGTCACTGGAGGCACCTACCTACGTATGCTCAAGGAAGAAGCATTTCCCAGTGTCTTGAACGAAGAAGGAAATTTCCCAACATGGTTCCAGCAAGACGGCGCTCCTGCACATTACAGCACCCAAGTAAGGGAATACCTGTACCAACAATTCCCTGGTCATTGGATAGGACGTCGAGGGCCTGTGGAATGGCCAGCTAGAAGCCCGGATCTCACGCCACTAGATTTTTATCTCTGGGGCCACTTGAAAGCGCTGGTATACGCAGAGAAAATTAGGAGTGTTGAACATTTGCGGCAGCGCATTATTGGGGCATGTAACACCATTACTCCTGACATCATTCACCGTGTGCTTGCTAACTGGGTATCACGTCTGAATTTGTGTATTGAAAACAATGGTGGACATATTGAGCACGTTCTGTAAATAAAAGCTTTTGTTTTGCCTTTTTTCATTTTTTTTCCTATGATGCCGGACTTATGGGACACCCTGTATATATATATATATATATATATGTGTGTGTGTGTGTGTGTGTGTGTGTGTGTGTGTGTGTGTCGAAACTTTTGCTGAAATAATATTTGTCGAGATGGTTATATTTTTCACTTTGAATAATCAATAATTATTTTTAAACTTTTTAGTTTGATTTTTTTTTTTTTGTATTTTCGTTTTAATTATAACCGATTGGGACTTATGGGCCACCCTGTAGAAACATTTGCAGAAAAGTGACAATTTACTACGATTTATATTTTTGTTCCCTGCGGGACATTACAGTCTCGCTGGTATTGCAAAGGTTAAATGAAAATGAAAGAGTTTATTGGCAGACCATGGTCCATATGACAAATAGTAATAATACGAACTGACAATAGGATACAATCACAATTCAACTACTAAGGATAGAAATACAATTAATAAGAAATAGTACAATAATGTCGAAGTTAAGTGGAGTTACAGAAAGACGTTTCTATACCATGAGTTCCATGGCTTAGAAGACATACGGCAGGACTGATGAACAGGTTGGATAATTGGGTTGGTTGATTTTTTAATTCTTTGCATTAGACTGTATTGAGCACGTCTTGTTACCTCCGGGAAGATGGGGACATTGTGGGTAGCAAACATTTGCGAAGCTGAGCATCTGGGAGGTAATTTATGTAGGAGTCTAAAAGATCTGCTGTATAGCAAATTTAGGATTCTGCCAGAACCTTTTTAATAATTCACCCAGAGTTGCTGTCCGTATGTATTACTGCAGAAAATACGAAAGACTGACTTTAGCTTCACTTGTACAGAACCGGACGTTCCTCATAGTCATATTCGCTTTAGCACAGAGGCTTCGATATTGTTTTCTTATATCTGAGTCATCGCTCAAGGAGCTGGTGATAAATATAATTTGACCCAAATATTTAAATTCTTGTACTTCTTCTATTGCTTCACCTCTCATTTTGAAGGTAATATCAGTTGGCTGATTAGAATTTTTAGGATGGAATTGCATAACCTTAGTTTTTTGTGACATTAAAAAGAATATTATGTTTCTGCGAATATAATTCGCAGACTTTTAGCAGCTGATCCAGACCTTTAACAGAAGGACTCATTAACACCATATCATCGGCGTAGACTAAGTTATTTACCCTTGTGTTATCTGTACAACATCCAACTGTTGCCTCATTAAGTGAAACAATTAATCCTTCAATATATATGATAAATTAAACAGCAGAGGAGAGGGCAGGGAGCCTTGCCTCACCCCACAAGAGGAACCAAAGCATTCGCATAGTACATTACCCCACCTAACAGTAAAAGATTGGTGGGAATAACAGAATTTCAGTAAATTTAATATGTACAGTGCTTACAATAAGTCTCGCGCCTCTGTCTCGTCCCAAGCTAGTCTGTTAGGTATAAAATGGGCGGTTCTTATGGCAGCGGAGGTGTGTTCGGATTGGTGCACACAATTGCTCTAACCCCATCAATGACGTCCATTATTACGTCACTTCTGCTACATTTTAGTGTTTAAAATACAAATGATTAAGAAGCTGAATGACCAAGTTTCGGGATGTTGGGATAGTTATGGAGCAATCCTAGTCATCATAATATTAGCTGGGTATTACATTATACCGTCTCAATATATACTGTAGACTATAGAGAACGACTAATTCAGCAAATATCCCAAATCATGGCATGATACCTAAGTTATTTTGACGCAGGTCTAAATTATTTGCTCAAATGCAATGATTGATATTAAGTAATTGTTGTCAATATTGTTGTTTGTGATACATATCCTACGTGAAGAATCTAATGACCAAATTTCTCAGTGAACCTCTCACGCGCTCGCATTTCGAGGAAGTCACGGTCGTCTCACTAATACAGTAGATAGTTTATCCATTGTTTTAAGTGGTAACCTATTCCATCTTATGAAAGTCATTAGTCTAAAGCAAGACTGGTGGGCCGTGAATCAGAGAAATTTGCATTTGATTTGTTCATCGTAATTATTACGTAATATAGTATACTGTATGTAGTAGTATATAAGAGTTTAGTGATAGCATATCATATGACAATTCCCATAAACATGTGATGGCCTCGATGTTGCCAGTTTTTATTTTTTTCCTGAAACTATTACCTTCTCATAGTTTGTTTCAACAATGCATATATTATCATCTCCACGAGCGTAGACATTGCAAGAAAAGATTCTAACTAAGGATAAGTAAAGTTCTTTCATGGTCACAATATATACTTTTATAGATGTCAAACATAAAAATATAATAAAATTCTATATTAACATAAATATATATTCGATACACATTTACGTCATGGCTTTAACATCAGTATTTCGTATAGCTTCCTCCGGCATCAATAATTTCTTGCAATCGTTGCGGCATAGAAGAGGCCAGATTGTAGGGAATGTTTGGTGTTCGACGTAAGCTCTCCCAACTATTCCTCGTGTGAGCTAAAAGTGCTTCAGATGTTCTTTCATTGCATTGCTCCCATTCGTTAATCATTATTGCCCAAAGGTTTTCAATCGGATTCATATCAGGAGAACGTGGTGGCAGAATTAGATTAATAATCTCTGGCTCCCTTTCCTCCTCCCTTCGTAATTCCCCACCCAACCTCGTTTCCTTCGACATAGCAACGCTTACCTCCATCCTCATTCCACTTCCTTCATTAAACCTATTATCGCTTTTACTGTCCCTTCCTTCCATCCTTCAATGCCAGCGTTCTTAAACCTAGCACATAAATTATATAATATGAAGTCTAACACTTTAGATCTCTGCGCATTCATGTTACTTGAAGACGCCTGTGTCTTTGGGGAATCTAAGTGTTGAGAGTGGGTTTCAGGGGTAGTCTATAGATTATTACAGATGACCTTGAACGCTCCAACTATTTAAAAATGATTATTTATTACGCACATCATATGGCATAATACGCACATGAATTTAAGTATCTTACACTATAGGAATGGAATTGAATCCTACCAGAGTTAAAACGTCGCAAAATATGATAGATTAGTTTGTATTAAGAGGTTACTAAGAGAAAAGGATTTGGGATTGAGCGGAAGGCAGAGAGTATATTTTCTCGAGTTTCGGTTATTATTAACGATATACAGATACATTGCCATGCGAGAGAGAGAGAGAGAGAGAGAGAGAGAGAGAGAGGAGAGAGAGTTACAAGGACAAGGAGTTACAAGGACAAGAGGAAGCCTCAAAGACCTTTCGGTCCACTCTGGGAGGTTCCTGTTATTAAAAGTTTATTTTTCTTTCAACTATCCTAGCAGTAGTAGAAAACTGGATAGAAAAGTAGAAGGCTCTCTCCCCACCCTCCGCTCCCTCCCTGCCAGAGGCAGGTACGGGAAAAGGTTGAAGAAAATACTTTGACCCTGGAAAAGTAGCCAAGGAAATTTTACAGGAAAGTGGAGAATATATAAATAGCTCTATATTTAGCTTGCTCACAGAGACACCGTGCAAGCGAACTCCTGCAGAGTTTTGTTATGTTTTAATCTTAAACTATGAGAGTATTCAGTACTTTGTCTAGCCTATTTTTAAACACATTTACACTTTGACTGGAAACAACCTCTGAGGGAAGTTGGTTCCAGATATTAACTATTTTATAGGAAAAGAAATTTCCGCAGACAGAGGTCCTAAATGTCTTTAGTTCCAGTTTAAACCCATTATTTCTTGTCGGATTGGCATTAAGTGAGAATAAGTTTCTGTAATCTACCCTGTCTATTCCTTTGAGCATCTTGAAGACTTGAATAAGCTGACCCCGCAACCTCCTCGTCTCTAAGGTAAACAGATTTAGGCGCTCCAATCTCCGTTGGTAGCTTTGCATTCTCATTGAAGGGATCAATTTTGTAGCCCTTGCTTGTACTCTTTCTAACCTTTCTATATCCTTCCTGAGGGATGGAGACCAAAACTACGCACAGTATTCCAGTTGAGGTCTGACTAGAGAATTATAAAGAGACATTACAGTCTCCTTGTTCCGAAACTGGAACTGTCTTTTAATATAACCTAATAATTTTAAGGCCCTCTTTTCGACTTCTGCACAGTGCTTCGACGGTTTCAGATCGTTGCTGATATAGACTCCCAAGTCTTTCTCTAGATCGGTCTCAGTCAAGTTCCTTCCCAAAAGAGAGTAATCGGTCTTTGGGTTTTTATAACCTATGTCCTTCCCAAGAGAGTGTAATCGGTCTTTGGGTTTTTATAACCTATGTGCATTACCTTACATTTGTCCAAGTTGAATGGCATCTGCCAAGTAGCAGACCATTCGCCCAACCTGTCAAGATCATTCTGAAGCGTTCTTACGCCCTCCTCAGTACCTACACTACTTCCTAATTTCGTATCGTCTGCAAATTTTGAGATTGCACTTACAAGCCCGACGTCTATATCGTTAATATAGATGATAAAAAGTAAAGGACCCAGAACGGAACCCTGTGGGACACCACTGGTGACGGGCGCCCACTCCGAAGCCACTCCATTTATTACCACTCTCTGCTTTCTATCTTTTAACCAATCCTCAATCCAGTTGGAAACGAGCCCGGTGATTCCTAGTCCTTTGACTTTAGCTATCAATCTAGCGTGAGGGACTTTGTCAAAGGCTTTTTGAAAGTCGAGATACACTATATCTATTGCCCTACTTGCATCGTACAGTGTATGCATATTATGGAAAAACTCTAACAGGTTTGTCAGACAGGATCTATGTCGCCTAAATCCATGTTGAGAATAAAAAATTAGATTGTTAGATTCAAGGTGATACACAATACGTTTTGTAATGATGGATTCCAACAGTTTGCCGACAACTGATGTTAAACTGATCGGGCGATAATTACAAGGATTTTCCCTATCACCCTTTTTAAAGATAGGTGTTACATTTGCTAACTTCCAGTCGATTGGAACTTTCCCTAACTCGATTGATTGTTTGAATATGGTTACTAAGTCGTCAACAACATTGTGGCTAACCTCTTTTAATACCCTTGGAAGAAATAAGTCGGGGCCAGGTGATTTGTATTTGTTCATCTTATCAATTAATTGCTGTACCTCATTTCTCGTAAAACTTATGGTATCTACGGGATGGTCACCGTCATATGTAATCCGAGGACTTAGCACTTCTATTGTGTCTTCCTCCGTGAAGACTGTGATGAACTCGTTTAACGTATTAGCTATATCTTTATCACCGAATTTCAGTACGCCATTTCTATCTTTTAAGGGGCCTACAGAATTTAATTTTTAATTGGCTTTCTGCTATTAACATGGGCAAAAAATTCTTTAGGGTTAACTTTACAGAGTGAGGCAACTCTAGCTTCTTCATCACGTTTGGCTGATCTAATTAAGGACTTAACCCTCCTACGTAGGTTTATATAGTTTTCTGAATTAGTCTGGTTGAAATGCGACTTAAGTAGTTTGTAGGCTCTATTTCTTCCCGTAATAGCACTGCTAATTTCGTTGTTAAACCATTTCGGTGACTTTGTTGACAAGGAAACCATTTTAGTGGGTATAAAAGTGTTCTGTAATATTCTAAATTGATCCCTATATGAGCTCCAGGTGACATTGACATCCTCACTTATTAGAACTTCAAGTGTGTCTAAACTACTTCGGAAGCTTTCAAAATTTGCTCTCGAGAAATCCAGTCTTTCACGAGTCTTTTCGCGTGTATTAACTGGAACCCTGAGGTCAAACCTAATCAAATTATGATCGCTGTTACTTAAATTTTCACCAATAGTCAGGTTAGAGACTAGGTCATCTTCGTTCGTGAATATGAGGTCTAGTTTATTATTACCCCTAGTAGGCCCGTCAACCCATTAACTTAATAAGTTATCATCGGCAAATTCCAACAGCACTGTACAGTGCTTACAAGAAGTCTCGCGCCTCTGTCTCGTCCCAAGCTAGTCTGTTAGGTATAAAATGGGCGATCCTCATGACAGCGGAGGTGTGTTCGGATTGGTGCACATAAGTGCTCTAACCCCATCAATGACGTCCACATTATCATTGTGTTGATATCACTATCTATTTATATATAGACATACTGTATATAGATATATATAGAGTATGCAGGGGATAACGTGTCTCAGTCCCAGCTATGGTAGTTGTCTTGCAATTAACAGTCCCAAGTGCAAGTTACGTTAACACCTCCACATAAACTACCCTGGACTAAAATAACATACGTGAAGCCCTTACCCACAAACCATTTAAAAGGTGTGATTTAAAAGCTCTCTCTCTCTCTCTCTCTCCTCTTCTCTCTCTCTCTCTCTCTCTCTCTCTGATCACACCGCATGGCAAATGGCAATGTATCCATATAACATTAATAATAACCGAAACTCGAGAAAATATACTCTCTGCCTTCCGCTCAATCCCAAATCCTTTTCTCTTAGTGACCTCTTAATACAAACTAATCTATCATATTTTGCGACTTTTTAACTCTGGTAGGATTCAATTCCATTCCTATAGTGTAAGAGATACTTAAATTCATGTGTGTATTATGCCATATGATGTGCGTAATAAATAATCATTTTTAAATAGTTGGAGCGTTCAAGGTCATCTGTAATAATCTATAGACTACCCCTCAAGCCCACTCTCAACACTTAGATTCCCCCAAGACACAGGCGTCTTCAAGTAACATGAATGCGTAGAGATCTAAGGTGTTAGATTCCATATATAATTTATGTGCTAGGTTTAAGAACGCTGGCATTGAAGGAAGGGACAGTAAAAGCGATAATAGGTTTAATGAAGGAAGTGGAATGAGGATGGAGGTAAGCGTTGCTATGTCGAAGGAAACGAGGTTGGGTGGGGAATTACGAAGGGAGAAAATGCTAAACACAAACTCAAATATTTATTTTAATGCCCTAGACCAGGGGTGGGCAACCTTTTTAAGTGAGCGTGCCAAAATCGTCAAATCTTTGATGCAAAAGTTAATCGTTACCATTTTTTAGCAGAAAACATTAAGTTAAAATATAAAACTCAGCGAAGAATTGGATATTTATTTATTTTAATTTTTTTTAAGGTGAGCCCGGGGAATCGCGTGCCGGAAAAAGTCGTTGGCGTGCCACGTTTGGCACGCGTGCCAAGGGCTGCCCACGCCTGCCCTAGACCTAGAAAGACATAGCAAAATACCTTAAACTAACAATGAATTGACAGAAAAAGAAGAGTCTGGTCTTAGACGCACTGATAGGTTTAACGTATGTGGCTAGAGGCCGCCACTCAGAATTACCACTACCTAAGTCATAATAAGGTTATTTACTATGACAGAGTAGTCATGAGTAGTTATGGAAATAAAATATGATTATACTGTTGATGGCTGACTATATTCAGTTGGGATATAAACTATTGCTGACAATCTTTGGATCCTTGGCTTTTAAGACGAATTTTTTATGCATATGTTCAACAAAATAGGAAATTGGCTGATTATTATTACCATTCGAAGGGTTGGTACCCTTCACAACCGCAATCAATTTCAGAAGGGGTGCATGGTATCCTCATTTCCTTTATCGTCCCAGCACGCTTCACATAAGCCATTTACACAAAGATGGAAAGGCCGTCTGTGCACCACGAGACGACCCAGGCAATGCGGGGTGCAATGGTGACATTGCATGAATATGGTGTGCCAATAAGAGAAATATTAAGACGACTCGACGTTCATCGAAGCACTGCGGAACGGTGGATTCATCGGTATGAAGCAGAAAACTCAATCGCTACTTTGCCGAGGTCTGGTCCTCCGCGTTCAACATCTCAAGAGGAAGATGCTGCGATTGTTAATCATGCCAGAGAGCATCCGTTTGTTCCAGCGACGCATATTTACAGACACCTGAATCTTCGTTGTAGCGCAAATACAGTGAACAACAGACTTCACGAGGCAGGGTATTTTTCTCGCCGTCCAGCTATAAAACCTGCATTGACGATTGAGCATAAAGAGGCGCGGATGGGATTTGCCTTGCAATACTTGCAGCAGGAGGAAGAATTCTGGAGAAAAGTTGTGTACTGTGACGAAAAAACATTTTCAACAGATAGTCATAGTTCCCTGCATTGTTGGAGGCAGCGCGGAAAACGCTATGAAGAAGGAAATGTTTTCCAGAGCAAACGTAGTGGTCACATCAATCTCGGTGTGTGGGGCTGGATGTCTGGCTATGGTGTCGGAGAATTGACTCAAGTAGATGGACGCTTTACTGGACAGCAATATTGCCAGATACTGGAAGAGGTGCTGCTACCCAGTGTTCGTGCGTATCTGGTTCCAGCACCGGAACCATTTTACTTAATGGAAGATAACAGTCCCATTCAAAGGAGTAACGTTGTGAGAGCGTGGTACGAAGATCACCCAGAGATTATTAATCTAATTCTGCCACCACGTTCTCCTGATTTGAATCCGATTGAAAACCTTTGGGCAATAATGATTAACGAATGGGAGCAACGCAATGAAAGAACATTTGAAACACTTTTAGCTCACACGAGGAATAGTTGGGAGAGCTTACGCCGAACACAAAACATTCCCTACAATCTGGCCTCTTCTATGCCACAACGATTGCAAGAAATTATTGATGCCGGAGGAAGCTATACGAAATACTGATGTTAAAGCCATGACGTAAATGTGTATCGAATATATATTTATGTTAATATAGAATTTTATTATATTTTATGTTTGACATCTATAAAAGTATATATTGTGACCATGAAAGAACTTTACTTATGCTTAGTTAGAATCTTTTCTTGCAATGTCTACGCTCGTGGAGATGATAATATATGCATTGTTGAAACAAACTATGAGAAGGTAATAGTTTCAGGAAAAAAATAAAAACTGGCAACATCGAGGTCATCACATGTTTATGGGAATTGTCATATGATATGCTACCAATAAACTCTTATATACTACTACATACAGTATACTATATTACGTAATAATTACGATGAACAAATCAAATGCAAATTTCTCTGACTCACGGCCCACCAGTCTTGCGTCAAAATAACTTAGGTATCATGCCATGATTTGGGATATTTGCTGAATTAGTCGTTCTCTATAGTCTACAGTATATATTGAGACGGTATAATGTAATGCCCAGCTAATATTATGACTGGGATTGCTCCATAACCATCCCAACATCCCGAAACTTGCTCCATTCTGCTTCTTAGTCATTTTTATTTTAAACACTAAAATGTAGCAGAAGTGACGTAATAATGGACGTCATTGATTGTTAGAGCAGTTATGTGCACCAATCCGAACACACCTCCGCTGCCATAAAGACCGCCCATTTTATACCTAACAGACTAGCTTGGGACGAGACAGAAGCGTGAGACTTCTTGTAAGCACTGTACATGGGAACTTTTGTGTCTTCTAGTTTTTTAAATAAAATATTGTGGTTCACTCTATCATATGCCTTACTTATGGTGTCCGGACAACTGCCCCCTGGACAACCGCCCCCCGGACAATTTCCCCCCGACAACCGCCCCCGGACAATTGCCCCCTTAGGACAATCGCCCCCCGGATTATTGCCCTCCATAAGTAAATAAAAATTAAATAGAAACTAAATTTACGTTTAAAAAAGGGCAAGCTAAAACAATATTTAACAACATTATTGCCAATTCTTGCTTAATTTTGCTTGTAGCCTGAAAAAAAATTATATTTAAAAAGTTAGCAATATTTAACAAAAATTTTTCCAATTATTGCTTACTTATTTATAATAAAATTATGAAGTTTAGCTACTTAATTTTATTTAAACAGTTGGCAAGACTTATTGTATTTCATATATACTATGGATTAATTAATTATATTTAAACAGTTGGCAATACTTATTGAAAGGTCGTTTTGAAAGTCATAGTTGGTGGTTAGGTTAGGTTAGGCTAGGTTAGGTTAGGTTAGGTTTGTTTTTTATAAATATTAATAAATTTAATTCCTATTTAATTTTTATTTACTTATGGGGGCAATAATCCGGGGGGCGATTGTCCTACGGGGGCAGTTGTCCGGGGGGCGGTTGTCGGGGGGCAATTGTCCGGGGGGCGGTTGTCCGGGGGGCAGTTGTCCTAGTACCCTTACTTATAGTTAGGAAACAGCTATAAATAGTTGAATTACTGTCAGGGTATTTAAATATAATTTCCTTCAAAGTAAAGTCTACAAAAATAGTCTTTTACAGTTCTTTGCATACACTGCAATTCTGTTTGCTCGATATAATTTCACGAGGAAACGAAGAAAGACGGTAAGTTATTCTGTATTGACAGTTATTTGATATGGAGTTTAACAATACTCCCGGAAACCTAATCAACACTGGACACGGTCAATCTGTAACAACTTTACTTTCTTAGTTATGTGCAGAGGGTTGACAAAAATGCACTTTTTTTTTTCATAGTACTTTGATTTAATAAAGAATAAAAGATTTATTGAATCGATATAGGCCTATTTGCAATCGTGCTGCTTTCCCCTTTCCATTTAAAACAAACCCACTTTCTGACATTCCACTGATGAGCTTTGACATTTGTTCTTGAGGACAATCATCGTGGTGTCTATTTACTTTCGTCAACCCTCTGCATGGAGCCATAAAATTTAAATTAGACCCTGTGAATTATTCACAGAAATTGTGTTATCCTCGATTTTGTCATTCTATTTTTATATATTTTTTTCGAAATAAGCGAAGATATCTTTAAATAAAACGAATAAAAGATAAAAAGTTTAGGTGAACGACTCTTTTATAACTTAAATTGTATTAGAGCCGTGATTTTAAGGCAAATAAAATGGATGTATTTTTTACTAAAATGAATTGCATTACCTTGTCCGATTTATTTCAATAGTGTATTAAAAATTTAATATGACATTTCAGTATATCGGATATCGGCCGATATTTCAGTGCCGATACCAGTTAATCGGCAAAATACCGATTAATTGTCTGTTTGACGATGCAAATACTAATTAATAGGTACGCAACATCTCATATACAGTATATACAGGGTGGCGCAAAAGTCGCGCACCATGGGAATTTTCAGGGTTTAAAATATTATTTTTTTCTTTTAGGTAGGGGATGGCTGCGAAATCAACAGTAGACGAGAGGGTGAGCTTGATTTTAATGTATGAAATATCGATGAATCGGTGCAGAATTTAAATTTTGTACCGATTGATCGATTTGTAGTACTTGGTATTCTATACATTAAAACCAAGCTCACCCTCTCATCTATTGTTAATTTCGCAGCCATCCCAACCTAAAAGAAAAAAGTAATAGTCAACACTGAAAATTCCAATGGTGTGCGACTTTTGCGCCACCCTGTATATACGAGAGATTGGGAATAATTTAAACAATTTGTATTTTCATCCGTATTTTACCTTTCTAAAATTGATCAATATTCTCGCTATTTTGCCACCTGTTATTTTTATCCTTGTTTTTCTTATTCACAAAATAGAATAATTTATTTATGCGTTAGTTTTAGATATACAGTATTTACGTTCGATAAACGTTGGTGACGTTGGTGACCCACTTATTGGGTAAGTCGTAACGATAGGGGTAAGTTGCAACAAACATATACAGGGTGTCCCAGAATTAACTATCTATTTCAATGAAATCGGACAAATTTTTTAAAAACACACTTTTATTTATGTTTATCGTGTTTAATATGTGTTAAAAATGTATAAATTTCTAAATTTTTTTCATAATTTTATTTTCATAATTTTTTCATAGTTTTTCAGTTTTATTTTCATTCTCTTTCAGAACCCTATTAATAATGAATACACAAGAACGCATCTTTGTTGTAACATCCCGTATCAAAGGAATGCAATGTAATGAAATCAGAGAAAAATTTACAAGAAGATTCCACAGAACCGGTCCTACAGACAAAGCGATTCGTGAACTTGTGAACAAATTTAAAAGAACTGGATCCGTACACGACGAGGTGGGAAGAGGACGCCCAAGGACAGCATGTAACAGTACCGAACAGGTACGACAATTGTTTGAGGATGAACCAACAACTTCGGTTAGGGAGGCCGGTCGAAGACTCAACATATCCAAGACAACAGTTCATAGAATCTTGCGTTCGACACTGATGAAAAAGGCTTTGATACGGGATGTTACAACAAAGATGCGTTCTTGTGTATTCATTATTAATAGGGTTCTGAAAGAGAATGAAAATAAAACTGAAAAACTATGAAAAAATTATGAAATAAAATTATGAAAAAAATTTAGAAATTTATACATTTTTAACACATATTAAACACGATAAACATAAATAAAAGTGTGTTTTTAAAAAATTTGTCCGATTTCATTGAAATAGATAGTTAATTCTGAGACACCCTGTATATTTCCCCCAAAGATTTTGCATATACGATTTATTGTGCAGTAAAATGAACAACAGAATAAATAATTAAAAATTGAATAGAAATCAAATGATGGAAATCGCTTTAATAAATAGAAATAATAAAACAGTTCGAGTAAAAACTTTAACGCTTTAACGCCGGAATTGTTTGTAGGGTTAAGTTATGAATGCGTTTATTTGAAACGTTATCAGTATCTACGGTCGTCCTTTTAGGGTTAATCATAGTCTGGTTCGCAGTTTTGATAAACCTAAGACCATGTTTGTGTGCCGGAAGTGTGTGACCAACCCATACATACTCCGCATTCAATCCATTTTTCATTAGATGTATTTGAAGTGTATGCTTTACGACAGCTATCAACCCACTCAATGTCATTGACATTTCATTCCGCGCCCAAAAGTGTGAAAGCCGAGAGTGAGAATTTCAAGGATGACATTTTCAAATCGGTCTATTCCCAATTTATGCCATTCTCATTCACGACGTTCCCATTTTGGTCCAGGTTAGGTTAGGTTACAATATGTTAGGTTACGGTTTTTAGGTTGTGTTAGGCTAATTTTTTTATGCAGGAAGAGGGGTCAAGGGCGAATGCCCACAAAAGCGCCGCCACCATAGAAGAAAAAGAGAGACAAAATTAAGGTGGGGGTTTTTCGAGATGCCTAGACACTCTGCGTTTGAAAAATGGGGCGTCACAGAGAGGAGGAAAAATGGATTGAGGAAGATTGTTCTAGAGTTGACCGGTTGAGTAGATGAAAGATTGAAAATACCAATTAACACTTGGGTTAGATAGTTGGACAGAAAAGGAGTAAAAAGTGTAGAAAGTCTGGTGCTGCATGCTCTTCTTAAAGGAGGAGGCATACAGTTAGAGAGTTCAGAAGAGCAATGTCCGCTATAATAGCGATAGTAAAGAGAGAGTGAGGCAATATTGCGGCGAAGAGAGAGGGATTGAAGAAAGTGAGTATGAGGCGGGGAAATGATGAGACGAAAAGCCTTTGATTTCACCCGGTCAAGTACGGCTGTATGGGTTGAGCCACTCCACACATGAGAAGCGTACTCCATATACGGGCGAACAAGACCCTTTTACAGAGACAGCAACTGAGTGGGGGTGAAGAAACTGCGGAGGCGGTACAGCACACCTAACCTCTTAGAAGCTGTTTTGAAAAGAGAGTATATGTGGTCTTTTCAGGAAAGATCACGAGAAAAGGAAACGCCAAGAATGTTAAGAGAAGAGGAAGGATTCAGTTGTGTGTTGTTGAAGGTAAGGGAATAGTCTTGTGGCAGATTGTGACGAGTAGAGAGATGAAGGAACTGAGTTTTTGAGTTTTTTTATGGCCAAATCAGAGATAGGAAAGCTCAGAGGTTAGGTGCTCCATAGCCGTCCTTCGCGAATCATGGAGTGACTGTTGTGAGGGATGCTTTGGGAAGCAGGTGGAGAAGTGAAAAGTGGAATCATCGGCAGAGGAGTGAATAGGACAGGAAATGTAAATTAAAAGATCATTAATAAATGAAAGGAAAAGAATGGGTGACAGGACAGAACCCTGAGGAACACCACTGTTTATAGCTTTAGGAGAAGAACAGTGACGATCTACAACCACATCTATAGATCGGCCAGAAAGGAAATTAGATATGAAGGAACAGATAGAAGGAGAGAAACCGAAGGAGGGCAGTTTCGAAATTAAAGATTTGGGCCAGATTCTATCAAAGCGTTTGATATGTCAAGCGCAATAGCAAAGGTTTCACCGAAATCCCGAAAGGAGGATGACCAAGAGTCAGAGAGATATGCAAGAAGATCGCCAGTAGAGCGTCCCTTGCGGAATCCATACTGACGATCTGAAAGGAGATTGTGAGAAGAAAGGTGTTTAAGAATCTTCCTATTAAGGATAGATTAAAAAACTTTAGAAAGGCAAGAAATCAAAGCAATTGGACGATAATTGGAAGGTTGAGAACAGTCACCCTTCTTTGGGACAGGCTGAATGAAGGCGAACTTTCAGCAGGAAGGGAAAGTACCAGATGAGAGACAAAGACGAAAGAGTTTGCCTAGGCAGGGTGTCAACACAGAAGCACAGTTCTTAAGAACAACAGGAGGAACACCGTCAAGACCGTACGCCTTCCTAAAGTTGAGCCCAGATAGGGCAGAAAAAACATCTTTAGAAGAGATTCTAATTTCAGACATAATAAGGTCAGAGGGAGGACGAGGTGGAAGAACAGCACCGGAATCGTCCAAGGTTGAGTTGTAAGCGAAAGTTTGAGCGAAGAGCGAAGAGTTCCACTTCATCAGGAGAAAAGATGGCAAATGAGCCGTCAGAATGGAAAAGAGGAGGGAAAGAAGAGGAATTAAAGTTGTTGAAGAGGTTCTTAGCTAGATGCCAGAAAGAGCGAGAAGAATTAGAATTGGATAGGTTTTCACATTCAGATGAAAGAATTTTTGGCGAGTCGAAGAACAGATTTTGCACCATTCCGGGCAGAAATATAAGCTGAGTGAAAGTCAGGTGTTCGATGGCGATGGTACCTTCTGAAAGCCTCCTCTCTGTTGTGGATAACATTTGAACAAGTAAAGTTAAACCAAGGTTTTTTGCATTAGCAGTAGGAATAGAATATAGAATGCACGTCTCCATGCTCGAAAGAATCATCTCCGTGATGCTCTCAGCACACTCAGAAGTGCCTAGTAGCGTGTAGCGTTATGAGCAATCTGGAGGCACATTTCAGGTTTTTTACAATCAACCTTGGTGATTTCAGAAAAGAAATCAAAAATTTTCTGCAACAAGCAGAACACCTCCTTTTTCGCATGTAAAAAATACAAAATTCTTGTTAATTACAGTTGGCAACACTGACTGACATGGTACTTCTGGTAGCTTTCTAATTATTCTCAGTGAGTCATCCCCTGGAATTTCTTAGTTCTACGCTAGCTCGCTTGAGAGAAACAAGTGTTTTTTCTGTGGATGGGGTGTTCAAAAACCCCAAGGTACTAACGAAAGGTGCGTTTTGTGATATATACATTATACACATTTCTTTGTTTTGTTGTGTTTTACATTGTTTATAAGTTTGTTATATGTCTTAGGGTATATATATATATACCTATGGATATTTATATACATAATACATATGGGTGTGCAGTATATTTTTTATATATATATTGGTAACGTTATTGTTTACCAATAAACCAAGCCTTATATATATATATATATATATATATTATATATATATATATATACTCATAATCATATATATTGTTTATTTATACGTTTGTGTTTTTGTTTCACTGCTCCTGTGTGATACTTGTTGAGTTTTGCTGGTACAATGAGCACGCAAAGAACACGGGGATCTGCCAGCCACATTGTCTTTGGTTCTCCACTATCAGAGCTTTCTCTGTCTGAACTTCCAACCCGTATACAAGTTGCAAGGCATTTCCTCTTCTTGAAGGAGAACAAGTACATCAGCAACAGGGAGATTCTTCTGGAGGTATGCCAAACACTCATTGACCTTTGGAATCGTGCTAACATTCCATCACAGCCAATCAAGAATGTGAAGACCAAGCTGCTCCGATTGATGGAAAAAGGGTCACAAGCATCGAAGCAAGGCAAGCAGGCCACAAAAACCAAGAAGTTCGAGGAAAGCCTGAATCAATTGTTTGACATAGCTGTCTGCCAGTGCGATGATCTGTCTGCATGCCACTGTGAAAAAGAAATGAAAGTTCCACGACGAGAACATGCCTTTCTGATCGACCGGAGAACCACGCGTATCATGCAGATCAGTCGGGTGGATACGAATGTGACTCAGATGATGGAGAGAAGGAAGTCAAGAGAGGATCGGATGCAAGAAAGACAAGAAGAGAATAGAAGAAAAACGGAACGGCAAGAGGTAGCATCCTCTGCAGATGTGGTCGAATCAGCTCAAGCAGAAGCAGACTCCAGTGGTAAAAGTGTTGGTGATGAGTGGATGGGTGATAGTGCCCAGGAGGACAGGAACATCACACCGATTTCCATGTTGCTTTGGAAGCTGATCGGTATGTTGTATCGAACAGGGCTGCTGCAGCTATCAGCACTGCAACATTGGTTGACTATGGCATCATTAGTTCTGATGATCAGATAAATGTAATTGACCACCACAAAGTATGGACAGCACGGCAGAAGGTACGGAGGGATCTGAAGGAAGCAGTAACTTACCACGATGTGGAAGTCACTGCTTTATTTTTTGATGGGCGGAAAGACATGACACTTGTCAAAGAGAAAAAGGGGAACAAATGGTACAGCACAAAGAAAGTTGAGGACCACTATGTGCCGGTCGGAGAGCCTGGAACCTTCTATCTAATCCATCTGACACTGAAACGAGAAACTGGCACTGTCATTGCGGATGGACTTCAAAATGCGATTGAAGAAATGGGTATTGCAGATAAGCTAATTGCAGTGGGAGCCGACAGCACAGCCACAAACACAGGGCACAGAAGTGGAGCAATACACCTGCTAGAGTGCCGCCTGGGTCGCCCTTTGCACTGGTTCATCTGTAGTCTGCATTTAAATGAACTTGTGCAAGGAACTCATCGGCCCAACAGAATCCGCAACTCAATGGAAAGGACCAATTGGCAAAGCTTTGGCCACATGTGAAAGTTTGCCACTTTCCTCTAGAGGAATTCAATGTATTGCTGATGACCACACTCTCCCGGATGTTGACCTTACTGAATTGAGTCGTGACCAAGCCTACCTCTACAGAATGATGAAAGCGATAAGGACTGGTGTCATTAATGAAGATCTTCTACGAGAGAAGCCTGGACCAATCTCCCATGCAAGATGGGTTACAACTGCCAGCAGAATTTGTCGGCTATATGTAGCGATGGCGCAGCCAAGTGATGAACTGTATTATTCACTCACACAGTTTGTCGTGTGCCACTATGGACCCATGTGGTTTAACATCAAGTGCCATCCAATGTGCACAGATGGCCAAAAATATTTCCTGGAGCAAATGAAGCTGCTACGATTACTGCCACCAGCTAGCAAGACTGTCACATGGCCTGTGATCCAAAGAAATGCATATTGGGCTCACCCTGAAAATGTTCTACTGGCAATGCTTGCGGATGCAGATCAAGCAAACCGGAAATTGGCCATCGATGTAATCAAGACCATTCGACGAGCTCCCAAACCTGCTCAACAGCAAGTCAGAGAATTTCGGCCACCAAAGATCAAACAAAGTGCTCAGAATTTGAAAGATTTACTTCCACCAGTGGAGGAGTGCACAATGGAACCACCACTCACGAAGCAGTTCTCTGTCGAACAACTCGATAAGATCACTGAAGAGCCCCATGTTGTCCGGATACCGTGTCACTCCCAAGGTGTAGAACGCTGTGTTAGGATGGTAACTGAAGCGTCTGGGGCAGTGTATGGAAAGGATTCAAGAGATGGTTACATTAGAGCAGTACTTAAATCCCGTGACTTTATGCCGTCATTCAAAACTAAACAAGATTTTAATGTATCATTTACAAAATAAAACTATCTAGTCTACCTACCTACCTACAGTGTATATGTTTATTCCTAAAATAAATTTTTCTATTTTTCCTGAAAAGCAGTACATTGTAAGGGGTCAAATGATAGCTCAAACCCTAGGAAAGCAAGTGTCCAAAAGTTATGGGTAACTAGCAATTTTCACGATTTTCACATGCGAAAAGGGAGGTGTTGCACTTGTCATAAAAAAATTTTGTTTTCATTTTTGAATTTAGGGAGGTCAATTGTACAAAACCTGAAATGTGCCTCTTGATCCGTTACACTTTGCGCAATGACGCTACACGCTAGTGCCTAGGCCACGGAAGCAGTGATCATTCCATGGAAATCACAGAAGTACTGCCTAAGGGCCTTCCAATCAGCGGCACCAAAGTGCCAAAGCGTCTCCTCTTGGGAGAATCCAAAGGCCGAATTGGAGCAATAGGACAGGAAACAGATATAAGATTGTGGTCGGAGGAGCCAAACGGAGAAAAAAGTTTGAAAGTAAGAAGAAGGATGAAAGGTAAGAAATAAATCCAGAATGTTGGGCCTATCTCCAAAGCGATCAGGGATACGAGTAGGGTTGCTGTACAATTTGCTCCAGATCATTTAGGATAGAAAAGTTGTAAGCTAGTTCACCAGGAATGTTAGTGAAATGGGAGGAAAGCAAAGGTGGTGGTGAATATTGAAATCTCCTAAAATGAAGATTTCAGCAAAGGGAGAGCGGGAAAGAATGTATTCCACTTTGGAAGTGAGGTAGTCAAAGAATTTTGGATAGTCATTAGAATTAGGAGAAAGGTAAACAGCGCAGATGTATTTAGTTTGAGATTGGCATGTAAGCCGTCGCCAGAGGGTTAGAATCGGAAGATTCGAGTTCGGGAATACGAGAACAAGTTAGGTCATTGCGTACATACTGTCAGAGCTGGGCAGTAACGCGTTACAAGTAACGGCCGTTACGTAACGCGGTACTTTTTTAGTAACGGTAGCGGTGACGGCGTTACATTTTAAATCAAGTAACTCTTTCAGTAACGACGTTACTTTCTTAGGGAAATACATTCGTTAGTCTTACTCGTTACTTTTTTATCGTAGCTCGCAATTAGTTTCTTTCGATTCTCACTCATTATTCATTAATCGTTAAAAAATTGTCCCTTCACTATGAGCAAGGTAGTGCATGTTGGCATGCTGGCAGCCTACCCCCATCCACCCTTTCCCCCTACACTGACAGCACTGTCAAAGTAAAAAGGCGAAGAACCCTGGAGGTTCAACGGAGGTTTCATCATTCCTCTCATCTGGGCCTTCACGGCAGGTTAGCGCTGCATTCTTTCCATCCACTAACTTTAAAAATATGTTTATTAAACTTGACACTCCTAAACCATCTAGTGCCGCTGTTGAGCGGTTTTTTTCAGTAGGGAAGGATATACTGCTTCCGAAACGAGGCTCACTCTTAGATGCAACTTTTGAGAAGCTTGTTTTCTTAAAGGCCAATAAAGATCTTTTGAATAATAGTTCTTGAGTTTGTATATTTAGCTAATAAATTTCAATTATCATTGCCATGCACAATAACTCATTTGATTCATTTCTTTAGTATTTCGTATTATTGTTCTGCAAAACTAAACTTTCCTGGTATATTCTAGCATTAGCAAATTAGTATCAATAGTATGCTACATCCTCTGTTATGTTGCAATTCCTAGTAATAAATCTTGCAGTAATTTTGTTTCACTTTTTTGGAAAATATTATGCCTTTAAGTCAACAACGCAATGAAGGCATGCACAGACTTCATAGCCTATGCATTAACCAGTGGATACAAACCAACACATACTCGCACAAGCGAATGTTTATATAATGTAATATTTTATGTATATATAAATTATAATATACCTATGCATATATATATATATATATATATATATATATATATATATATATATATATAATATATTTACATTTCATTAAAATTAACGGTAACGAGTAACGGTGCCGTTACTCGTTACTTTTTAAAAATGGTAACTGTAACGATAAGGCGCTACATTTAGACTGTAGTAACGGTAACGGTAACGGCATTACATTTATAAAGTAACGAGCACAGCACTGCATACTGTATACGCAACATTCACCTTTGGGGTAAAATTGAGTATAGCGGAAGTAAGAGGGTACAGAAAAGGGGTTGCTATCAGTCGTCCCAGACACCTGAGTTTCAGTGAGGGAAAGAAGACGAGGTTTAGAGGAGGAGAGGTGGTGTTCAACAGACTGAAAATATGAGAAAAGGCCACGAATGTTGCAGAAGTTTATGAAAAGTGACTCAGGCAGAGGCCCAGAACATCTCGAATGGGCAATAGCAAATCTAATACCGCTGCCAGGGTCTGCGTTCCTGGTATCGACAGCGGGGGGGGCCAGAAGTGGGGACATTTATGGTCCCCTTCCCAAAGGACTCCAAAACTCTTGAAGTTAATGCCATATTTTTTTAATTTTGAAAAGATTATGTTGCGTGTAAGATGCATGTATATGTAGTAAAGAATAGGGAGAGAAGTGTGTGTTTGAGAGCATGCTGAACTGCTCACAGGGTAGATGAGACATGGATAAAGATCAGCTAAGGAGGACAGTGACAGAAGAAACGGGAGTTCTAGCAACCCCTATCTTCTCTCTAACGTCCCCCCCCCCAAGAGTACTTGCCTGGTCGATTGTTGTCTACCTAATTTGATTTCATTAGGTGAGGTTAAGGTTTTTAGGTTGTGTTAGGCTAATATTAGGTTAGGTTAGGGTTTTTAGGTTAGGGTTCGGTTAATATTAGGTAAGTTAGGTTAAATTAAGTTGACTTGAAATAATAGCCATTCCTATTTGGCGCTTTTAGCAAGAATGAAATGGAGTGACTGTTTCTCACATCAAGAAACAATTTCTTTAAATGCGGATTTTTTTATTTTGCGCTTTTTCATTTGCGGACCACGGATGGGAATGGGAATGACACTGAGTGGGAAATAATCTCACGACAAACAAGACAATATAACTGTTACAATGTGGCCCTTTGAGGACCCTTACAATTTTCCCCATCAGTATCATTATTTAGGTTTTGACGTTTTGGTATTTAGTATCATAGTACAAATTCAGCAGTACATCGCTAAAAGCATATGTAAAATTTTATATGCAAATAGTTGAGCTCAGCTATGTTAAATAGGAGCCCGAAGAACTATTTAACAATGAAAAAAATTACTTGCAAAAGTGAAAACCACTTTTCCGAATCCAGAAAAAACGACGACTAAAATGCTGAAAATCGTTCCAACCGAAAATTTCTGTAAAGTTGTAGCGGGAGCCGTCTCTTTTAATCATTCAAAATCTTCGAGCCTCCCGCTCAACAAAGGAACCTTGCGGAATTTAGTTCACTGGAGGGATCGACAATGATTTGGCAAATACAATTCTATGATTTATTACAAATGACAAAAAAAATAATACAAAATATACGTTTCTATATTTTAACGTGGTCACGAATAAAAAATAAACAAAAAAAAATCAATGTAATATAAATATATAAAATTTACAGCTTAGCTGTAAATAGGATGGAATTTAATCTAATTGAAGTGAGGAACGACTGAACAAGATTTTAACAAAGACTCGAGGTGTTTTACAGTGAAATTTGACACTCCGGTGGCCTTCACTTTTCCTTTCCTTTGACCTTTCAAATGGTCAAAACAGAGATGCTGTGACGAGGAATACGTTCACACCGAACAAGGTTGGACGGCCAATTATTTTCGGGTGTCCAATAGGGCGGGGCGAAAATATATCGAATTCAAGTTGTCAGTATGAAACATGGCTGAAAAGGTGCTCTAGTACCCACCTATCATAAAAACATCAACTTTTATAGCCTATGAATATGTGCATTCTCGTAACTTTGACCTCAATTTTGAAGAAAAGCCAAAATTTTGAAGCATATTTAGTTTAGTTAAAAATTATAACAATATTTCCTTTTATAAACCAAAACATGTGTTCATCACTAAATTATATGAAGTGTGACTGCTATCCTCTTGTTGATTCACTTAAAATCTGACTTTATTTCCCTTTTTGGATTCTCTAGCCGAGATTTCTTGCTGAGAATAACCATTCAATGGCGGAGTCATTCTAGCTTTTTTCAGGGATTTCCTTCACCTTTCTTCAACTGCCTGGGAATGACACGGGTATGTGTCAAGAATTATGGGTTTTTGGCAGTCATCAGTGCTACTTATAACATCAGAGAGTAAGGAAGGAACAGTTATCCATTTCGTTCCAATCAATCATCCATGTAGGTCGAAGCTGAGAAGTTGAGCCTGATGGATTTCTGTCAAACTTTCGAATTTCACCCAATATAACACTCCTTTTCGTTTGTAGCACTTTTTCGACTGCTAGCTTCTGAATATTCTTATTCTTGTCAGCGATAGCAGATAAAAGGATCTTTTCAGGATGACAAAAGTAACAGTTGTTTTGTAACACAAGACGAATAATGTCTTGGTCGATTGTATGTAGTTTTTGATAGAGCTCAGTCATGAAGAAAAAGTTTTTGTCCCCATCCTGGCAAAACCAATTTGCTTTAATATAGAACCATGCAAGAGCATAGAACTTCAGTATAAAATGAGCAATCCTTTGAAGTGTCTGATGGTTTTTCGTGCGACATGTATTAACGTAAGAGACGATTTGCTTTTGTCAGCCACCGTGCATTATTGAGAGACCCAGGTTGAGCAGTTTCTAACAATTTGATAGCTGGACCTCTATCATGACCGTTTTGAATTGACAAACACGCCTTATGGAGGTATTGCTGGTCACTGCTGAGATTTGCTAGCACTTCTTCTGGTAAGTCCATCACTTTTCAAGCGAGAGGTGGAAATTTTGCAATTGGTCTGTTCTTTGGATCAAAGTTCAGATCCTTGTCGATTTTGCCCTGTCAACTTCTAGGTCCTGTCGTTTGCTCGTCAAGAACTTCCAGGTATTTTCTCAAGAGAAGCTAATTAATGTGAAGTGAGCAAATAAACCATTGTAATGGTCTTCCCAATGTCAGCTCTAGTTTTCTAATTACTCCATTTGATTTACCTGTATTTACATCAGTTGCATCACAAACTACTGCTTTTAAAGTCGATGCAGAGTTAGTGTTAGTAATTACTGGTATAATTTCTTTAGCAATATCACTTGCCCTTCTACTTTTAGAAGCAACATGGTCAGTATATTTGTTTCCTGGAAATGAAACTAACACATAGTGGTCTTCATTCAAAGTCCGCTGGCATTCTCCCACTTTTGAAAGAATTTTATAAATTTTTCCATCAAATCCAAGACAAACTATTCCTTTATTCTGCTCTTCATGTTTTTTTCTTTCTATGCTTCTCCACAAGGTTCTTTGACGACGTAGTTTACTGGGATCAATCGTAGTATTTTCAGATAATAGATTGAGATCTTTTAAGACAGCATTAGCAATTAAACAAGCATCACGGTTGCTTATTTTGCATCGATCAACTGCCTTGCAAATTCTGGATATTGGTGTCGATTTTGAGAAGTGCTAGCTTCTGTATCTAACTCGTACTCGCTCAATTCGAAATCTTCATTTTGACGACCTTTTTCACTTTCAGAGCTGATCTCACCAATATCACAAGGATTCAACTGCATTTCCTGGACAAAACTCTTTTTATTTATCTTTAAAGAATTGTCTTTTATGCTTTCTGTTTTCCATTTGTTGTAGTTTTGTAGTTTTCACTTTGTCCAACTTACCTATAATCATTTTTCGTTCAGTATGTTGATCAATCCAGAACTCCCATTCATCATTCGGGATTTTCTCCGCCTTAGCGCATTTACACACTTCTTTTACGAGAACCTGAGGCTAGCACTTACAGCAACATATGTCAAATAAATTTCTGAAGGAATCATATTTACTTTGATAAGTGCTGGAAGATCTTTTACTCATGGGACATTTTCTAAGTTCTTGTCCCTTCTCAATTAATCTACTTTAATTACCATGCTTTTGAAGTCGATTGTTGGAACGGAAGCACGGATACATATATATATATATATATATATATATATATTATATATATCTCATTCACTTCTTCCGCGATAATTTCAGCGTATTTCTGAGTGCTAAATGTTGCAGTAGGGTGTGTCAATTTTAGGGAGCAAAGTGAAATCTTTAAATTTTCAAAGACTATTAGTGTCCAAATGATAAAAAAGAAAAAGAAACTTCATTCAAAAAAAATAATTTTATACCTTTTATCTCAACATATTTTATCTTAAAATATTTAGCCAATACAAAAAAATAAAAATAAAATAAACTTCATTAGAAAAAATAATTTCATCCTTTTATCTTAAAATATTTTATCTTAAAATATTTATCTTAAATTATTTAAAGAGTCAATCAACATTTTTAAAACAGATTCTTAAAAAACATAAACAATCGATACTTCTATCACTAAGACGAGTTCTCGACTTGGTGATAAATAAACCTACTGCAGAAAAGGCTCTTTCTGATTCAACAGAGGTTGGCGGAATGGTTTACAGTGCATCAAATAAATTCATGATGTTTGAAGTTCTGTTCCCTATTGTCTCGAATAACTGAAGTTCTTGCTTCAAATGCTTGCTTAAACTCTGAGCAAGATGAGTTGCCCGCGATCGCTAGATAATATACTGAGACTCGGTTTCTTGTATTATACGAAGCGCTAGCGACACTCCCTCGGCCAGTTTTTGGCATACGGGCCCACTTTTAGATTGCTCTAAGATGCTAATGCTAGTAGGTGTTCATTTAAGAAAGCAGAAAAGTAGAATAAAATGTGGTAAATATTATGCAGTTTTCTTTAATTCTACCCAAGAGCCTTCTAATAACAAAAGAAAAAACAAATAAATCAATAAAAAATAAATTAAGTAATTTTAAAATTCCGGGATTTCCCGGGATATTCGTCCAATTCCTAGGATTTTCAAATCCAATAAAAACAGCCTGGATTCCGGGATCCCGGGAAAGAAACCCTAGTACTTAGCATGGATAGAACAAGGTGAAAATGAATTGGAGGGGCTTACCAGCGGCCACCCTGATGACTATTTGCTGCAGACAAGTCAGAAGAATTCAGCCGAAACCTTTGGCCTTGAATGGAGCTCGCGTTTGAAACCTCTGCGCAGAGAGAGAGGTTTCAAAACTTAAATTCCTCCAATTCAGCCCCAAATATTAACAGATCTTGTTGCTTTTGAAATAGTAGACTTCTATTTTTTCCACTTTCCACACTAATTAAACTTTAACTTTCAAAATGATTGGTCTTAACACCAATACCAACAACTTTCTTACAGCTAACACAGCGAAAAACTCTCCCAACCCTTTCGTTCTTTTTCTCATCTCATGCATTCATTTCAAACTAACAAAAGACGATCGCGCATACACTCACACTTATGGACGCATTCATACCTACTTCCAAAACAACATCGCTCTACTATATTTCATCCATCGACGTTGAACTAATCGAGTGACAACCTTCATGATTCAGGAAGACGCTCCAACATCTAATTTACGTGGTAGACTAAGGCAAAGGTGGAAAGAGAAGAGAAGAATCGGGGAGAACGGCTTCTCAACTGCTCAACCGCACCCCCCTACAAAGTTACAGTTGGTTCTTTGGTTCTACAATTAGAAAATCGAACGTTCTAAACGGAGTGACTAGGGCAAAATTCGTGTCGTAGCTAATAATACATTAAATTTTTATAATTTTCAAAGTAAATTTATGAATTTTTACATACAATTTAGCGACCATCGACTCTAAAATATCCGCTGTAGGCTCTAGCAAAAAAAGAAAGAGCGTAGCGTTGAATATTCATCAGAAAATAGAGGTTATTCGGCGAGTTGAAGGCGGCGATGAGGGGGAGGGGGGAATCCTAGTATACTGAAAGTTTTAGAAGGCCGAATGGCCTTAGGTCCCAATCGATTTAGTTTACCAGAAGTTTACTGTATTATTATTAAATTTACAAAACACACTATATGCTGTAACTTCCGTCATTGGTGCAGTTCTTTGGCATAGCGACTGTGTATGAAGAGCTTCTAATTTGCAGTATTTGGCAACTATCGGCCTTAGTTACACAAACTTTGATTTTTTTTTTGGCGTATTTAAAGAGCTGTAATTAAACCATTTTCCCGAAGGTGATATGTTAATAACATAATGGCAATACAGATCAAAATGCTCAGATTTACAATAAAAACAATTACAATTTCATTTTGCATAAAAATATGTAAAATATGACTGTTTACACTTATTTTTCTCCATATAACCAATTAATTTTCTAAGATCTGTCGACTTTCATAACGTCTGCAAACAGCTGCGAACAGCTGTTTAACCCTAGAAGGACACACTAGCGACCAGTGTGGTGGTCTGCGTAACCCCATAATGAAAAATACATTAATAGACTGAATTAAACAATTTATTGTTACTAAACAAAAATAAAAATTAACTTGCGTGCAATAAAAGATATCATTTCCAGGAAAACGAATATACTTTTATTGTAGTAGGCTACGCTAACTTTCCAGGATTAAATAACGCAGTGTTCAGTTTATCCCATATTGTTCCGTGATCTGTACGATCTGTGGTAATTGTCTTACCGTGCTGCGTGCGTCACTCCATTTCGTTGTTCGTCGTTTTATAACAAGATATTCACAATATATGGTTTAGAATGAGTCAGTCAACATTAATCAAAGCTCTCTATAAAGCGAAAAGTTACTCCGTAAGCCAAATTATCTGTGAGTAACAACCTCAGCTGAAACATTATTAGCAAAGCAAAGTCCTAGATAGCTCCACAATTCACCTTAGTAGTGACTGGCAGAGCTCGCCTCCCATGGCAGAAAACATCAGTACTGTAATTGCAGCCAAGAAAATGCACCAGACGGCAGTATGAGTGCCGATGAATATCTAGGTTTATAAGCGTCTCACGACGATCCGTTCAGGGGATATAAAAATTTGATTTCAACTTAAAGGTGTTCAAGTGATTAAGGGTGCAAAGACTAACGGCAATAATAAAGAAAACACGATTGGACGGATGTACAAAAACGGGGAGCCTGTTGAGACGTTTTCGCACCAAGAAGTCCGTCAACAAAATCTGGTTTTTCGATGAAAAGCGTTTTATCGTGGAACATCCCAAAATACTCAGACTGACCGTGTCTACGCCAGTGCGGACAAAAAAATCAGAAATAATAGCGTAGCTTTGGAAGGATTGGTCATGCTCATTTCAGTGACTGTGATGACTTGTTGTGTTTCCTTTGTGTAAAACTGACCTCATATTCATTGAAAATGCTTCTTGCCTTGCAGGAAGATTAGATGCCAGATTTCACTTGCATAGAAAATGGACACCGGCACACCATTCCCAAGCCATCATTGATTTTCTGCTGGCAATTGACTCTCACTTCAATGAACTAAATTTTTGGCCACGAAACAGCCCAGATTTGAATCTGTTGGTTATTTTGTTTGGACAAATATGTTGGAGGTGGTGTATCCCGGCACTAGAATCAACAATATACAAGTAAGAACTGAACAAGAGTATAGCAACTTGCTGAGAATAGGTACGTTGCAACCTCCCAGTGGTACAAGAAACTACAAGCTGTTGAATTGCTGACTGTAGACATAATTAACACTACCATAGCCAATAATCATCACCCACACCTTCTAACGGCAAACCGAAAGGACAGCAACTGTCCTTATAATAGGTCAGTAGCGGCAAAGAACTTTTTGCTTCAGTAAATGGGTAATAGCTCGTATTGTTTGCGGATATTTTTAAAAAGTAATATACTAATTTGAAGCCAATTAAATTACCTTTCCAACTGTCTCATCACCAGCATTTAGTTTTTTAACCCATCTTTTATTACAAAGCTATAAAGAATGAGAAATTAGCCATTTTTTTATGCGCCATTACCTTTCAACCTTTCAAATGTTTCGTGCGATGATTCCTCATTTCACGCAGGTCAAGCTTGTCCCCCCTCCTCTCTTTTATATATATATATATATATATATATTTGTCAGTTGATCCCATTGTAATTCATAAGGTCTCCTACTTTCAATTCCGCCCATATATACATGTATATATTAACTTGATCGAAAACCGAAGATATATTGAAAGAAAATTGGCTCGCTGAATTGTATTGGCTTCAACGTAATCAGAGAAGGCTTTTCCTAAGATCTTAATAATGTATGCCAAGAATTGCAGTAGAGACGAAGCCTTTTAACTTTCTTTGTATGATTATTATTACTCTCCATCCAATTTAGCTGATAAAAATTTATTCTGAACGTTTTAGAAGGCTGCAGATTGCAAACGCAATTGCATTGCAATATTGAAATGTCGCATGGTCATGCTCGATACAAGGGCATTTTTCGTTGATTTCTTCATTTGTAACATTGTATAATGGCAATTTACCGAATTTGCATGGAACCTCCACACACACACACACACACACACACACACACACACACACACATATATACATATATATATATATATATATATATATATATATATATTATATATATGCACTAAAATCACAAAATAACACGTGACCTTATTATTAAGCAAACAACCACAAGGAAAAGGAAACAAAAAGTCCGAGCGCTTTCGTGATATATTCACATTATCAAGGAGGAACAGAAAATAGACGGAGATTACAAAGTAAATGAGTTAAATAGACAAGCAAAAAATTCACAATCGGCACCTCAAATTAAAGGCCTTAAAGCCCTCTAAAGATTTTTTCTCCATTGATAACATAATCTGTAGGCAGCTAAATTACTAAATATAAAAAAAAATATACTGTATAGATGAAATTAGACAAAAAAAAAAAAAACCAATACAGAGAACAAAAATTATTATAATGGTTATTAACACTGATATTTAATTAAAACAGGCAATTAATTGGCAAGAATTTAATGAAAAACAAATAGATAACGTAGATAACACATAGATAACATAATCTGTAGGCTGCTTAATTACTATACAGATGAAATTAGACAAAACACCAGTACAGAAAACAAAAATTATTATAATGGTTATTAACACTAATATTTAATTGAAGTAGGAAAAATTAAGAGGCCCGAAATTAATGAAAACAAAGGGAAAGTTGCCATCGTCTTACAGATTATTACAAAATTTCTACAAACAGTCTGGAAAAATTGTTTTCCCAAAAGCAACCCACTTCAAAAATCCAATAAACCCCCCAGCAACCAAAGATTATACACGAAAGAAATATTACAATTAAAATAGACACATAAGAATGTTAACAGTTCTTACAATAATATTTATTTATTTAACCAGGGCAAACCATTAAGAGGCAAAAATGCAGTTAAGAAAACAGTAGGCCCTTCGCCAGCTTACTAACAATGTACGAATCTAATTTGTACAACCCAGGGCTAATATTAAGGACCAAATCCGCATTATTCTTGATCACATTTGATTCCAATATATTTCTGCTAACAATAGATTTACTAAACCTTAGTTTGGAAGCATTTTTCCAATCAATGGGATGATTAGAATCTCTTACGTGAATGAAAATGGCGTTAGATTCCTGGCCACTTCTTATACTGTATTGATGCTGTTTAATACGTAACTCAAGGGTCTTACCAGTTTGGCCAATGTAAAATTTATTACATATTGTGCAAGGGATTTTATATACACAACCATGTTCACTTAAAGGGGAGTTCTTAATCAATGAATTCTTAATTACATCTAAATTTTTGAACGCAATATTTACGTTAAAAGTCCTCAGCAGATTCGGCAGATCAAGGAAATTTTCTCTGAATGGTAACACTAAAACATTTTTTGTGTTATAAGGAATCTTATCCTTTACTTCGTAGAAGGTTTTCTTTGCCATTTTTAAGGACTTATCTATGCAGTTCTTTGGGTATTTTAAATCAAAAGCAATTTTGTATATTTTACTAATTTCATCGTCAATGAATTCAGGGCTACAAATTCGTAGGCCTCTTAGAAACAAAGTAGAAAGAACGGATCGTTTTACATTAATGTTGTGATCAGAATAATAATGTATATAGGAACAATTATTAGTGGGTTTTCTGTAAATATTGTACTTAAACTTTTTTCCAGACCTATATATATATTAAAACATCTAAAAAAGGGATCGAAGAATCTTTTTCTATTTCAACTGTAAAATTGATAGAGGGAATTAAATTATTAAGTTTGGGTAGGAATTCATTGAGATTTAAAGTCACTGGCCAGAGACAAAGAACATCATCTACATATCTAAACCATGGAACATAATTTGGCAGAATCTTCCTAATAACTTACTTTCAAAAAACTCCATATATAAGTTACTCAAAATGGGGGAGAGAGGGTTTCCCATCGCCATACCAAATTTCTGTCTAAAATATTCATTATTGAACACAAATTTTGAGTCTACTATGCACAGCTTAATTAATTCTATAATTGTGGCCACAGGTAAAGGCAAATTATGCTTAACCAATTCTTCCGAAAGAAACACTAAAAGATCCTCCACCGGGACTCTTGTAAATAAAGCGGTAACATCAAAGCTTACCAATCTAAAATTGTAATTGACACTGATACTATTTAATTTTTCCACAAGGTCTACATTATTATTTATGTGTGATTGTGAAATTGTGCCAAGGAGAGAATTAAGAATGGAGACAAGCCATTTGGATACTTTATATGAGATAGATCCTATAGAACTAACAATAGGCCTTGCCGGATTATATGTTTTAGTGTTACCATTCAGAGAAAATTTCCTTGATCTGCCGAATCTGCTGAGGACTTTTAACGTAAATATTGCGTTCAAAAATTTAGATGTAATTAAGAATTCATTGATTAAGAACTCCCCTTTAAGTGAACATGGTTGTGTATATAAAATCCCTTGCACAATATGTAATAAATTTTACATTGGCCAAACTGGTAAGACCCTTGAGTTACGTATTAAACAGCATCAATACAGTATAAGAAGTGGCCAGGAATCTAACGCCATTTTCATTCACGTAAGAGATTCTAATCATCCCATTGATTGGAAAAATGCTTCCAAACTAAGGTTTAGTAAATCTATTGTTAGCAGAAATATATTGGAATCAAGTGTGATCAAGAATAATGCGGATTTGGTCCTTAATATTAGCCCTGGGTTGTACAAATTAGATTCGTATATTGTTAGTAAGCTGGCGAAGGGCCTACTGTTTTCTTAACTGCATTTTTGCCTCTTAATGGTTTGCCCTGGTTAAATAAATAAATATTATTGTAAGAACTGTTAACATTCTTATGTGTCTATTTTAATTGTAATATTTCTTTCGTGTATAATCTTTGGTTGCTGGGGGGTTTATTGGATTTTTGAAGTGGGTTGCTTTTGGGAAAACAATTTTTCCAGACTGTTTGTAGAAATTTTGTAATAATCTGTAAGACGATGGCAACTTTCCCTTTGTTTTCATTAATTTCGGGCCTCTTAATTTTTCCTACTTCAATTAAGTATTAGTGTTAATAACCATTATAATAATTTTTGTTTTCTGTACTGGTGTTTTGTCTAATTTCATCTGTATAGTAATTAAGCAGCCTACAGATTATGTTATCTATGTGTTATCTACGTTATCTATTTGTTTTTCATTAAATTCTTGCCAATTAATTGCCTGTTTTAATTAAATATTAGTGTTAATAACCATTATAATAATTTTTGTTCTCTGTATTGTTTTTTTTATTTTTTTGTCTAATTTCATCTATACAGTATATTTTTTTTTTATATTTAGTAATTTGGCTGCCTACAGATTATGTTATCAATGGAGAAAAAATCTTTAGAGGGCTTTAAGGCCTTTAATTTGAGGTGCCGATTGTGAATTTTTTGCTTGTCTATTTAACTCATTTACTTTGTAATCTCCGTCTATTTTCTGTTCCTCCTTGATAATGTAATATATCACGAAAGCGCTCGGACTTTTTGTTTCCTTTTCCTTGTGGTTGTTTGCTTATATATATATATATATATTGTATAGAACGACGCTTTTTAGAACTGTCTACACAAGAGGAGAGGAGAAAACGAGCAATGAAAAATGAGGCACCTCCCAGGAATCGAACCTGGAATCATCCGATTGCCGGTCAGATATGCTAACCATTACACCAAGAGCCTCCACGCCCTCAAAGCTCGTAATTCCTCACGTACCTGCGAGCGGAATCAAATGCCTTTTGAGGGGCACCTTCTCATGCCGTGTATATATATATATATATATTTTAAATGCAAACGACACACAGTATATATAAAGTAAACAACAACGCTTTTTGGAAGAGTGGAGGCTCTTGGTGTAATGGTTAGCATATCTGTTGTCTGGTATAGATTCAACACATCTTTTGAACGTCATTCAGACGGCTAAGTTAAAATGTATTGCAAGGGTGAATTTTGTTCAAAACAGGAAACTCCAAAAATTAGGATATAATACAATTAATAATCTAGCAGCCAATGATCTCATCTTTAATTATTCTTCTAAAGTTCTCAGTGATATTAAAAAATCTGCCCTTTGTAAAAGCCTGAAATTCTCTCTTACTCTAAAGAAGCTTAATTTTTACGATCGTTTCCTCAACTTTGAGTTATTTTTATGGACCTTTTTAAACATTCATTCTTTGACCCACAGAGTAAAGGTTTTAACTTTTTATCTAATAATTATAATTTACGTAATTTAGCTTTTACTTCATTTTATATTTTTAACCCTTATGGCAATAGACCTAATATGGAGGCGGAAGAGTTTCAAAGTCTAAGAAATCTGTCTTCGGACAAGTCACTGGTGGTTACAAGACCAGACAAAGGCAATGGCGTTGTTTTTTTGGACAGGAATGTTTATGTCGATAAAATGTTAGATATTTTAAATGATGCAACTAGATTTTCTAAAGTAACTGGTGACATTTTTGCTTTAATTTTAAAACGGGAAGATAAAATTAATAGATATCTTAGAAAACTTAAATCTAATAACACTGGTCTACAGCCAAAATGCTTCGGAAATAAAAGTAGTCAATCTTTACTAATTTTGGGTCACTGAATACGAAAATGATGCCTAAAATTGCCAATTGGCTCTATTAATAAAGATATCAGGCAACCCTGCACCCTACTAACTGGACTGCATCTGTCGCGTAATATGTAGACGCCTGTGACACATCGACGCATTGACTCTACTGCGCATGCGCGTAGTTATATTTTTTTTATTTTAATAAATTAATGTAAATATATACATATATATACAATAAAATGTAATATTAAATTTATCTATTACATTATGTATTTGTAAATTATTTATTAAGAAAGAGATTGGATCATTTTAACATATTGCTTCCCATAATGTTTTTGATATTAATATAAATGGAATACTAACCTAACTTAACCTTACCTAATTTAAAATTATTAAAATGCAATGTAATTACATTAATTTATTAAAATAAAAAAAATAAACTACACGCATGCGCAGTAGAGTCAAGGCGTCGATGTGTCACAGGCGTCTACATATTACGCCACAGCATCAGTTCATTCGCGGAAGTCATACAGTGCACCCTTGTCAAACTCTTTTTAGTGTTTGCTTTTGAAATTGAATTTTTTTCAGCCTAATTTGAACAAAGATGCCTCGTAATTGCGTGAACAGTGTAGATAACTTCTGTTATGTTTGTGGGGAATTGACTTTTGCATCACAAAAGCGTGCTATAACCGCCGTGATTAGGAAAGCCTATCACCTTTATTTTGGCTGTAAGACTGGAGATCAGGACAAGAGCTGGGCCCCACACATATGCTGCAATACTTGTGCAACAAACCTTCGCCAGTGGTTGAATCGGAAAAGGAAATCTATGCCTTTTGCAGTGCCAATGGTGTGGAGGGAACCAACAGATCATGTCAGCAATTGTTACTTCTGCATGGTGCCTCCAGTCAAGAAAGGTATTTGCAAGAAGAAAAAGTGGATTTTACAATATCTGAATATACCCTCTGCTATACGCCCCGACACTCATTCTCCCTGGAGTCAGAGGACGAGGAGAATGAAGGAACCTGCGAAACTTGTGAACCTTCAACTTCACAAGACCCTGAATTTGTTTATAACTTGACATCTTCTAAACGCACATGATAACTCAGAATGAATTAAACGACCTTATCAGAGATTTAGAACTGCCAAAGAGTAAAGCAGAGCTGTTGGGTCCAGATTGCAGCAGTGGAATCTCCTCGCTGAAAATGTTAGAGTGTGTAAGTTTCGTGACCGTTAAAAAGATTTTGTCCCATTCTTCATCGATGGTCTGATGGCAGCTCTCAACATTATTCACAATCCTGATGAGTGGAGACTTCAGTGATTCATTGAAGTTGAGTCTAAAAGCTGTTTTGTTGCATGTTGGCAACGTATTGCCATCAATTGCAGTTGGTCATGCAGTCCACATGAAGGAAACATATGACAACATGAAGCAACTTTTGAACTGCATAAACTATGACAAACATCAGTGGCAGGTTTGTGGTGACTTGAAAGTTGTTGCTATCGTGCTTGGACTGCAGCCGGGGTACACAAAGTATTATTCTCTTCTATGTGAATGTGATAATCGGCCTAAGACTTGAACATCAACGTAACTTGATACTGTTTGCCGACATGTTCTCTAACTCCGGCGAGGCTCTAACTCTGCGAGGCTGCCAGGAGATTAATAAGGCCAGCATTATCAATAATATCTATTTATATTGTCGAATTCGACTAGACTGAAGTATTGCTGTTTTCTGTGTCAATGGGATAGTCGGGCTATGACTTGAACGACCACGTAAAATGATACTGCTTTGCCGACATTCCTTCTAACTCTGGCGAGGCTCTAACTCTGCGAGGCTGCCGACGAATGATAAGCCCGGCATAATATATATGTTTGATTAGACTGGACTGACGTACATTATTCATTAGGTAACGAATGAGGTGTAATCTCAAACTCCTCAGCGTTAGAGCTATTTTTAGATCTCAATATAAATAAGTTGTAAGGCAAGCTAGGGTTTAAGTTAAACCGAGTGTGGTATCCATGAGTCATCCACGCATTATGACGTCATGCTTTTTATGCCCTTATTTGGAATGGAATGTTTGTCCCAAAAATTGAGAGATTTCACTCATTTTGACCCTTATGTATACGTTCTTTAAGGCTTTTTCTTCCCAAAGTGGAAACGCAGGTAATACTAGCTGCGTTTTGGGACGGTAGGAAAGAAAATATATTTAATTTTTAAATGATTTTTATTGTTTTATTCCATACAACTTAACATAAAATACAATTCTATTTACATAATTAAATGCATATTAATTTTGTTGAGAACCCTCTGGGGTATATTTACCGACATATATTCGACCTAATGACCTTGTTAAATCATTAGTACTAATCTTAATCAAACTTTGTGGGAATTAAGCAGTAACTTGTTGACCTAATTGACACACTTAATTTAGTCTACGATACATTCTAAACCCTTTAAAAGGGGAGAACCACCTAGTTCTTGGATGCATCATTACTTGCTCTGCACTATGTGAAATGTCAAGATTAGGCTCAAACAAAACAGCATGGGGGACAATTAAATAAGGTACTGGGGATATACCTACATTAGGATCTCTTTCTACCCCTTCTCTAACATCCTTCCCACGACCTAAAGAATCCTCAAAATTAATAACATAACCAGACATATTCATTTGTGGTATACATTGAAAAGATACACCGGATACTTGATAGTAATTAAAATTCAAAATAGTAGCTTTAGTCTCAGTACTTAATAAATCCAAAGACAAAGTATAAATTCCATCAGTATTAACACCTAAAGTATTTTTATCTAAATAAACAAATTTCATTAATGCTGTAAACATATTCTTCCTCCCACGCCTTCTTACAATCCTACGATGAAAGTGACGACCATATTTCCTTCGACGAATATGATGACGTAATCGACGAGAACGTACCATGATGAACAACAAATAACACACGTCTATCCAAATAAAGAATAACGAAAATAATAAATTGAAAAAAATTAAAAGACTATTTATAGAAAATGATTGCATAATGTTATGTATAGAATCCTGATTTCGCTTAGCTGTTCATTGATTCATCGAAGTTGAGTCTAAAAGTTGTTTTGTTGCATGTTGGCAACGTATTGCTATCAATTCCAGTTGGTCATGCAGTCCACATGAAGGAAACATATGACAACATGAAGCAACTTTTGAACTGCATAAACTATGACAAACATCAGCGGCAGGTTTGTGGTGACTTGAAAGCAGCCGGGCTACACTAAGTATTGCTGTTTTCTGTGTGAATGGGATAGTCGGGCTAGGACTTCTCATTACATCAAGAAGGATTGGCCACTCCGACACTCATTGGAACCTGGAACAAAAAATGTTCAGTATCCTCCACTTGTAGAATCGAGCAAGATTTTGTTACTACCCTTACACATCAAACTGGGGGTCATGAAAATTTTTGTTAAGGTTATGGATAAAACGGGGGCAGCTTTTAAGTACCTCGGTGGTAAATTCCCAAAGCTCAGTGAAGCAAAAATCAAGGAGGGTGTATTTGTTGGTCCACAGATCCGCGAGCTTCTTAGAGATGAGGAGTTCGACCGTATCCTAGGTGGTGAGGAGAAGACAGCGTGGAATGCGTTCCGGTTAGTTGCAACCAATTTTCTCGGAAATACCAAAGCTGACAATTACAGAGAGCTGGTGGAAAACCTGCTGTTGTCCTATCAAAAACTGGGCTGCAATATGTCTTTAAAGATACATTTCCTCCATTCGCACCTGGAATTGTTTCCGGTCAACTGCGGAGCAGTCAGCGATGAACATGGTGAACGTTTCCACCAGGATATCTCAGCGATGGAGAAACGCTACCAGGGGAAATGGAGTCCATCATTGTTAGCAGACTACTGCTGGACAATAACAAGAGATGCTCCAGAAGTTGAATACAAGAGACGAACAAAGAAGCGACGGGTTGAATCAATATAAGTGACTGCATTATACAGGTATGTTACTAATATATGGTATACATATACGCAAAATGTGTAACTTAAATTTTCTTGGAAACTGTAGCCAATCGACTGTTTTTATGGTCATATTTGTTTTCAGCACCCCAAAATCCATAATAGGAAACACATTTTATCTCCGAAGCACAAACTTTTTCAAAATTTGTAGACCAGTGTAATATAATCTCAGACACAGTTTTTTCCAAATTATTTGTTTCTGGATCCAGCCCAGGGATCATGTATGGACTCCCTGAAATACACAAACCTAATTGTCCACTTAGGCCAATTTTATAGGCACTCGGAACTTTTAGTTATAACCTTTCAAAATTTTTGGTCCCCATACTATCACCTATAACTTATAATTTGTATACAGCACGGGATTCTTTTTCTTTCGTTAGAGAAATTACCTTATTAAATAATAATTCGTACACAATGGCTAGCTTCGATGTAAAATCTTTATTTACCAATGTGCCTGTTGCAGAAACTATTGATATATGTATTGACAATCTCTTTAATAATACTGATACGGTGCAGGGTTTTAATAGAGGTCAGTTGAAAGAACTACTAAAATTTTCCGTGGAAGACCTTATATTTATAGTCAACGGTGAATATTTCAAACAGACTAAAGGTGTTCAAATGGGTCTGCCCCTTGGTCCCACCTTAGTTAACGAGTTTCTTTGTCATCATGAAGTCAAATGGCTGAACGAGTGTCCTTCCAACTTCAAACCGGTTTTTTATAGAAGATACATCGATGACACTTTTCTCTTGTTCAAATCTCCAGATCATATCCCTTTGTTTCGCAATTACCTTAATTCTAAGCATCCTAATATTGAATTTACTTTAGAAGCTGAATCTAATAGCTCTCTGTCCTTTTTGGACATTAAGATAAAAAAAACTAATTCCTCTTTTGAAACTTCCGTTTACTGAAAGCCGACATTTACTAATCTTACTACGAACTTTTCTCCCTTTATTCCTTTAGGTTTCAAACGAAATTTAATTTCGACTCTGACTAACAGAGCTTTCAATATCTGTTCGGATTACTTTAAACTACACGATGAACTAGATTTCATCCGAAAACTCCTTACCAAGAATAATTTCCCTTCTAGATTGGTGGAGACTACAATAGGCAGAACCTTAAATAGACTAATAAACTCCACAACTAGAGACGTAATTACAGTTCCCAAAGATATCCTGTATTTCACTTTGCCTTATATCGAAACCTCAAGTTTTAACATTAGAAACAAACTTTTAAAATTGCTCAAGGAATTCTACCCACAACTATGTATAAAAATTATATTCACCCCCGTCTAAATCGATTTATCATTTATTTAAATACAAGGATGTTATTCCTACACTTCTTAAGTCATCCATAGTTTACCAATACAAGTGTGACCACTGTGTGGGGTCATATATAGGTAAAACTTAAAGACACTTAAAATCTCGTATTTACGAACATCTCTGTAAATCGGTCCGTACAAACTTACCTCTTGGCAAACCACCTAATTCTCTCATACGTAACCATTCACACAACAGTAACCACCCAATTTCACAGTCTAATTTCGCCGTACTTGCTGCCGGAAGCTCTGACCTTAAGCTAAAAATTATGGAATCTTTGTTTATTTATAAATTAAAACCAGACCTAAATTCTGATGAATCATCGGTAGATCTGCTATGTTTTGGTTAAGGTACTTGTTTATTTCATTTACCTACCTTTTAGTTTTAATGCTTTTATATTTTCCTAGCTAATTTACCTTTTAGTTTTAATGTTTTACATTTTCTTAGCTACTTTTTATAATTTTGACTTTATTTTAAATTGTTAATCAACCTACAATTTGCAATTTGTATTTTGTATGTGATTTGGCATTTTATTGTTTTAGCCCTGAAGATGGAATTAGTGCATTCCGAAACGTTGGTACCGATTAAACCTTGAAGGACGTTTATTTTTTCTCTGGTATTCCTGTTTATTATTAAACTGCGTTTCCCACGCCGTCAATCAATTTCCGATATATATATATATATATATATATATATATATATATGGGGAAAGACATCGCGAATAGGGTATATTATTGTTGTGCAATGTTGCAAAGTGGAATCGATGAAGGAATATAATTTGCAAATAGTTTTAAATTAAAATTTGTGTGTGAAACATGTTAAGTAATATTAAATGCATGTAAAAAAAAATGAGGAGAAATTGTCAATTCGATGAAGATTGTTTCAGTCGGATGGTACCAAACCTCCGACCACATCAACCCAGTTTGCCATCAAGGCGTAAAGGCAGCTTTCAGGGAGGAAAAAACTTGAGAAGATTTTATATCTGGATTTCTGGAATGGAGCCATATCTCTCTCTCTCTCTATTTCTATATATATATCCTATTAAATACAGTAATTCATTGCTAATTCGACTTAATGGCGGTCGGAATAACCTCAAAGTCGGGATAGTGGAGCTCCCCCATAAGCTATCATGAGTTTATCAGTTTATTACGAAAACTTTGTATAAAGTTACTCATATTTTGATTTTAAACTATTCACTATTATTCTTATAATAATAAAAAGCTGCAAAATACTTAGGAAATAATTACGGTACATTTAAAGGCAAATAATGCAAACAATAAGGGATTGTCGTATGAGCCCGGGGGAATGCGGTAGTTTAGAGTCGGAATACCGCGTGGTCAGACTACCGGGAACTTTCTCTCTCTCTCTCTCTCTCTCTCTCTCTCTCTCATATATATATATATATATATATATATATATATATATACACATAGAGACTAGTGGGGTGTCGAGATGTTCTTTGAAGAAATTTGTTTGTGCGCGCGCGCCTTCTCTTGAAGTGGAAACTATTTAATCTTATTATTCATTCCGTCCCTGAGCATTTACTTAAGAACATACGTGTTATTTCGTATTTCAAGGCTTCATTTGGACGTATATGAATGTGTAAACATATTAAATAGTTTCTCCTCGGAAAAGAGTGTGTGTGTGTGAAAAAGAAGAAAGCGTTCGATGTATACATATCCGGTCCATACATACATACATACATACACACATCCATATTCATCTCCAATGTGACAAGTCAGCAAGGAGAGCTCGAAGCTGATTGAGAATACAGATTACATGATGTATTTTGCTGACAAAGCCCCAACTGCCTTAAAAAAAAAAAAATCCCAAAAGATAAGAAATTAATGACAATATTCTTTTAGACAGTGGGGGCACAAAATGAATTTCTAAATCATAACAATTCATAATGTTAATATATATTAAAGAAACACTTTATTAATTCCAATTAATGTGTATATATACTGTGTGTATACCTATATAGAAAATAGTCAGATAACAAGAAGTAGAAGCGTAGAAAATACCGTCTGTAAATACTACGCAAAAGTGTACTGCAGATATCGGGATGGGCAATGCATCTATGCACTCCCACATTATGTAACACACACTACACAAGAGGATATTGCAAATTTGAAAAAAGTGCAAGTTCCACCATCTTACTGTCTGTAACACCAATGCAAGATACGGGCGGTGCAAATACGGACAAACATGCCGTTACCACCACCCTCAAAGGAACCCGACAGGTGAGCAGAAGAAACCAGCAACAAAGAGGGCTACCAATTTTTTTAGATGTAGCCCACACAATTCAACTATTGAATACCATCCAGCAAATACAAAGCCAACTGACAAATACAAAGATCCGAGACCCGTACAAAAGGCATACAGAAAGACATTACATGCGATATCGGTACAACGGTTATCGAAACAGATAAAGAGAAGAAAATTCTCGGAGGATCACAAGGCAACGAAACAGGTACCATCATTGGAAAACGAATCGGAAACACAAGGATGTAGAAACGAAAGGGAAAAAATAAAAATAATCGTAGCCAACATTCAGAGCCTTAAATCAAACCATTTCCCAGACAAAATTTTATACCTGAAAGGACTCATGCAAGAAACCGAGCAGATTTTGCATACCTCACGGAAACCCGTCTTAAAGGACTGCCAGGCGAACTGTGAAAACTGTGAGTTCTGTATTGACAAAAAAGAAATACAAATTGATAACTATAACATCCTCCGAGCCGACAGGCCAGAGAGACGTAAAGGAGGATGTGCTATTTACACACGCGAAAGGCATATGGCAGAAATAACTATAAGTGCTTCAAACAGCTACGTAGAATGTGTAGCAGCAAAAATTTAAAAATTAAATATGGTACTAATTGTAATGTACAGACCCCTGAACACACCAACCTCAAAACTTTTAGATTCCATTACAGAGGTAAGAAACTGAGTAAAAGATCTACACTCTCCAACCCCAAATATTTTTCTCTGTGGTGATTTTAATTTTCCATTCATGAAATATAAAAGGATAGGAATACTAGTTCTACCTGATGAATTTATGTTAACGCAAGAAATAACAGAAAACAAGAAAAAACAACTGCCTAGATTTGGTATTCACAAACAACAGCAACCTAATTGATAATGTAGAAATATCCCCAACTATAATATCGGATCACATTATTAAAATAACAACCAATATAAAAGCAACAGGAAAGGAAAGAACACGAACAACAGAAAGAAGCAAATTCGAAATTTTTAATTTTCATTCCAAAGCTATAAACTGGGAAGGTCTTGCATCCAGCATGGAAGTAATACATTGGAAAACCATCTTCAAGGCCAAGACAACGGAAGAGATGGTAGTGACCTTAGAGGAGAAGACACTGGAAATTGTGGAAAGACATGTCCCAAAAATACAACAAAGAGGACAGAGAAGAAGGTTCGAGAGACAAAAGAGGTCATTGTTCCGAAAGAGAAAAAGAGTGGCTGCAAAATTAAGTAACGTAACGATAACAACAACAGAAAGATATTAAATGACAAACTGCAGAGTATCGATTGCGTCATACAGGAACTAATTGAGAAGCATACAAAAACAGAAGACGACGACGCTATACTGTAGAAGCGATAAAGGTTAACTCAAAGTACTTCCATAATTTTGCAAAAAGGAAGTCGAAAAACCATGCGACTATCGGATTTTTGAAAAACGAAGACAGTGCTTTATCTGATGATCTAACAGAAGTATTTGAAATATTAAGAACTCAGTACGAATCATCTTTCAGTATCCCAAAAACTGACAAACTGATATGCGATAGAAACGCGTTCTTTGAAGAAGAACTACACGGGGAAATTATAACAGACTTCGACTTTACGACAGATGATATTACACAAGCTATAGGGAAACTAAAAGAACACTCAGCGGCGGGACCGGACAAATGGAATGCCACAATGATCAAAAACTGCAAGAATGCAATCGATGAGCCCCTATATTGGATATGGAGACGATCACTCGACACGGGAGAAATACCGGGCATCCTGAAGAGCGCGAACATAGTCCCAATATATAAAGGAGGAGATTGATCCGAGGTCAAAAACTATAGGCCAGTGTCGCTTACATTTCATATCACTAAATATTTGAAAGAATAGTTAGACAGAAAATCTATGACTTTTTGGAAACTCAGAAAAAATTCAATGATAACCAACATGGGTTTCGGTCAGGCAGATCATGCCTATCACAACTAATGGAACACTACAACAACATTATTGATGCACTGGAAAGTAATGAAAACTATGATGTAATATACACAGACTTTGCCAAAGCGTTCGATAAGTGTGACCATGGAATCATAATACATAAACTGAAATATATAGGAATAACAGAAAAAGTAGGAAAATGGATATATAATTTGCTTAGTGAGCGGCGGCAAGTCGTTACAGTACGAGGAGTATCTTCATCAGAATCAGAGGTCCTCAGCTCAGTACCACAAGGAACAGTACTAGCTCCACTACTCTTCATAATCATGCTAACTGACATAGATGAGGACGTTACTAGAGACAGCATAGTAACATCCTTTGCCGATGACACAAAGATCAGTAGAAAAATAAGAAACCCAGAAGATATAGGATCTCTACAAACAGACATGAACAGAATCCACAAGTGGACGGAAGACAACAATATGAAATTTAACACTGAGAAATTTCAGCTGTTAAGGTACGGAAAAAAGGAGGATCTAAAATCCATGGAATATTATACCCAAAATGGACAGGGAATTCAGAGAAATTCTAAAGCAAAAGATTTAGGGGTTGTAATGACTGATGATGCGAAATTTGAAACACAAAATAAGATAGCAGTAAACAGAGCAAAGAGAATAACGGCAGATACTGAGAACCTTTAAAAGAAGGGATAGGAATATAATGATTCCTCTAATGAAAACACTGATTATACCCAAATTGGAATACTGCTCTGTCCTAACATCCCCAGATGAAAAAGAAGACATTAGACACCTAGAAGGCATTCAGAGAAACTTCACAGCCAAGATCAATGGGTGCAAAGAACTAAATTACTGGGAAAGGTTACGCGAATTAAACTTATATTCACTGGAAAGGAGAAGAGAGAGAGATACACCATTATTTATACTTGGAAAATAATAGAGAAACTAGTCCCTTATCTTACTCTGAACCCTGTAACTCCCAAAACAACAGAGGAAAGTAGAAAAGGAAGACTGTGTCGTGTTCCCAAATTAAAGGCTAGACAGGGAACATCCTTAACCCTGAAAGAAAATAGTTTTGTTGTGAGAGGACCAAAACTGTTTAATCAGCTGCCCAAAGACCTAAGGAGCACGAGTGGTGTTGCGGTGGACATCTTCAAAAGAAGATTAGAAGCCTGGCTCAGAACAGCCCCCGATGAGCCTGGCGTACCTGGCTGGCTATGTGAGGTGGAGAGTACAAGAAACCAACTCACTACTTCATCAGGCCAACTCGAGAGGAGGGGCGACAAGCTTGATCTTCGTGAAATGAGGAATCATCGCACGGAACATTTGAAAGGTTGAATGGTGTATATATATATATATATATATATATATATATATATATATATATATATATATATATGTATATATATAGGGTCCACCAAAAGAAAACATGCGTCCGTACTTTTCTTTTTAAACCCAATAATTTCTTTTAACTTTTGATAAAACTTTAACAAAATAAAATAACGTTATCTGACAACATTTCTTTAAATTTTTAGCACAGTAGCTGAATAGATTTCATTTTAGCACGTAAACAAAAATAGAATGTAAAGATACCGTAAATACTCAAAATTTCTTTATTATACAACCAAAAATTCCTGTCATATAAAATTGTTATTAAAATGTCAAACTAAAAAAACTGTTAATTTTTTTTCCTCCAACTTCTATGACTTTTCGAAGTGTTGGTCTAAATTGATCTACTGCTGAATCAATCTGGTCTTGTGGGAATTCGGCCCATTGTTCAATGAGAACATCTCTCAGGTGGTCAACATTTCTGATTTTCTTACCGCGAGAAACTCGTTCTGACAAGTTTTCCCAGATCCCATAATCAACAGGATTCAAATCAGGACTGTTCGGAATTCGGGAAGAAACTTCTTCAATGTTTTCTTCCGTTCTAAAGCTCCTTGGACGACCACTACCTTTTTTTTCTAACAGTACTGCCTGTAGCATCAATTTTTTTCAGCAACGTATCCAGTCCGCCCAGTGTCCATCCTTTATTGGGGAATCCCGCCAATATTTTGTACCTTCCATATACCCTATTAAGCCTATAATGCTTAATAATTATTTTATCTTCATCAGAGAATGGCATTTGAGGGATATCTACAGTAATTTTGGATCAAGTAAAGATAAGCACCCCCAGCCTTCTTTAATTAGCCTTATAAGGCTAACTAACGAAAATATCACGACCTAACCTAACCAATCGTCAAAGGACGTACAGTTGACTTAACGATTGGTTAGGTTAGGTCGTGATATTTTCGTTAGTTAGCCTTATAAGGCTAATTAAAGAAGGCTGGGGGTGCTTATCTTTACTTGATCCGTAATTTTTTTTATCTGAAAAAAAAAGAGAGAAAAATTATTTCAATGTGCACTTGGATTTATGGAACTCAAAAATCAAGTTAATATTAAACAACCAAATTTAATCATTCAATTATAAAAATTGGCTGCCTTATATAAAATTCAATGGTAATTACTAATTAGTGTCTGTAAATTTTGTATAAATCATCCAAACACATTTGGACTTATTAGGTTACAATCAAGCGCATGTTCTTTTTTGGCGGACGCGTTATATATATATATATTGCAATTTGTAAATATTACTATACAATGAAAATCACCTTATTATATATGCAAAATTCACAATCTTAAATTGGGTGCAATCACAAACTATATAAATGATATGTTAAAAGTTACCATTATACAGGGTGAACATAAAGTCAGGATCTATTTTTGTGAAATAATTATTTTTTTCTATTTTTTTTCAGAAGCCCTTAGAATGAATACAGAAGAGCGTGTGGCAATAGTAATTTGGCGAATCGAGGGAAAGAAATACAATGACATCAGATAGAAGTTTAGAAGGAGATTTCATAAGCCGGGGCCAATAGACAAGACAATACGAAAATTGGTGAACAAATTTAAACGAACGGAAGCTGTAAATGATGAAGCAAGATCAGGACGACCGTGTATGTCAGATCTTACCGTGAATGCAATACGCGGAATTATCACTGAGGAGCCACGTACGTCCGTTCGTGCTGCATCACACAGACTCGGCCTCCCGACGTCATCTGTGCACAAAATTCTGAAAGTTAATTTGCAGAAGAAAAGCTATCATTTGCAGGTTTTACATGATTTACATGAGGAAGATTTCCCTCGACGAAGTGCTGTGTGTGCTGATCTCGTAGAACAAATCTGGAGTGATAATTTAGTGGACATTCTCTTTAGTGATGAAACCACTTTCCATACGTGTGGAAAAGTAAATCGCCATAACTGTCGAATTTGGGCAGATGAAAGACCGAATGATTTCGTCCAAAATTGGGAAAGAGACTCGCCTAAAGTTAATGTCTGGATGGGTTTAACAAAATCTAAGGTTTATGGTCCCTTTTTCTTTGCTGAAGCTACAGTTACGGGGCTTATCTATCCGGACATGTTGCAGCAATTCCTTGAACTTCAGCTGATTGGGGATAGGATTGTTAGTACCGTCGTCTATCAACATGATGGTGCTCCTTGTCACTATGCCAAAATTGTTCAGGATTATCTAAATGAACGTTTTCCAAATCGCTGGATCGGACGCGGAAGCAACAGACCTTGGCCAGCGAGATCACCAGATTTAACCCCTTTAGATTTCTTTGCATGGGGCTTTATCAAATCGCACGTCTATCAGACGAAGATTACGAGTCTTGAAAACTTACGTACACGTATACGAACTGCTGCAGATAACATAACCCCGCAAATGCTCCAGAATGTGTTTAGAAATGCTGCGGAACGATTTGAGCTGTGCAGGGATACTGATGGGCGTCACGTTGAATCCTACTCTTAATTATTTAATAAATGTTACCACTTTATCAGTTTATGATTGAATTCCATATAATTTCCAAGTGCTTCACAAAAATAGATCCTGACTTTATGTACACCCTGTATTACGTCATAGTTATAATGTACCTCACTTATCTGTATTTTTGTCACTTTAAGATCGTATCATCATTTGTAATATTAGAAATTAATTATTATCGGTATTTCAACATGTTCTATTTACCATATTGTTAACTATTTTTCTTTCCTATTATTATTTCTATTATCATATCGTCTTGTTTACCTCTTCCCCTTCTGTTATTTCAACGATTATTTCAATTTTCCTTTGTAATGACAGACTTAACTAAATGCAACTTTATTTTATTTTCCACAAATTTTATTTACATTTCTTATTTTCCTTCGTAAAAATAGGAATGAATCTCAAAGATTATTGCCGGAAAAGCTGTCATGCTTCCCAATGGCATATTCACGTAAGAATATTGTAATTAAACTACTTGTCACTAAAAATACAAAATTAAACGTTAATGCAAACATTGTGTAAACCTGTATGGATGTAATGTATATTTTATGTTATGTTGTTTCTCAATAAAGATCATTATTATTATTATTATTATTATTATTATTAGTGTTAGTTGGTTGTTTTTACTTAATTAAGTCTTTCATAAATTAGTGAATATAAATTTCGATTTTTACAGTTGCGTTTCAGACCTTGACGAGAAAGGACATAAAAGTTGGTTGAATTGCAGCCAAGATTATATTTCCGACATGTTTATTCACGTTCAGTGGCAATAATGGCTGCTTCACTTCTTTATGCGTTATTAGTCATTGCTTTAACAACGATGAAATTGCGTAATTAGAGGCTTATAAGTTAAGTAACATTTTGTACCCTTCCAGAAATATAAAGAGGAAAACTACAAAGTTAAATTTAGTAACTTGTATTTGGGAAAGTGTCCTAAACGATGGTATGAGAAATGACGAGGTTTCTTTCAATCTTTAGAACAACAACCGTGAAGCTCATGTTACACGGCCGTTTGTAGCCGATTTTTGCCGGTGAATCGTCGTACCCTGCTTAAAACCGATTACAGTCATTTACGCATTAATTGGCACCGATCAGGGTTTGAAAAATGTTCACATCTTGGCGCCGAATAGCCATTAATACATTTGATATATTTTCAAACCAACTCCGATTGTTGTCGATCAATTCTGCATATGTTAAAGGCTGTAATCGGTTTTAAGCGACACTGCAGTTTTAGTTTAATGGTATGAACAATGATTCGGGATGCCTGAAAAGACTGATAATTAATGTTTGTGTCAAGGAACGTCTTGTGATTCCGTTAAATAGGTATTGATCCTTCAGAACTGTCCCTTACTATTGATGCAACCGATAATTTTTATGATAAACACGTAGTCCGAGAGGATTGTGGCACGTATCACACCTGCTGAACCACCCCTGGGAGGAAGAAACGAAATGGGGTGCAAGTTCTTCCCTTGGCACCTACATATATATATATATATATATATATATATTGTAAAGAACGACACTTTTAGAAGAGTATCCGCACAAGAGGCGAGGAGAAAACAAGCAATGAAAAATGAGGCACCTCTCGGGAATCGAACCCGGTCATATCCGATTGCCGTCAGATATGTTAACCATTACACGAAAGGCCTTCAATTCAAACCTTGTAATTCTCCCACGTACCTACGAGCGGAACAAATGCCCTTTGACGGGGCACCTTCTCATGCTGTATATACATACATTTTAACTGCAAACGACACACAGTATATATGTTACAGTCAAAGTGTGTAACCAGCCATTTCGCGTAATGGCTGAAACTTTTTGTCATTTCGTGAAATGGCTGTTTCACTTGGTCATTTCGCGAAATGACTAAAATCTTCAGCCATTACGCGAAATGGCTGAAATTCCACCTTGGTCATTTCGTGAAATGGCTAAAATGACTTTTGTCACGAATTCATAGAAATAACAAACATCACAATAAAATTGGAAACCTTTATTTAACTAACTAAATCTGCTAAAACATATATACATCCACAGGTCTGTTCAAATAAGTAAGAAACACTCTTCAAATACACATTTGAACACATTTGAACATTTGAACACATTTGAATTTGAATTTTCAATATAGAGGTTTTCAAATACTAACCGGGCCTTCAATGTTATTCCAATGTCCGCTATTGAAGGCCCGGTTAGGTCAACTGTACGCCCTTGATAATTGGTTAGGTTAAGTCGTGTTATTTTCGTTAAAACTAACGAAAATAACACAACTTACAGGATCATTTGCCCGGTTAGGTCAACTGTATGCCCGGTTAGGTCAACTGTATGCTCGGTTGGGTCAACTGTATGCCCCTGACAATTGGTTAGGTTAAGTCGTGTTATTTTCGTTAAAACTAATGAAAATAACACAACTTACAGGATCATTTGCCCGGTTAGGTCAACTGTATGCCCCTAACAATTGGTTAGGTTAAGTCGTGTTATTTTCGTTAAAACTAATGAAAATAACACAACTTAACCTAACCAATTGTCGAGGGCATACAGTTGACCTAACCGGGTATACAGTTGACATAACCGGGCATACAGTTGACCTAACCGGGCATACAGTTGACCTAATCGGGCAAATTATCTTGTACGAAATGACCAAGGTGGAATTTCAGCCATTTTGCGTAATGGCTGAAGATTTTAGCCATTTCGCGAAATGACCACGTGAAACAGCCATTTCGCGAAATGGCTGAAACTTTTAGTCATTTCGCGAAATGGCTGTTTCACGTGGTCATTTCGCGAAATGGCTAAAATCTTCAGCCATTACGCAAAATGGCTGAAATTCCACCTTGGTCATTTCGTACAAGATAATTTGCCCGATTAGGTCAACTGTATGCCCGGTTAGGTCAACTGTATGCCCGGTTATGTCAACTGTATACCCGGTTAGGTCAACTGTATGCCCTCGACAATTGGTTAGGTTAAGTTGTGTTATTTTCATTAGTTTTAACGAAAATAACACGACTTAACCTAACCAATTGTTAGGGGCATACAGTTGACCTAACCGGGCAAATGATCCTGTAAGTTGTGTTATTTTCATTAGTTTCATATTGCTCAGTTATGAAACGCAGCTGTTCCACAGTCCATGCAGTCATCTTGAAGGGTTAGTTTTAACTAACACTTTTATTTTGTTTTGTATCTTATCTTGTCTTGTATTGTCAAAACCTATACAATCCTGTACAAACTTGTAACTATCCTCTTTCGAATGATGCGTATGATTTTATAAAAGGACTTATACTTTAAGAGTTACAGGGGTTTCTTTTGGGTCCCATTTCTCTGGATCACCCTTTATAATGTAAAGAATGACGTTTGTTAGAAGAGTGTCCGCACAAGAGGAGAGGAGAAAACAAGCAATGAGAAATGAGGCACCTTTCGGGAATCGAACCCGGGATCATCCGATTGCCGGTCAGATATGTTAACCATTACACCAAAAACCTCCACAACTCAAACCTTGTAATTCTCACACGTACCTACGAGCGGAACAAATGCCCTTTGAGGGGGCACCTTCTCATACAGTATATACAAACATTTTAACTGCAAACGACACACAAGCGTCGTTCTTTACATTATATACACGCACACTGTGTGTCGTTTGCATTTAAAATGTTCGTATATACCACATGAGAAGGTGCCCCCTCAAAGGGCACTTGTTCCCCTCGTAGGTACGTGGGAGAATTACAAAGTTTGAATCGTGGAGGCCTTTCGTGTAATGGTTAACATATCTGACCGGCAATCGGATAAGCCCAGGTTCGATTCCCGAGAGGTGCCTCATTTTTCATTGCTTGTTTTCTCCTCTCCTCTTGTGCGGACACTCTTCTAACAAACGTCATTCTTTACATTATAAAGGGTGATCCAGAGAAATGGGACCCAAAAGAAACCCCTGCAACTCTTAAAGTATAAGTCCTTTTATAAAATTATACGCATCATTCGAAAGAGGATAGTTACAAGTTTGTACAGGATTGTATAGGTTTTGACAATACAAGACAAGATAAGATACAAAACAAAATAAAAGTGTTAGTTAAAACTAACCCTTCAAGATGACTGCATGGACTGTGGAACAGCTGCGTTTCATAACTGAGCAATATTATGAGCATGGAAGAAGTGTAGTTTCAGCTCAAAGATCTTTCAAGACAAATTTTCAGATGTCAAAATCACCTTCTAAGAAAGTAATCCGTCGGTGTGTCAGAAATTTTTCCCTAACTGGCAGCATTGGAAAAAGAAAACCAACTGGAAGAGTGCGCACAGCAAGGATAGACGAGATCATTAACAGAACTCATGAAATTGTACAGGATAATCCTAACATAAGCATCAGGCGTGCTTCTCAGCTGTTAGGAGTTGGATATGGAACAACAACACACCGTATATTCAAGCAAAATTTAATGCTCTTTCCATATAAAATTCAAACAGTGCAACAACTAAACGATGGAGATTTCGCACGAAGACGACAATTCTGTCAATGGATCCAACAGAAGGTAAATGACACCAATTTTCTAGCAACTTTGATTATGTCAGACGAAGCCCATTTTCACTTGAATGGAACTGTAAACAAACAAAATTGTCGTTTCTGGGCAACAGAAAATCCATTGAATATTACCGAAGTCCCGTTGCATAGTCAGCGTGTAACTGTTTGGTATGGTCTTACTGCATCTCAGATCATAGGGCCGTACTTTTTCGAGGATTCCACCGGAAACACGGTCACTGTAAATGGTGATCGCTACGAAAAAATGTTGACCGATTTCCTTATTCCTAAATTAAGAGATCTCTGTCTAGAAAACCACTGATTCCAACAAGACGGAGCTACCTGCCATACCACGAGGAACTGCATGGCAGTTTTGCGTCAAACGTTTCCAGGCGAGTTAATCTCAAGATTTGGAGACGTTGAATGGCCCGCAAGGTCTCCGGATTTTTCTCCCTTAGATTATTATCTCTGGGGATATTTAAAGAGTAGGGTCTACAGAAATAACCCAACGACCTTGCAAGAATTGAAGGCCGCCATCACAAATGAGATACAGGCCATACCACCGCACACTCTTGCAAAAGTGATGCAGAACTTACAAGCGAGAACACTGGAATGCTTGGCAACTAATGGAGCACATTTGAAAGGAGTCATTTTTAAAAAATAAATATTTCATAATAAACTTGTAACTCTACTCTTTCGAATGATATATAGTTTTTATGAAAGGAATTAAATATTAAGAATATTTGGCTTTTTTTTATGGGTCCCATTTATCTGGATCACCCAGTATATACACACTGTGTGTCGTTTGCAGTTAAAAAAAAAAATATATATATATACAAGTGTGTCCGTAAAGTCATGGTGGGATTTTAAATAGCTATATTATTGCAACGAAACATGATAATGAGATGAAACAATGCCAAATTTAAGAACAACTCTGAAAGTTGTATCTTGTAGTTAGTCTAGGCTAAGCTTAACCTTTATCTCGTAGTTAGTCTAGGCTGTCCACTAGGGTGGCCCCTATTTTTCAACTTTTGAAATTTCTTGCTCCCAACCCCTAATCTTCTTCCAATATATAAAAAAGTGCTCTGTGCAAAATTTCAGCTCAATTGGGCTATTATTAAGGTGGCCCCCAAAGGCCCTAAAGTTTCAAAATTCACCGATAATTGGTATTTCTAATATAAAACCTTTATAATTCATTTGCAAACTTTGTTTGGGAAAATAATCACAAAGCATAATCGAAAGTGAATTTTATTTAAAACAAATTTTGTTCATACCATTATTTATAATTAATACCATTAATACCATTATTTTAAAATGGCAATAATAACATACTGACAACGATGTAATAAGTTACCAGATTTCACTGCTTCATTAGGCCAGTTTTGGTAGCATCTGGGTACTTTTTTCTGTGTTCACCGACAATCTGCACAATGTATTGCTTTACTTTTTCGTCCTTGGTTAGAATGTTCTGATATTCTTGTATTAGTTTCACTCCTCTCTCAGATACGTCGTTAACCACTACAATGCTTTTCAATATATCCAACCCACGTTGGAAGTTGGCATCATCTTACCATGTAGATGGGCAGTTTTTAAGAAAATTTGTATTTATTGAAAATCTTGAGAAACATGTCTTCGATTCAGCTGAAATGAAGTCCGAGAATTCTTTTTCTTTTAAACGGTTGAGATCTTCACTGTTAACAATGTATCGTTTTATTCGGTTTTCTACATCGCTGTCTTCTGTAGTCATCATTATAGTAGCCATTTTTTGCTTAATGTCTAGTGGGACTTCATCATCAAAGAATGCGAATGCCGCAGTTTCTGTTGACAGATACCATAAATGGTTGGCGAATTTTTTCACGGCAGCACTACTAATTTCTGGATCTACTTCCTTATACTCGATTAATTTCAGTAAAAATTTGCAATCGAGATACGGAGCTTTCACAGCCAATGGTGCTAGGAACCAAGCTCGTAAATAGAGTCGGATAAGGAAAATGCATATGCTTCTGATTGAATCGTTCTCTTTTTTGGTCAGTTTAAATTGATCTTGGAATAAATATATTTTAAAGGCATACATAGCCTTTGCCATCCACCGAGCATGGCTCACAGCTCCAGGAATACGAAATGAGACTCCTCGTCGGGGGGCACCGCCGAGGAAGATCACGGCCAATTCTAATAATTCGCGATAATCTCTGTGCTGTTTCAGGCGTAACTGTTCTTGTAGAAATTCCAGCATACTGACACGGACATCTTCGGTGACATCTTCTATCTCACTACGGTATTTTTTATTGTCTATGGCCGACCACGTTTCCCTAAATCTTTTAAACAAAATCACATCTGGTCCAGAACTTGCACCCATTACTGCATCAAAATTCAAAACTACCTCTCAAGACTAATTCGAGGATGTGATGTCTACACGGAAGGTAGAGTAAATCACGATCAAACATTTTCTCAAGATTTGTACAGGCACCATTTATTCGGCCGGTGTTGCTTGCAGTTGTATCGAAACACAACGCCTGTATTTTTTCTTCTATGCCCCATTTTTCCACTGCTTGGTAAACGGCTACAGCTTGATCTTCTCCTTTAGATGTTGGAATTTCAGGTATACCTAATAATTGTTCTCTGCCGTGAAAAGTAACAATTATTGCTAGTCTATCAACCTTTTCCACGCCACATAAAGCTGGAAGTAGCTTGCCATCCCAGTGTAACACCAAAGCGTTGCAATCCGCTAGATTAAAATTTCCTTTAATTTCTGCTTGCCTCTGTTCCCTCAATCGCACTTGCTTTGATGGATAATTTAACTACACGTAAATTGAAGAAAAGAACACTGAGTACTTGCCGATTTGAAGGTAGTTTCGCTCCTACAATTTGGTTTGTTATGTTTCCGATGATACTGCATTCGTAATCTTTCCGTAAACAGCGCGGAGGTTTTGAAGTGGACTTTAATGATGATGCCATTATATCACAACGTGAAATAACTAATAGATATTCACTAAATGAAAGAGCGTACAGCAAAATAACCCGGAGCGAACTTAGAAACAGAGCTGGGCACTTGCGGTTGTTGCTTGCAGTTGTATCGAAACACAACGCCTGTATTTTTTCTTCTATGCCCCATTTTTCCACTGCTTGGTAAACGGCTACAGCTTGATCTTCTCCTTTAGATGTTGGAATTTCAGGTATACCTAATAATTGTTCTCTGCCGTGAAAAGTAACAATTATTGCTAGTCTATCAACCTTTTCCACGCCACATAAAGCTGGAAGTAGCTTGCCATCCCAGTGTAACACCAAAGCGTTGCAATCCGCTAGATTAAAATTTCCTTTAATTTCTGCTTGCCTCTGTTCCCTCAATCGCACTTGCTTTGATGGATAATTTAACTACACGTAAATTGAAGAAAAGAACACTGAGTACTTGCCGATTTGAAGGTAGTTTCGCTCCTACAATTTGGTTTGTTATGTTTCCGATGATACTGCATTCGTAATCTTTCCGTAAACAGCGCGGAGGTTTTGAAGTGGACTTTAATGATGATGCCATTATATCACAACGTGAAATAACTAATAGATATTCACTAAATGAAAGAGCGTACAGCAAAATAACCCGGAGCGAACTTAGAAACAGAGCTGGGCACTTGCGGTTTTTTTTGCGGTACTGCGGTACTGCGGTACTACCGTGTTGGTCGGTACCGCGGAAAGTACCGCGGGAAATTTGAATGCGGTAGCGGTACTGCTGTACTTTCAGCGATCCTTTGCGGTACTGCGTTATGCGGTACCGGTTTGGTAGTGCGGTAGTAGTACCGCAGTACCGCAGTACGCAAAAAAACGCAAAAAAAAACGCAAGTGCCCAGCTCTGCTTAGAAAACTGCCTTACTGGCTCGAAGACTCGAACTGAAATGACTGAGCGGTGTTGAGGGACGCCGCTTATATAGGCCGCAGGCGCAGAACTTTCTAGAACCTTCCAGAAGCGGTTTTTTTACGCACTTATGATACTTTTCAATTTCCGTGAATATCTCGTCCAATTTTGGTTTTAAGTAAATAATGGTTATAACTAAATTTATTGTAAATTGAATTCTCTTTCGATCATATTCTATATTTCTTTCGAAGAAAACACTGTAAAGAAGATAAAAACGGTTTTATATGAAAAAATATCAATATTGTTAAAATCTGAAAATTTAGGGCCTTTGGGGGCCATCTTAATATTGTCTGATTGAGCTGAAATTTTACACAGAGCATTTGTACATGGATTAGAACAACTTTGGAGGTTGGGAGATGAAAAATATTTCATTTCAGAAAATCACATACAACTAAGGGCCACCCTACAGTGTCCACATGCCTATGTTGAACATGAGCGTAATAGCCCGAAAGTTAATGTGTGGTGTGCTCTAGCACGAGATCGAGTGATTGGCCCATTTTTCTTCGCGGAACCCACTGTGACGTCACACAACTACCTCGCTATGTTGGAACATTTTGCAGTACCCCAATTTATTGACAATAATGTCATCTTTCAGCAAGATGGTGGTCCTCCGCACTATGCCAACGTTGTTCGAGAATTCCTCAATGAAAAATTTCCACAGAGATGGATAGGAAGAGGAGGATGGAAGCCATGGCCTCCACGCTCTCCGGACCTGACACCTTTGGACTTTTATTTGTGGGGTTACGTCAAGCAAAGCGTGTACAGTGTACCCATTAGGGATATTCATCACTTGCACGAGCGAATCACGGAAGCTATCGCATCCGTCACTCCTGATGTTCTTAGGCGTGTGTGGCTGGAATTGAATCACCGCCTAGATGTCTGCAGGGCTACCAGAGGAGCCCATATCGAACTACGTTAAATAAAGTTATTCTTTTAGAGTTGTTCTTCAATTTGCCTTTTTTCATCTCATTATCATGTTTCGTTGGAATAATATAGCTATTTAAAATCCCACCATGACTTTACGGACTTTACGGATATATATATATATTGATACAACTCGGAATGGTCCCCTGAGAAACTTTTATGTTACACAAAGACCGTGCATGGTCTGTGTGTAACAGATATATATATATATATATATATATATATATATATATATATACAGGGTGTCCCATAAGTCCGGCATCATAGGAAAAATAATAAAAAAAAGGCAAAACAAAAGCTTTTATTTACAGAACGTGCTCAATATGTCCACCATTGTTTTCAATACACAAATTCAGACGTGATACCCACGTGAGATCCAGGCTTCGAGCTGGCCATTCCACAGGCCCTCGACGTCCTGTCCAATGACCAGGGAATTGCTGGTACAGGTATTCCCTTACTTGGGTGCTGTAATGTGCAGGAGCGCCGTCTTGCTGGAACCATGTTGGGAAATTTCCTTCTTCGTTCAAGACACTGGGAAATGCTTCTTCCTTGAGCATACGTAGGTAGGTGCCTCCAGTGACATGTTCATCGAAAAAGAGGGGGCCTATGATGCGATCCTTCCAAATGCCACACCATACCATCACCCGAGATGCACCTTGTTCCTTTGAAGAAGTATACCAGTGAGGGTTGTTTTGAGACAAGTAGCGGGTGTTCTGTCGACTTACCTCACCATTTCCATAAAAAACAGCCTCATCACTGAACAACCTCAAATATAACACACAAACACCACGCACGGAAGCCATAAAACAGCAGATACAACAGCTCAACACAGAAATAAACAACAAACTCAAAGAAAAACAAACAGAAACATTCAGGGAATTCATAACAACACTAAACCACTCCACAGATACATCCAGGCTATACAAGACTATAAACAGCATTACCCACTCTAACAGCGGCATTCACACCTCACACGCGGCTATCTGTCGCAGCCAAAATAATATCCCAACATACACACAACAAGCTAACATTCTAGTTAATCACTACGCAAAGATAAGTCACTTAAACAGAGACAACAACCAGAAACACGCAGACAGACAAACAACCAGACACAAGAAAACCTACAGACTCGACACGACCATTACACCCTTCAATACAGACCAGACCACCATGATCATCAAAAACATAAAGAATTCGAAGGCTACTGAACCAGACAACATATCTAACATACACCTTAAACACTTGGACCCACAAGGAATACTAGCTCTCACAAATATCAGCACATATTCATACCAACACTGTATTATTCCTGACATATGGAAACAAGGTAAAATTATTACACTACTCAAACCAAACAAAAATCCAACAGAACCAGCTTCCTATAGACCCATTACTTTACTATGCACACCTTCCAAAGTAACAGAAAGACTAATCTTACAAATCACCAACCCACACATTCCACTATCGCCTACTCAACATGGATTCAGACCTCACCACTCAACCATGACATTCCTCACTAACCTCACGCAGCACATCATGGATGGCATCAACTCCAGACGACCAGCTCAACGTACACTATTAGCAACAGTAGACATTAGTTTCGCATTTGATGCTATCCCACGCTTCTCTCTCATAAACAAAATACTCAACACAAACATGCACAATAACACCAAAAGGTGGCTGAGCAACTATCTTTCAGGAAGATACTCACATGTCACATTTAATGGCAAGTCATCCCAAAACAAGCTTTTTCCGAACGGGGTCCCTCAAGGCTCTGTTCTCTCTCCAACACTCTTCAACTTATACATGCATGACATTCCAACACCCATAGATAACAAGCTTACCTTATCATCATATACAGATGACATCACTCTAACATCCACCCACAACAACATCGACACCGCTACAAATAACCTACAAACATACATAAGCAGTATACAAGACTGGCTCACACACAATAGACTCAAAGTAGCACCCACAAAATCAACCATCACCTTGCTTACAAGCAACACAAAAGAACACCAGGTAATTCCACAGCTTACACTAAACAACATCAACATTCCACACACTCACAGGACCAAAATACTGTGGGTCATATACAACACATCATTAACTTTTGCAAACCACATTCAGGACATTAAAAACAAATGTACGTCAAGACTTAACACGCTTAGGGTACTAACAGGCACAAACTTTGGACACCAGCAGGAAACAACATCACTCATATACAAACAATATATTCGTTCAGTTATGGACTATGCTAGCCCATACTAGGCACCCATTATCTCAAACACACACATAAACACCTTACAGACAATACAAAACAACGCACTTCGTATCATTACAGGATGCACTGAAACAACACCAATAGACACCTCGCACCACTAAGGTAACACCAGAGAGAAATTATAACCAAATACTCCATTCCATACCACGTCCCACAGACATCACACAGTATAGAAAACACACACACACACACACACACACACACACACACCTAACCCACAAAGCACTGACACGACTCGGTCCGAATGCGGTCCTAGGTGCGAAGCCGCCACCTTTACCAGGTCAGAGATCAGCCTGAGCAGATCGGATCGAGTTAACTTAGCACGATTCCGATGTGGACATCACCCCAACTTACGGACATATAAACACAGACTAGACAACTCCACAGACGACACCTGCCACCTGTGCCAGGACACACCATAAACAATTGAACACATTATGACAGACTGTACCACTCTAACACAACATAGAACACAACACAACATCACTAGTGCGTTGACCCTCTGGTCCACTCCGGAGAGGGCGATTGGTTACCTGCGTGCCGCCGGCTTGCTCGATCAGGGTGGGCTGATCGGCTAAACAACAACAACAACAACAACCATATCTTAGAAGTTGGAATTGTTCTTCGTTGAACTTCTTATTGTTGTCGTCTGCCCACTGGAATAATGTTTCAATGTCGTTTTGTAATCTTCGTTCAATATTTACTTGCATATCTTTATGTCATCTGTGGAACATGATACAGTACTGTCATTGATATCTGCATTAATATCTGCAATCATTATTACGAACAGCGAGGGAGCTAATACTATCCCTTGTGGGACAGAGCTCTCTACTTCCGAGACTTCCGATTTGATTCCATTTACCACCACTCTTTGTGTTCTTTGCGTCAAGAAATTAAATATCCATCTTCATAGCTTTCCAGTAATTCCTGTATGGTCACATTTATAGAAGGCTTTAGCAAAGCCAGTATATATTACATCTACTGTATGTTTTGTCCTCGACACAGTGTTTCCAATATTTTCTCCTGGTGGTCTAATAGCTGTGATAGGCATGATCTTCCAGCCATGAAACCATGTTGATTTGGGTTATATAAGTTCTTTTCTTGTAGGTAGTAGGTAGTTTTGCCTCTAATTATACCTTCAAAGCACTTTATAAGGTGTGAGGTGAGAGCTACCGGCCAATAATTCGGGCATTGCTCTGTTACCACCAATGTCACCAGTAAAGGGGCAATGCTCACGTTCTTTAATGAAAGTGGAATTTGTCCTGTGTCGTGTGATTTCCTCCACAATAAGTATAGCGGTTTGGCAATACTCTCTTTACATTGCTTCAGAAATGTGGCACTCCATGTGTCTGGCACTGGTGCCGAATTGTCTCGCATCTATGATAGAGCCTTAATTACATCTCTTTCTGAAAACTCTAAGTCCATTAATAGGTTTGTGCCAGAATTTGTCCTTGAATGATTTATATCAATATCGAAAAATTCGTCTGGGTTTTCTACTGTCATCTCGGACTTAGGGGTGCTAAACACAGAGTTAAATTGTTCCTTAAGCAGTTCACTCATTTTTTTGGGGTCATTTGTGTGTTTGGCCTTCCCGTCTCCAACGGACTAATACTCTCTTTACACTCCATTTTCCTTTTCGCAAACGTGTTGAAGTATTTTTGGGTTATTTTTTATGTTTTCCTCTACTTTGTTTTCCTCCTCGTTTGTTTTATGTATGAATGTTTGCTTTAGATCCATTTCTATTTCGCCTAGTTTCCTTTCTAGTCTGAGTCTCCTTGCATCAGTTCTGCATCTGTGGAGACATATACAGTGTATATATGTATGTATATATATATATATATATATATATATATGTGTGTGTGTGTGTGTGTGTGTGTGTGTGTGTGTGTGTGTGTGTGTATATACAGGGTGGCACAAAAGTCAGGAACCATAGGCACATTTTAATAATTTGTATTTTAATATGTTTTGTTCTTTTCAGATTTGTTGTTGAACCTATGGCACAGAAATTGACAATAGATGAACGGTTGGAGATAGTTTTAATGTGTGCAAGGCGTGGTAACACACACCGATCAGTTGCTGCTGCCTTTAATAACAAAAACCCTGAGAGGCCGTCAGTTGTTCAGGCATCAGTTGGAAAACTGTTCACTCGCTTCAAAGAAACGGGAAGTGTTCATGATCGGCCGCGTAGTGGCCGGCCAAAAAATTCAACCGATGCAGCAACATCACTAACGGTACTCAATCGCCCCGAAAACAGCCCACGTAAGTCCTTAAGAAAGTTATCCCAGGAAACGGGTGTCTCCAGAAGATCCATTCAACGAACTCTTACAACAAATCATAAATGCAAAAATTCACTTTTTTACGTGGAGGTTGAAATGTGACAATAAAACCCACACTAATAGACGGAGTTTATTTCCACAACAGTTTCGATGCCCACTGGCATCCTCTTCGGGTGGATACAGAAAAACGAATGAACAAAAGTGAGTAAGGAAACAATCCAAGAAAGGTAAAGAACATTCTAGAAGGCCAGAGACCATTAAGAAATTCACACCTAGGTTAGATCCCGTTCACCCGACACCGGAAGGGATTTTTTGACCAAGAATCTCATTATAGGGTCTAGCTTATAAGTACCTTCGCACAAATTAAAATTATATTCTTGTTCTATACACGCAGATTCTATTATTTTTCTTTTGACATAATTATTACATTTACAAAGTAACTTGATTCCTAATCTATGCCATGCAGCCATAGCATGATTATTTTGGCTGGCGTGATAAAAAATTGCATTATTAGTGTTACAACATCTGAAGGCATATTTATGTTCTTTAATATGAGTTTCAATATTTCTTTCAGTTTCTCCTACATATACTGTCACAATTTTTACAGGGAATGTTGTAGACACCAGCTTTTTCCTGTTTTGCAAAGTTATTCATAACCAATTTACTCTTTACAGTAGACGAATATTTGAACGCCAAATCAAACCTAAAATCTTTCTTCAAAGGTTTTACACTTTCTAAGCCGGAAATGTAAGGCAAACTCAAATATTGTTTTTGGTTAACTAAAGGTTCCCGAGGGGCCTAAAAAAATTTCCTGCCTTTAAAATACTCCTTTCTGATAAACCACTCAGGATATTTTAAATCCTTAAAAATGTTCAAAATCTTTGAATTTTCTGAGTCCAGCAAATGTGGGCTACAAATCCTGAGTGCTCTCAGAAACATGGCAGAAATAATTGAGCTTTTAACACCATCATCATGATATGAAAAATAATGAATATACAAATTGCAGTGAGTGGGTTTTCTATTGACAGTGAAATTGGGCTTTCCATTTTTGTTAATGACCAAAACATCTAAAAAAGGTAATTGTTTGTCGTTGTGGAAATAAACTCCGTCTATTAGTGTGGGTTTTATTCTCACATTAGAACAAATCATTTCCACCCCTACAAAGTCCAACTCGTTCAGGAACTGCACAGTGACGACACAGACCGTCGTGTAGAGTTCTGCCAGTGGTTTGTACAACATCGACAGCTTCAACGAAGGATCATGTTCAGCGACGAAGCGATATTTCACCTCAGCGGTCGTGTCAATAAGCATAATACATGCTATTGGGCGAATGAGAAACCCCACTGGATGGAGGAAGGCCATGTGCAATTCGATCCACGAATTATGGTGTGGGCTGCGCTCTGGGGGGATCGGTTAATTGGTCCGTACTTTATCGACGGCAATGTAACAGGTGAAACATATCTGCATACATTCCTAATGGCCATACTGGACGACATTCCATTGGCAGAACGGGCGGAGATGTGGTTTCAGCAGGATGGTGCACCACCACATTTCGCAACCATCGTCCGGAGCTCTTTAGATGAAACATTCCCAAGCAAGTGGATCGGACGGCGAGGGCCCGTCGAATGGCCACCTAGGTCTCCAGACCTCACGCCTCTTGACTTTTTCTTGTGGGGCCATCTCAAGTCGGTAGTCTATGCTGATCGACCCAGAACCATACGTTCTCTAAAGAATAAAATCACATCTGAGTGTGCCAAAATCAGTACCAATGTGTTAAGGAATGTTCAAACATCACGCATTCAACGCGTTAGAAAGTGTCTCCAAGTGGAAGGCCACCAATTTGAACATTTATTATAATTTAATAAAATGTGCCTATGGTTCCTGACTTTTGCGCCACCCTGTATATATATATATATATATATATATATATATATATATATATATATATATATATATATAAAATACGTTTAAATATATACTTAAATCATCATTTTAAACCCCAACTCCCCGTTCCCACCGTTCAAAAAGATAAAAGATATATATCAATGCCATTTTATGACCACTTAAGCCAAAGAATTAAAAAAGACTTGAAACGCTTGCTCGCACAGTTTTACCCACAAATTGTTTTTAAATTTATTTTTATCAATAATTTTATTAATAGTATTAGCTCCTTTTTTAAACTTAACGAAAAGTTGCCCGATGCCCTCGTCTCCAACCTGACTTATTCTTTTAATTGTGGTTGTAACGCTACATATATTGGCAGCTCAATCTGCCAACTTAAGGTACGGGGCGATGAGCATCGTGGCATTAGTAGTCGTACTTCTCTATCACTGAGTAAACCAGCCAAATCCTCAATCTGTGAACATTGCGAAAGTGACAACCATCCATTTCATAACAACCCAGTTTTAACTACCCTACAAAATGAAACAGACTTGAGAATCGTGGAGTCCTTTTATATATATATATACATACACAGCACAGTTGAAGTTATTATATTAGAAGTAAAAGAACTGAACCTAACCATTATGAACATCTACAGACCACCAAACACCACAAAAAGTGAATTCCAATTTGCTACAAATGAAATAGAAAACATATTAAAATTACTTGAAACTCCAGCAATAAATATTCTAATTTTCGGAGATTTTAATTTCCCATTCATATCATGGAAGAAAAATGACAAAGTTATATATGTTGAGAAGTTTCATGGCAACATTACTAAAGATGACAGAACTCAAGCAACAATGCTATTAGATATTACGGAACATTACGCCCTTGCACAGGAAATCGGTGAAGCCACGAGAAAGGAGAACGTTTTGGATTTAATCTGGATAAATAACAACGAGATAATAATAAATAAAAAAGTAACGCACACAAAGTTCTCCGACCATAACCTCATCGATATCCAATTGAAGTTAGCACCCAGAGGTCCGAAAACGTATCCTAGAGAGGCAGATGGAATATTTGAAGGCTTAAACATAAATTCAAAGAAAGTAAATTGGGAAAACGTAAATAAAGATTTAAAGGAGGTAAATTGGGAATTGCTACTACACGAGAAGACTCCACACGAAATACTATGTATAATAGAGACGGAAACCAAACCTATAATACTGAAACATATTCCAGAGAGACAGGAAAGAAAACGTAGCAAGCTCGAGAGGAAAATCAGGACTCTATTCAGGCAACGAAGACAAACCGTAAAACATCTTCACAGATGCAGAACTGATGCAAAGAGACTCAAACTAGAGAGGAATCTTGGCGAAATAGAAATGGACCTAAAGCAAACATTCATACATAAGACAAACGAGGAGGAAAACAAGGTAGCAGAAAACAAAAAAAATAACCCAAAATACTTCTACCCTTTTGCGAAAAAGAAAATGCAGTGCAAGGAGAGTATTGGACCGTTGATAGACGGGGAGGCCGAATACACAAATGACCCGAAAGAAATAAGTGAACTGCTTAGGGAACAATTTAAATCTGTGTTTAGCAGCACCCCTAAGTCCGAGATGGAAGTGGAAAACTCAGACGAGTTTTTAGACATTGATACAGATCAACCAAGAACAAATCCCGGCACAAACCTATTAATGGACTTCGAGTTCACGGAAGGAGATGTAATTACGCCCTTATCACAGATGCGAGAAAATTCAGCGCCAGGGCCAGACACATAGAGTGCCACATTTCTGAAGAAATGCAAAGAGAGTATTGCAAAGCCGCATACTTACTATGGAGGAAATCACTCGACACAGGACAAATTCCACTCCCCTTGAAGAACGCGAACATTGCACCCCTATTTAAAGGTGGTAACAGAGCAATGCCTAAAAATTATCGGCCAGTGGCTCTCACCTCACACCTCATAAAGTGTTTTGAACGCATAATTAGAGGCAAAACTACCTACTACCTACAAGAAAAAGACTTGTACAACCCAAATCAACATGGCTACTAGACCACCAGGAGAAAATATTAGGAACATTGTGTCGAGGACAAAACATTGATGTAATATATACTGACTTTGCTAAAGCCTTCGATAAATGTGACCATGGAATCATAGCACACAAACTTAAGGATACAGGAATTACTGGAAAGCTAGGAAGGTGGATATTTAATTTCTTGACGCAAAGAACGCAAAGAGTGGTGGTAAACGGAGTTAAATCGGAAGTCTCGGAAGTCGTGAGCTCTGTCCTACAAGGGACAGTATAAGCTCCCTTGCTGTTCATAATAATGATTGCAGATATTGATGCAGCTATTAAAGACAGTATTGTATTATGCTTCGCAGATGACACAAAGATATGTAAGGAAATATTGAACGAAGATGACATAAGAAAACTACAAAACGACATTGAAACATTATTCCAGTGGGCAGAAGACAACAATATGAAGTTAAACGAAGAAAAATTCCAACTTCTAAGATATGGTAATAGCAAAGAGCTACAGAAAAAAGGGTGCAAAACTCCGCAAGCCAAAGAGATGACACCAAATCCACAAGTCAGGGATCTTGGAGTAATAATGTCGTCGGATGCAGAATTCAGAGAGCACTATAAAATCAAAATCACAACGGCTAGAAAAATAATGGGAATCATCTGGAGGAGCTTCCGCAGCAGAAAAGCAACATCATGCTCAAATTATGGAAGAGTCTAGTCCTACCAATAATTGAGTATTGCTCAGTACTCACAAGCCCAGACAGAAAAAGAGACATTGCGAGCATTGAAGCTATACAAAGGACTTTTACGTCTAAGATAGAAGAAACGGAAGGTGAAGACTACTGGTCTCGACTACAATCCCTGGAACTCTACTCACTTGAAAGAAGGCGCGAGCGATACACAATAATATACATATGGAAAATACTTGAGGGCTCTGTCCCTAACCTCAGAAATGAAATAGAAACAAACTGGAATGAGAGAAGAGGCAGATTTTGTACGGTCCCAGCTGCGGTGGGACAAGGAGCCATGAAAACAAGGATGGAAAATACCCTCAGAATACGGGGACCAAAGCTTTTCAATGTCCTTCCAAAAGAAGTGAGGAATCTCCAGCACACCAACCTGAATAACTTCAAGAACCAGCCCTCGTGGCTGGCTACGAGGGCAGGAGGAGATCAGAAAGCAATTCCCTCCTTCACCAAGTCCCGCAAATGAGGCGGGATGCTGCAGAGGGGTCGACCGCCTGTCGATCCTGAACCGTCGTTCAAACTCAACAAAAGTAAATAACAAAAGTAAGTAAATATATATATATCTATATATATATGTAAAGAACGACGCTTGTGTAGAAGAGCGTCCACACAAGATGAGAACGAGCAAATTAAAAATGAGGCACCTCCCAGGAATCGAACCCGGGTTCATCCAGTTGCCGGGCGGATATGCTAACCACTGCACGAAGGTCCCCGATCAGTAGGGTGGCCCACTTTTCAATTTTTTTTTAAAAGTATAGGTTATCGTAGTTTTTCCCATTATTTGGCACTATACTAGTATATTGGTACCATTTTTAAAAAATTGATCAATATTTAGGGGTCTCGCATCGACCTTGAAATTACGAGTTTTTTTTTAAAATGCGTACTTTTTAACTTTTTACTGAATCAAGATAAATCATTAAGTAGGGATGTTTTCTGAATCCTCTTGATGAGAGAAGTCGTTTGGTGTGCCTTCCAATGTCATACGACTAACGGTTTTAAAAGTTGTGCCTGTATACAGGTAATACCAATGTGCTAGTATAGTGCCAATAATGGGAAAAACCACGATCACCTATACTTTTAAAAAAATCAGCAAATAGCAGACAAATAAGGAAGAAAGAAACAATAACTTAAACAATCACTTTTGCATTGTATTGACCACTATCACACGTCACTGGCTGCAACGTTGTCCCTCTGTGCTATGTCATCGTGGCGAGTGATGACTTCTTGAAGTCGCCGAGCTCTTTCCGGTTCTTTTCCACCACTTGCAGAAGATCCTGCAGCTGTGCCTCGTCCTTTGTGACCGTGTTCGCATAATCTTGTATCAGTTGGACTCCTCTTTCAGCGACGTCATTGGTGACCTGGAGATTAGAGATCACATCCTTCAGACGACAAAAGTCTTCGTTCTCGTCCCACTTATCAGTTGGCAGGGTGAGCCACGAAGACCCATACATCTTCAGACCTGCAAATAAGAACCAGGAGGACTCGTCGATCAGGTCGGGGAGTAGCGTCATCTCGTCGACTGAGACGTTCTCGTATGTGAAGTCTTTGGGTACAGGAAGGTGGGACAGCTTCTCTGCCATCTGTTGCTTCACAGTGCCATCCACCTTGTTGCTGCATAGAGCGAAGATGACGGTCTGAGGCCTCAGATACCAGAAGTGCCGCCTCATCACTGCCAGTGACGCTTCTGCCACCTCACGGTCCACTGCCCTATACCTCAGAAAACGCTGGTATAGTACCAGGTCATTCAACGGCGCATCAGCTGCTACAGGGGCCGCCAACCAAGCTGGTACGTACAGAAGAGCGATGAACACCACGATCCTGTGCAGTTTGTCGACCAGCTCGGCGTCGAGCTCCAGCTGCCTACTGAACATCAGCAGTTTGTGTAGTAGATGACCTGAAACAGAATAGGCACCATTGTAAGTAAGACAGGTTTATTGTTACCAATTACTTTGTTTGCGTTATAATGAAATGTTTATCTTTGAATAACATTTAAACTTATCTCTAGATTATTTTTGTTTGAAAATACTAACTTTAGCCATCCATCTTGCGTGGTGGTAGGCTCCTGGGCGCATGAGGTGAATGCCACGGCGTGGTTGTGTTCCGAGTACCAGGAGCGTGGTCTCTGCCACTTCCCGGTAATCGTCTCTAACGAAACCAGAAGCTGTGCTCAGGAAACTGACCGCCGCGTCCCGGAGTTCTATTAGCCACGTACTCTCCGCCAGATTCTCGACCTGCAGCTTGCAGTAGGTCGAGAGATCGAGCTCGTCCCATCTTCAAAAATAATAAACAAGAAAATTGTGTGAGAAAACTCTGAAGTTCCGGTTTGGCTTGCTGTTTTATAAACTAGTGGAATATCATGTGTGTCCTAACTTTACCTCGCACAAAAAATGAACTAACCTTCTCTTCAACTGCTGAAACAAAGGATCAGTTGGTGCCGTAGTCCTTCCGAGCAGGGTGACGGCTACTGCCCCCACGATAAGCTCTAGGACGTGATGACGGCATCCCAGCTGGAGTAGCGGTCGCCCGAGCATGTTTTCCAGCCGGACAACTGCACCCTGCACTAGGGTGACCCACTTTTCAATTTTTTTTGAAAAGTATAGGTGATCGTGGTTTTTCCCACTATTTGGCACTATACTAGCACATTGGTATTACCTGTATACAGGCACAACTTTTAAACCGTTAGTCGTATGACATTGGAAGGCACACCAAACGACTTCTCTCATCAAGAGGATTCAGAAAACATCCCTACTCAATGATTTATCTTGATTCAGTAAAAAGTTAAAAAGTAAGCATTTTTTTAAAAAAACTCGTAATTTCAAGGTCGATGCGAGACCCCTAAATATTGATCAATTTTTGTAAAAATGGTACCAATGTGCTAGTATAGTGCCAAATAATGGGAAAATTACGATAACCTATACTTTAAAAAAAAATTTGAAAAGTGGGCCACCCTACCGATCAGTCACAACTCGTAATTCTCCTACATACGAGCGGAATCAAATGCCCTGAGGGGGCACCTTCTCATGCCGTACATATATACATTTTAATTGCAAACAACACTCAGTATAATTAATGTAAAGAACGACGCTTGTGTAGAAGAGCGTCCGCACAAGATGGGGAGAGAGATCTTGTGCGGACGCTCTTCTACACAAGCGTCGTTCTTTACATTAATTATATTTTATGTTGTTTGCAGTTAAAATAAATAAATAATAAATATATATATATTATATATATATATATATATATATATATACACAAAAGCCGACGTTAAATGACTATAATTCTGCGTATAAATTGAACATAACATAGTAAGTTAATATTTTATACAAACCTATTGTAATTTACTTCAGTTTTCGATTGGTTTTATGTAATTATTAAACTTAATTGAACTTGAGAACAGTGCCATCATTGTGGGTTTTTTCTTGTTCTTGTATCACTGAAAGTATTTTATAACTAAGTTAATTATATACCTGTCTAACTAGTCTTTCACCAGTTTTATATAATTTTATCTTTTACAGTTTATTGTTTTAGCAACTGATGATGGGAGTTTGACTTCCGAAACGTCTGATATTAAATCTTCATTATGTCAGGGATCTTGGAGTAATAATGTCGTCGGATACAGAATTCAGAGAGCACTATAAAATCAAAATCACAACGGCTAGAAAAATAATGGGAATCATCTGGAGGAGCTTCCGCAGCAGAACAGCAAATATCATGGTCAAATTATGGAAGAGTCTAGTCCTACCAATAATTGAGTATTGCTCAGTACTCACAAGCCCACACAGAAAAAGAGACATTGCGAGCTAAGATAGAGGGAACGTGTGTGTGTGTGTGTGTGTATATATATATATATATATATATGTTAACTCCTCTGTCTATGGCCTTGGGCGGTTCGAAGTTGACGGGGGTTCTGGTTAGGTGGCAGCAACGGATTTGTTACTCTGGAGTAGCTGGGACTGTATAGGGAATCGCAGTAGTTTCTCTTATACTACTCTTCGATTTCTTCTTGTAGGAGGTCGCAGGATTCTCTGAAGCTTACTAAATTCTTTAAGGGTTCCCCGCTTCTTCTTGTAGCGTATCGGGAGATTATTTTCTTCTATTTTAAGACTAAGTTCTCTGAAGAGAGCAAGGCTCGAAGGAGAAGACAAAGATATTCTCTTACTGTAGTTTACTGCTAAAATGTTACAGGTAATACTCAGCCTCTAAGTCAGATCAGACAAAATCAGAATCACAATCAGAATGAACACTGGAGAAATTCTACATGTTTATATACCTAAAATTTAATGACATCATTATTATTTAATGCTGACCTGTTTTGTTTTTTATTCTCAATAGGATGAATTATTTTGCAAAATATTTGAAGATAAGGTAAATATTTTAGCTGTAGCAGTGTCTAGACAGCTAAGCAAGATATTTGAAGATGAAGCCATATTTTTATTTTAAATTGCATATTGACAGATCTGATGTTATCATGATCTGCCGTGTTAACTAAAAATGGGAATTGAAATATACACTTTATTATGGGTTAAAATTAAATATGCATGTGAGCCAAAATTAAATGCTTAAAATTTAAGATTAGGTGTTAAGCAAGACATGACTTCATCTTTTACAACGAAGAGAGAATGTATAAAGAAAATGAATATTGTAGAATTTAACAAGATTACATTATTAAGCTAAATCTAAACTAATGATTAAGTAATTTAAAGAAATAATTCTTCAATTATTCAGCAAAAATAAAATAGAAAGAAAACAAAAAAATGTATCCGAACTTACGTCAGCGTCATGCGAGTTTGGACTCAATATGCAAAAATGAATATAATATCAGAATATATGAATATAAGAATTATTCATTGTTCATTTTTACACACACACACACACACACACACCACACACACACACACATATATATATATATAGTACACACACACACACGAGAAAAAGTAAAAATATTACCTAAACAAGCATTGAATTGATTTTATTTTTGATAGTGTAATAGAATTATCGAAATAATGTTACTGTTAAATTGTTTTCCCAAAGAAATACTGGTTTTGTGTTGGTTTCATATTTTAACATATTATACGGATGGTTGACTAAAGTAAATAGACACGATGATTGTTCAAGAACAAACGGCAAAGCTGAAAACTCATCAATGGAATGCCAGAACGGGCGTCATGTTTATGTAATTCAAAGGGGAAAGTAACACCATTATTCTAAATATATTCATTCAATAAATATGTTATTACTTTTTACTTTTAATATCAAATTAAAAAATTTGGAAAAATCCGAAGTTATCTATCTACTTTTGTCAACCTTTTGTATGTTAAAGTATTTCGGTTATCGATAATGAAGTCACTTAAAATGGTGATGATGATAATGTTGCTGTTTCTGGGTTGTTTAACCTCCTCCGTAGTGGTAAAAATCATGTGAGGAAGGGGAATCACAGCTTTACGTGGAATTCGAATTATCTAAAGGTCGCTACATCATCTGGACCCATCTAACTATTAATCAGAGCCAACGTCGCTTAACTTCTCTGATCAACGGGAACTGTTGTTGGGACGAGTCAAATAAAAAATGCAAACATTATTTTAATGTGTTGAACAGAAAACCCTGAAATTATTGTCTTTTTATAACGTTTATGGATGCGTTTAAAGTACAATAACCGCATTTTAACAGGTGCTGTTATTCGACTTAGCGCACTTACAGTATATGTTTTATAAAGGTGAATGAGTTGAATGGAGCATGGTCAAACAACGTAGATATTGCCCTCGCTTGAACGAAAACCCTGTCTCTGAAATCATGCCACGCGTGTTCGAGTCCCATTAGCTCCTAGTTTCCCATTTTATTGCCTTTTCACTTTTCATCTTATAACGTTTATTTTTAATAATGTTCTTTTTTACTTTCGACTTCTGATGTTTATCTTTTTTGGTGTTTGATCCTTTGTAAGTATGTTTCAGGCAACACAATCGAAATCATACTCAAATACTTAAATTTCTTAAATTTCTTGTACTGCTATTTTTTATGTCTGAAGATATTTGTGAATTTCACGTAAGGAAGATCAATTCTTTACTCAAGTGTTTTGATCCAAGTGACTTTAAGATCAATGAATTTAAGTAAAGGTTTAAGTAAATATGCTCTCTGTTCCGACTTCAAAATAATTGAATCTACGGAGGGTTGACAAAAGTAAATAGACACCATGATGATTGTCCACATGAACAAATGGCAAAGTTTATCGATTAAATGAGAGAACGTGTGTCACCTTTACATAATTCAAAGGGGAAAGCAACACGATTCTAAATATATTGATTCAGTAAGTCGGTTATTAGTTATTGACTTTTATTATCAAATCAAAAACTATGGAAAAAATTGAAGGTGTATATTTACTCTTTCAACTTCTGTATATATATATGTTGGTGTGGGAAGTAGGTACTGAAATTCAAGGCAGTATTTAAAAAAAATTTCTCGTTTTCTTTCGTGTGTAATTTGGTTGAATTTGATTGATTGTAATTATAATGAAGTCATAAAAGCTAAAACGACAATGGAATTCAGTTCGACAGAAGTGCTTTGAAATGATTGTCGAATATTTTGAAAATTCCAAAAAAAAAAGTTTTTCTCATCGGGTTTCAATGTACGAGTATTTGTCATTGGGTACAGACTTTTCGGGACATTTTGTAGGTATGTAGTGCAAGGAAACTGAAAATGTACACTACTGAAACATGAAAGCGCTTGATCATTATACGAGTACGTATTTATATTTAGAAAAATTTCGAAAGCATTTTGCCATTTTTAGTATTTAATTTCCTTTCAGTCTTTCATACAAAATTATTTTGTACAACTAATTAGTATTTTCTGCAGAATGTAGTTATGCTACAAGTAAACCTTTTCAACACTTATTTAAATAATTAATTAAACCTCATATATATATATATATATATATCTGAGGTGATGCACACCCACAAGGAAAATGAAAAGCAATTCGAAGGCCTTTCGTGTATTCAACAGTACCCATTTTCCTTGTGAGTGTGCATAATTTATTTATTTCAGGTGTTTGTGAAATTCATCCCATATAAAGTGTATATGTATACAGTATATATATATATATATATATATATATATAATAAAGGAAAAAGACAAGACGATGGATAAAAGCTTCATATATTTCACACGTTTCGACAACTAATCTTATCATCATCAGTAAACAAAGAAATAAACCTGAATTACACATAAAATACATGAAATTAAAAAGACAAATATGAGAAACAAAACATGGCTGGGAATAAAGGTTACAAAATATTAAAAGGAAATGATGAGGTTTCTCCAATAATTTAAGTTCGGTTACAAATTGTTGATATATATATATTATATATATATATATACAGTAATATATATATATATATATATATATATATATATATGTTAACCCCCCCTTTTATGGCCCTTTTTCGGTTCGGATTCGACGGGGGGTTCTGGTTACGGAGGCAAGCAACGGATATTTCTTCTGTTACTTTTCTTCTATAATTTTCTAATTCTTTCTCTGATACTTTATAACTTATCGACTTTACTAAGTTCCTCTGACGATAGCCCAACTCGAGGGGGAAAATAAAAAGTTTCTCTTACTGTAAATTTACTTCTTAAAAATATACAGGTACTGCTCTGAATTTACAGGGGTAGAGGTTCGACCTCTTTCGACCATAGCTCAGGCCGGAATCTAAAAATATTAAGGAGGCAAGGGGCCTCCGCCCCTCCCCGCAGCGAAGCTGCTAACAAGGGGAGTCTCTTAGCAGTACCAAAGCAGAGTCTCGTAATGAAGTGTCTTCATTTTACAAATACATGTATAAAATATGCCTGAATGTTGGGGGATGGCAGTTGGAGGTTAAGTTTCCCCCCTTTTAAACACGATCAGGTGTTTGAAAGTTTCCAAATAAAAAAAAAAAAATAAATAAAAATAAAAACTAATCTTTTTTTTTTTGCCACGTCTTCATTTCTGAAGGCGATATCATTTTTGTTTGGGTTTATTACAATTATGATTGCGATTATGGATTACTTCCCATTCGCTTATGATTGTCCCTTACAGTTCGATTAAAGTACATTCTTACATTATATATAAAGTCATTACATTCAATTATAGTTTCATTGAAGTACATTACGTCGTTACCATTCTTACAGTGTTTTTATATATATATATATGGTTAGATTATATGGTTAGATTATATGGTTAGATTATATGGTCAGATTATATGGTCAGATTATATGGTCAGATTATATGGTCAGATTATATATGGTTATTATATATATGGTTATTAGTACAACACAAGTACATGAGACATGACAAGATAATTTATATACAACATAATATGTTATATTACATTATATGTTATAGATTTGGATCAGAGCGAAAGATGTTGTTTATCTTAGAAACGTTCTTCTGCTGATTCGCGAATTTGAGCACTAACTACTGTAAGCCTAATATGAATATCTTGAGGGTGAACGCACTTAAAAAAAAAAATAAAAAAAATACATATGTGGACGTATTTTACATGTAATAACAGAATAGGTTGTGTGCGTAATATAGACGCGCGTAAAATATGGACTGATAGGTTGATAGGTATCAGTAGACAATAGGTAGGAAACAACATAAACTAATGATGTATAGAGAATGAAGTTTTTTTTCTTTTTATTATTATTATTATTATTATTATTATTCTTATTAAGGAATTTACCATACATTCAATACGGAAGATGTCCAAATACTAAACACGTGATTCAGTGTTCAAGGTATGGAAAACGTGAAGAGAATTAAGTTACTTTATGACGTCATAGTTATTGAATTTGCACGTATAATACAAATCATTATTAGGAAGATTTACAAGAACGAATTAGAGACAAGAGTGGGTATTAATGACTAAGAAGTACAACTGCGGGTTCCAATCCTGTTATATGCAATGTGTATGCATAATCTAGGGACGAGGGTAAGATGCAAGACAATCATAATTAATTAATAACTTCTATAACAAATGAAAATGGATACGACTAAACCATAGGTATGGTAGATCGTAGGGTTTTGACACGATCAAAAATAGGAAGCCACAAGTAAAATTATTATCCAAACTCGCGTTAAGCGATTTTGGTTCTTATGTAAAAATGAATATTGATTATTCATTTCATTTTTACATTGCTCTCCCCTTTTAAAAAAAAACGATATTTATACAATAATCTAATAGGGTACCATTAATACAATACAAATGAGAAAATAACATCCTAACTACTTCAAGTTAGATGACGAATTTTTTTCTTTACATTACAAATTTTTATACAGAGCAAGTGAGTTATTATATAATAAAAAAAATTCAAAGATTAATACTTCAATTTTAGACAAACAATTACGCTAGACAAAGAAAGATATTGTTAAATTTTTTACAAAATTTTTATTTTTCTGTGGGAAAAAATTATGTACATAATGAATAGTAGGTAAAAGGAAAAAAATATAAATTATTTTCCAAAGTTACCCTGATCGTGCAGTCTATAACTAATTTTATTGACTATTGTAGGTAAAAAATCGAATTACGTAATGGATGATGTATAGACCTGTGGTCTAGTGTGTATTTGTGTGTATTAGATACAAAGTGTGTATCATAACTTTGAGGGACAGACTAGCGGAGAGGATTCTTAAATTAACTGAATAAATGCCTGAGCAAAAATTTATATATAGTAAGCAAAAAGGCTTAGGACTATATAAATAGCAGAGTTAGCACCTACACGCTATGAAATAGTTTGTGATATCGAATGATTTTAGAATAAGGTTTGTATATATAGTATATATAGTGTGCATACATGCGTGTGTATGTGTAGAGATTTGGAAGGTTTTTGAATTAACAAAGTTTAAAAATAATGTATAATAATTTAAGATGGGTTTTAGGGTTATAAAATCTTTTGAGTCAAGTATTGTTGTTATTATTATCATTATTATTATAAAATCCTTTAAGTTCAAGGTAGTATTTAAGTATTTAATTAAATCAGTTCCACGTATTAAGGTAATACAAAGAAATGTACTTAGAGGACTTACAATTGATGAAAGTAAATCTCACGGTTTAAAAATTGAATTTTTGAAGATGGAATTAAATTCGACTAGTAACATTCCTAGCTATATATGAACTATATAAACATTAACCAGAAGTATCGGTACGATAATTGAATTAAGAAAGTTAAGAATACAAATTAAAAATATAAATCAATTTATGCATTTTAATGAGCTAAACATAATTTTATAATATTCTTAAAAATAAAAGTAAATCGAACCTTAGATGAGTTTCGGCCAAGAATAAAAAGTGTTATTGAAATGGAAGGAAAGCATTTCGAACAATCTTTTCTTTTAATAATTTCAGGTAAATTTTACATTAAAAATTATTTTTTATATACAAAAAAAAATATTAAAAAGGTTTAATAATTTTTTGCATGTTAAGTAGAAAAATCATACTCTTTCGTTGAATGTTGATAGAATTTGAATTATTTGATATTTTAGTCTGAAAACTTGTTTGCATATGATAAATACATATGTTTTATTGTGTAGAAGTTTTATTAAAATTAAATGACAAAAAAGAATAAACACAACTGAAATTTAGGGCATGTGCGGTCTACGGGTAAATTTCCCGACCATACAGAGCAAGATAAATTAGGTACATGATCGATTAATTATTACACTATTTCTGTCATCATATAATCGCAATAATTATAAAACTCGTTACCAACATTTGTAAAAACGGTTTTGGTTGCCGACAATAAAATATGTCATTTTACCTATATATTTTTATACGCAACAATGGCATGAAAAAGAAGACAAATCGGTCCATTTCCTTCGTACAACAAAACAAAGAAAGGTTAACTAAAGACGCAACCCGGTCAATTCAGGTTGAATTAAATTCTCTTTACAACACAAAAAAAAGGTTGAATTAAATTCTTAAATTACATTTTCTTAAATTAAATTCTCTTAACTTACAAAGAAAAAGTTGAATTCAATTGACTGCATTGAAATGACTTGGGACTTAAAAACTAACTTTTTTTTTCAAAACTAACTTTCTCAAAACTAACTTTTTTTCAAAACTAACTTTTTTTCAAAACTAACTTTTTTTTCAAAACTAACTTTTTTTTCAAAACTAACTTTTTCAAAACTGACTTCTGTAATCTCTGGGGCGGTTGTCCCTCTTGGATGCAACCTATTGACTTGACCTCTTATCAAGTATTTCTATAAATCTCTGGGGCGGTTGTCCCTTTTGGCGCAACCTTCTGACTTGACCTCTTATCAAGTATTTCTATAAATCTCTGGGGCGGTTGTCCCTTTTGGCGCAACCTTCTGACTTGACCTCTTATCAAGTATTTCTATAAATCTCTGGGGCGGTTGTCCCTTTTGGCGCAACCTTCTGACTTGACCTCTTATCAAGTATTTCTGAAACTTAACTGTCTAACTTGAACGCTTGTCAAGTATTCTGAAATTTAAACTATCTAACTTGAACGCTTGTCAAGTATTCTGAAATTTAAACTATCTAACTTGAACGCTTGTCAAGTATCTTTATAAATCTCTGGGGTTTGGTTATCCCTTTTGGATGCAACCAACTGGAAACTGATTTGCAACTTATTTGCAAATAAAACTGACTCGAAACTACTTCGAGTATCTTTATAAATCTCTGGGGTTTGGTTGTCCCTTTTTGGATGCAACCAACTGAAAACTGATTTGCAACTTATTTGCAAATAAAACTGACTTGCAACTTATTTGCAACGAAAACTGACTTCAAAACTGACTTGTAACTTATTTGCAACGAAAACTGACTTGCAACTTGTTTGCAACGAAAACTGACTTCAAAACTGACTTGCAACTTCTTTGCAACTAAAACTGACTTGCAACTTCTTTGCAACTAAAACTGACTTGCAACTTCTTTGCAACTAAAACTGACTTCAAAACTGACTTGCAACTTCTTTGCAACTAAAACTGACTTCAAAACTGACTTGCAACTTCTTTGCAACTAAAACTGACTTCAAAACTGACTTGCAACTTCTTTGCAACTAAAACTGACTTCAAAACTGACTTGCAACTTCTTTGCAACTAAAACTGACTTCAAATATCTCTCTAAATCTATAAACTCTCTATAAACACTCTCTCTCTTAATTTGCAAGTCAATTCAATTCAGTAATTGAAAAAAATTTGCAAACAAAAATATAAAATGTAAACGACATTTCACTCTAATGTACACGAAGGTACGATACTATTATGTTTGATACATAAAATAAAATTATTCTATACTGACTATAACAGTGAAATTAACTCTCTTTTGAAATTAACTCTCTTTTGAAATTAACTCTCTTTTGAAATTAACTCTCTTTTGAAATTAACTCTTTTGAAATTAACTCTCTTTTGAAATTAACTCTCTTTTGAAATTAACTCTCTTTTGAAATTAACTCTCTTTTGAAATTAACTCTGTTACAATTAACTCTCTGTTACAATTAACTCTGTTACAATTAACTCTCTGTTACACTAAGAAAAATGTATCACTAGTGTCTGAAGTGTTCACTGTGTTTCTTGTAAATTCTGACTTAATACTCATTATTAACTGTTAATAATACTGACTTTTCAAGTGTTTATAAATTACTTAAGAAAACAAAATGTACTTAACAAAATTTTCTATGGGGAAATCCTTGAGACGTGTCCTGAAGACGTCTTGTTGGCTACTTCTTCTTGGATGAAAACTAGGCGTGAAGAACTTGGAGTCGTGACACACCGGTCAAGGGTGGATGTTACGAACTAGAAGTCGTGACACGCCGGTCAAATGGTTTTATCCTGATAAATCTTCTTTTATAAATCTTCTTTTATAAATCTTCTTTTATAAATCTTCTTCTTTTATAAATCTTCTTCTTTTATAAATCTTCTTCTTTTATAAATCTTCTTCTTTTATAAATCTTCTTTTATAAATCTTCTTTTATAAATCTTCTTCTTTTATAAATCTTCTTCTTTTATAAATCTTCTTCTTTTATAAATCTTCTTTTATAAATCTTCTTTTATAAATCTTCTTCTTATCCTGGTAAAGGGTCGCCAGCTGTTAACCCCCCCTTTTATGGCCCTTTTTCGGTTCGGATTCGACGGGGGGGTTCTGGTTACGGGTGCAAGCAACGGATATTTCTTCTGTTACTTTTCTTCTATAATTTTTCTAATTCTTTCTCTGATACTTTATAACTTATCGACTTTACTAAGTTCCTCTGACGATAGCCCAACTCGAGGGGGAAAATAAAAAGTTTCTCTTACTGTAAATTTACTTCTTAAAAATATACAGGTACTGCTCTGAATTTACAGGGGTAGAGGTTCGACCTCTTTCGACCATAGCTCAGGCCGGAATCTAAAAATATTAAGGAGGCAAGGGGCCTCCGCCCCTCCCCGCAGCGAAGCTGCTAACAAGGGGAGTCTCTTAGCAGTTACCAAAGCAGAGTCTCGTAATGAAGTGTCCTTCATTTTACAAATACATGTATAAAATATGCCTGAATGTTGGGGGATGGCAGTTGGAGGTTAAGTTTCCCCCCTTTTAAACACGATCAGGTATTTGAAAGTTTCCAAATAAAAATAAAAAAAAATAAATAAAAATAAAAACTAATCTTATTTTTTTTTGCCACGTCTTCATTTCTGAAGGCGATATCATTTTTGTTTGGGTTTATTACAATTATGATTGCGATTATGGATTACTTCCCATTCGCTTATGATTGTCCCTTACAGTTCGATTAAAGTACATTCTTACATTATATATAAAGTCATTACATTCAATTATAGTTTCATTGAAGTACATTACGTCGTTACCATTCTTACAGTGTTTTTATATATATATATGGTTAGATTATATGGTTAGATTATATGGTTAGATTATATGGTTAGATTATATGGTCAGATTATATGGTCAGATTATATGGTCAGATTATATGGTCAGATTATATATATGGTTATTAGTACAACACAAGTACATGAGACATGACAAGATAATTTATATACAACATAATATGTTATATTACATTATATGTTATAGATTTGGATCAGAGCGAAAGATGTTTATCTTAGAAACGTTCAATTCTGCTGTGATTCGCGAATTCGACCACTCAACTACTGTAAGCCTAATATTGAATATCTTGAGGGTGAACGCACTTAAACTAAAAAAAATAAAAAAAATACATGTGGACGTATTTTACATGTAAGTAACAGAATAGGCTGTGTGCGTAATATAGACGCGCGTAAAATATGGACTGATAGGTTGATAGGTATCAGTAGACAATAGGTAGGAAACAACATAAATAATGATGTATAGAGAATGAAGTTTTTTTTTCTTTTTATTATTATTATTATTATTATTATTATTCTTATTAAGGAATTTACCATACATTCAATACGGAAGATGTCCAAATACTAAACACGTGATTCAGTGTTCAAGGTATGGAAAACGTGAAGAGAATTAAGTTACTTTATGACGTCATAGTTATTGAATTTGCACGTATAATACAAATCATTATTAGGAAGATTTACAAGAACGAATTAGAGACAAGAGTGGGTATTAATGACTAAGAAGTACAACTGCGGGTTCCAATCCTGTTATATGCAATGTGTATGCATAATCTAGGGACGAGGGTAAGATGCAAGACAATCATAATTAATTAATAACTTCTATAACAAATAAAAATGGATACGACTAAACCATAGGTATGGTAGATCGTAGGGTTTTGACACGATCAAAAATAGGAAGCCACAAGTAAAATTATTATCCAAACTCGCGTTAAGCGATTTTGGTTCTTATGTAAAAATGAATATTGATTATTCATTTCATTTTTACACACATATATATATATATATATATATATATATATATATATATATATATATATTGTTATAATAATGTTATAATGTTTCAGACCAACAAAGACCCTAGCATCCACTCATGGCTGGTCTGCCTAACTGTGTTCGTAATTGTGTATTGTGCATGTCCTCCGTGGTGGCGGAGGGGACCTACAATTTTACGTGGGTTCCGAACCACAAAGCCTTAATTTTACTCCCTTAATCTATACCCAATCTCTCAACATATGCGTCTAATCGATTTTTAAACATGTTTATAGACGTGCTACTAATTACTTCTACCGGCAAACTATTCCACCTATTTACTATTCTATGCGTAAAAAAGTTTTTCGCAACTGCTGTCTCGAACCTTCTACTTGTCAATTTACACCCGTTATTTCTAGTCCTATGATATTGAGATATTTCGAGAATGCTATCTCTATCTACGTTATCGAACCCATTCGTAATTTTGAAAACCTGGATTAGATCACCCCTTAGCCTCCTAGTCTCGAGTGTAGTCAATTTTAACTCTTTAAGCCTATCCTCGTAGACTTTGACCTAAGCGACGGAATCATCTTAGTTACTCGTCTTTGAACTCTTTCGAGTTTGTCTATATCTTTTGGCATATGCGGATTCCAAAATTGGATCGCGTACTCCAAATGGGGTCTAACTAATGATTTATAAAGAGGAACTATAATATCGCGCGATTTGTACTCAAAATTCCGAGCTATAAAACCTAACACTTTGTTCGCTTTATTGACCGCTGCTATACTTTGTTTCGCTACTTTTAAATCACCAGTGACTATAACTCCTAAATCTTTTTCCTGCTCTACGCTTGTTAACTCCTTCCCTGACATACTATACGAAAAATTACCATTACGCGAACCTATATGTAAAATTTTGCACTTATCGATGTTAAATCTCATTTGCCACGTGACTGACCAATCAACGATTTTATTCAGATCTTCCAGGATTTTACCTCTATCTTCGTCATTAATCGCCCTACCACCCAGCTTCGTATCATCCGCAAACTTTGAAACTGTACTGATTAGGCCGACATCTAAATCGTTAATATATATATATATATATATATTATATATTATATTATATATATATATAAGAAAAAGCAAGGGGCCCAATACAGAACCCTGAGGAACGCCACTCGCTACATTAGCCCAACACGACTCCGCTCCATCAACGACCACCCTCTGTTTCCTACCTCGCAACCACTCTTCTATCCAATTTATTACTACACCCCTGATTCCATGAGCCTTAGTTTTTTCAATGAGTCTTTTGTGCGGTACGGTGTCAAACGCTTTTCGAAAATATAAATACACTACATCAACCGCCCGATGACTATCGTAAACGTCAACCACGTTTTGAAAAAATTCTAAAAGATTAGTTAAGCAAGATTTGTTTCGCCTAAGTTATGCAATTCTAAGTGTTCGACTATACGATCCCTAATTATTGATTCCAGCAGCTTACCTACAACAGACGTTAAACTGATTGGCCTATAATTTCCCGCCGCACCTTTATCGCCTTTCTTAAAGATAGGTGTTACGTTTGCTAACTTGAACTTATCTGATACGCACCCCTCAGAAATAGACGCATTAAAAATCTTTGTTAGCGGCACAACAATGCTATCATTTAATTCTTTAAGTTGTATGGGATATATGGAATCTGGCCCCGGGAATTTACGCATTTTCATTTTATCAATATAACGCATTACCTCCCCTTCGCTAATCACAATATTATCCAAAATACTACCTTTTTCAAAAGGTATTATGTCTATCACCGTAGGGATATTCGTTACATCTTCTGTAGTAAAAACTGACGTAAAAATTCGTTTAGCAAGGTAGCCATTTCCTTGTTTTCAGAAACTAGATCTCCGTTAACATTTTTCAACGGCCCCAAGACACTTTTTACTGGATTTCTATTGTTGACGTATTGAAAGAATCGCTTGGGGTTTTCTTTACCGTCACGAGCTATGGGGATTTCAAATTCGTTCTTGGACTTTTTTATTACACTTTTCGCTTCACGCCTTAGAGATATGTAGTTGTTTCGTAACCACAAATTGTCTTTATCGCACTTATGTAGCCTATAAGCCCTATCTCTACTCTTTATAATGTCTCCTACTCTAGAAGTAAACCACAAGGGCTTGTTGTTTACTTTCGCACGCTTAATTTTGTACGGTACACATTCCTCATTTATAGCCCTAAATACTGTTTCAAACGATTCCCACATTAGTTTTGCGTTGGAGATCCCCATTACGCTTTCCCAATTGACATGTGACAATTTATTTCGAAATTTACAAAAGTCTGCGTGCTGGAAGTTAGGAATTTTAGTCGAGTTTGCTGGTTTCGAGTGACTTATTGAGAGGACAAACTCTACCATATTGTGATCGCTATTGCTTAACGGTTCTATTACTTGAAGATCAGTGATTAGCCTATCATCTGTAGTTATTACTAAATCTAAAATACTGTCCAACGTCGTAGGTTCCCCAACCTTTTGAATAAGAAAGCTATCCTCGAGAAAATTAACTAAACGATTGCCTTCCACGTCTCCCTGCATTGTATCGTAATTCACGTTGGCGCAATTAAAGTCACCCATAACTAAAGCCTGCTCACTACCCATTATTCTCTTTAGTTCACGATATAACGCTTCGTCCGTGATATCAGCTGTTTGATTAGGGGGACTATATATAACCGCAACAACAAGTTTGAAATCGTTCAATTTAAGTTCTGCTATAGACGTAGGCTGACCATACGTACCGTTTTGAACGGGACAGTACCGTTTTGTTTATATATCCTGGCCGTCCCGTCGTTTTAATAAAAATGTCAATTTTGTCCCGTTTTTAATAAAAACTATAAATATACTTTAATATTGGTCAATCATAAATTATTATTCATAACCTATAAGACTTTTGTAATATTTCTCAAGGAAATATGGTCAGTAGGGTTATGACTTTTTAATTTTTTGTCATAAATATTGTTTCCTGTATCATCAATCGATGAACTTTGCTTGAAAACAATAAAAAAGGGCCTAATTCTTTAGAATTAAAAAAAAATGTCACCCCGAAAGCAAATATAGTATATTAGTATATTCGAGACAGCTGCATTGCACCATTCTAGATTGATTACCTGATGATTATCATAAATTGTCCAATATCTTGCAACAATACCGAAAAGCACTAAATACTCTGGAAAATCACTGGAACAGAGACCCATCTGCAATGGCTATACCAAGGAGCAACCAATATTTATTATTTTATTAATTTTTTATTTTTTTTTGGGGTGAGTTTTTTCAAAATATATCGAAAAAACTGTTATTTTCATTGTCAGGGGGCAAAAGTTCATCAGTTCTGGAAATGTGTGCTTTACTTCTAGAACGTTCGCAATATTATCTTTGATATACAACATAATACCGCCTCCTCGCCTACCTATTCTGTTTTTAACAAAAAGTCTATAACCTCTAATTTGTACTCCCCTCCAGAGTCACGTGTTTCAGTGCTAAGCCACGATTCATTTATCGCAATTAAATCATAGTCTTCACACACATATATATACACACACACACACACACACACACACACACTGTATATATATATATATATATATATATATATATACACAGGGCCTATCAGAGGGGGAGGCTAGGAGGGCCATTTGGCCTGGGCCTCAAGTTTAAGGGGAGCCTCAAATTTAGAACTTTCAGGTTTGAATATAATATTTTGCAGTGAAAGTAATAATTGGGTTTAGCTATGGGCCTTAAAAGCTGGAAGTGGCCCGGGCCTCTATGGACCTCTGAGAGGGCCTGTATATATATATATATATATATATATATATATATATACACACAATAAATTCAGACGAAAATGTATCAGAGTTGTTACTTACAGATAAAACCTTAAAGTTATCTACAAATAATTTTAAGGTTTACATGATCGGGTCTGCTCAACGGAATGCCAGTTCTAGACGACCCGCCCTAGTGCCCCAATGCTCATCCACACGAAATTTAAGCGGGTTGTACTAAAAGAAACCTTTCAGATACACTTTCACAATTTGACATCGTGTACAACTATAAAGGCAAACAAGCGAGGAACGAATTGCGAGATATTGTCTATCTTTTTAATGATTCTCATTTGATTTTAATTTTGTACTTTATAATAGAATAAACAACTTAATTTGTGGTAAAATTTTGAGAGAATGAAAAATATAATTTGCCATATTTCGGTGTTCATTCTGAAAATCTGCAAAAAGAATTTTGTAGGATTAAGTTTAGGAACAAAAGGCTGAGGTACAAATAGCCAATACTGTTTAGATATAAAAAAGTTTAATTTCTGATAACAATATATATGAAATGTGTGTGTGTATGTGTGTGTGTGTGTGTGTGTGTGTGTATGTGTGTGTGTGTGTGTGTGTGTGTGTGTGGTGTGTGTTTAAAAAATTATTTTTACCACATGAAATAATGAAAGTAAATAAATGTTTCTCTCATTTGGCAAATACATATTGTAAACGTGGTTGAGTGATTGACTGTTTTTGTAGAAAACCAAAATGATGCCATGAAGCTCATAAAGATTCGTTTAATATATCTAGTTATTCCAATAAGTGAAATGAAGATACTGAGGTCAATCGACTCCCGATGATGCTAATCAATAATAAACTACGAACTTTTGGTCCTGCTTACTAATTAGTGTTTTAGTAAGCACACTGAAATAGAGTGCAGAAGATATCAAGTATAGTGATTGAAAGAAATTTACTTATTGGTGTTACTGAAATTATTTATAAAATGTGGCAGTAAAATGAGATATTATGATTACAGTTGGAAAAAATGAAGCCACTCGGACCTGTTCAGGTTATCCAAGTCGGATAAATCATGTGTAGCAATATTTTACGATGGCATTTTGCAACATATCAATTTGAAATCAGCAAAAACGCAATTTCCAAGTTATCTCTTTCATTCATGAAAGCTTTGTAATGAAGAAAGGCAGAAACTCACGTCAGATCAAATAAATTATTTACATAATTCATTAACTTTAACATAAAGGTAAGTTGAATTTAACGTTAATCATAGAGATGGGATACCCCTTTTGTGCATAAATGCTCGAGTCTTAGTTTCTCTATACAGGGTTGAAGACTCGTTCACCAAATGAAGCACTATTATCATTTATGCATGGAGCATATCGACCGCATTTTTTCTAGAGCACTGAAGTATTTGTTTCCTCAGTGTGATGACTATTCCTCTCTTGAGCGGTGCTTGTAATATTCATCCGACACCATGGGGGAACAAGATTTTTTAAAATACGAAGACAATCTTCCTAATAGCAATGGCAACTGTAAGTGTAGACAAAAGGATTGATGCAAAATCGCGAGCAGTATAAAGCTGATATCAATAAATATCCTTTAACTTTAACAGAGGAAGGCAGGAAAAGAGGGACTGAGAAAACACAGTCAAAAATGAAAATGTGGTATTCAATCTCCTCTGACGGACCTGCATATGAATACGGGAAAATTTTTTAATTAATGATTGTCAGGAATGAATATATTCCAAGAATTTGAGCTAACATTACTACATACAGAAAAAAATACTTGTTTGCAACAACTCAAAAAATTGACAAGATCCAACCATTTAATTTGTTTTTCGAAATATAAAAATGGTCAGAGTGATCATCGGATGAGCGGATGACTGAATAACCATCTAGGATGTTGTCAAAAAATTTATCATGAATTTGCCCATTCTAACCAGATGCTATTTCACCTCTACATGAAAGATTTATAAAGTAGTTAGAGTATCGCTTCCACAATCCTTCATCACCTAAACATTCATTAACTTTGTTGTCATAACTTTAAATTTTGTTAAAAATTACGCTTCGATTTTCTAGTTACTAAACTGGATAATTCTTAAAAACTGTACTTTTAAATTGGAAATTAAAGATTTAGAAAATATATTTTTATATGCTTTTAACTGATTAATATTTCGCAAGAACGTGTAAATTAAATTAGGGTTAAATGAAATAGTTTGCTAATAGATATGAACACTGTAAATGATGGCATGAAAACAAGGAAGAAAATTAAATTTTTAACCCCGAGTGCGAGCCCGGAAGATCTCGGGGCAACGAGTCTCATCAGCCCCAAAAAAAGAAAGGCTACGTCGTGTCCACGTCACAATACCGCTTCCCGTTAGATCAGAGTGTTTAAACGACGTGAGGTTTTTCAGTACTTAGAAGGGCCACCGTCCTCTACGTTCAGATGATTTAGCGGACCCTCGTTTGAATCCCACGTAAAACCGTAGGTCACCTTCACATCACATGACCCTTGCCTTTACGAAGAAGGTTAAACAACCAAATACCTTATTATTATTATGATCAAATGAAGCTCTTTTGTCGAGAAATTCACATCTTACAAGAAAATGACTGAAGGACTTTCAAAATGTTATATTCTGAAGCAATTTTAATAATTTTTTACCTTGTAAAATATAATCAAGCGACATCCAACTGTGATGAAGAAGATTAATATGAAACCGAAAAGGAGCTCAACTACTATTCCAATGTTAAATTCATTGTAAAAAGTAATGTAATATCTGTCTTTGCGCGCTTCAATATGTTTCACAGCCTAAAAATATATTAATAAAAAAGTGAGCATTTCGTGTATACAAGAAAATTCTTAGAAAAGTTTTAAAAACACTGTTTTTAGAATCCAAAAATGACTGCACTCAAAATTATTTTGGTGACACTAAACAGAATATATATAAAATGTACTCAGATCAAACAACACACACACTAATCAACGATTAAGGATGACAATTTCTTATACTGTGAATGTATTAGGGTTGCACCGATAAGCAAATTAGGCGATTACCGATTACCGATTAATCGGCCTAAAATAATCGGCCGATTACCGATTAATCGGCCGATAATTCTTTTTATATACTGTATAAGTTTATAGCACTATATGGTTACTGAATTACGCTGCTTATACCTATTATACTGGTAAATAGGAGCAAACAATATAAAATGTAGGCCTAATATCTAATATTTTTTTATCTAATATTAATCTAATATTTTTAGAACTATTTACATATTCTAATTCTTTAATTTCTTTTACAGATTAAATTAAGCATTTTAATGAAAGTTGCCAAGAAATATTATATTTTTGTTACAAATTTAAATAACATAAAGCCATTATGGCTTCAAGCATTGCATGGAAATACTTTAAAGTAGATAAAAATAACAAAATTATTTGCAAATGCACCCTATGCAATGTTTCCATCTCAAATTTTGTTTATCGTTAGAGAGTAGGTTAAGGCCACTTTTGTTTTGCAACAGGAAAGCTTAAATGGATTCTTTTGTTCAGTAAGGTACAATAATTTTTTGTTTTAATAAATGGAGTGATAATGGAGTAAATTAATTCAATAATACTCTGCCTATTATTCTCCAAACAATGCAAATTGGTAGAAAATATTTAATAAAAAACAAGCAAAATATTATTTAAGTTCATTCCATGTCTAGGATAACTGAAATTCTTAAACCAGGGATGCAATTTCTGTAATGTAATAAACAAAGATGACCGAGTATGAAAACCGATTAATCGGCAAAAAAAAGCCGATGCCCGATTAATCGGCAAATGGCCGATATGGCCGATTACCGATTGTCAACCGATTAATCGGTGCAACCCTAGAATGTATCAAATTATCACTTACCACAGTCCAAGAAGGTATCAATGAAAGAGAAGAATAGACCCATATTAAGATAAGGGAAGTCCAAATAACCCAGGTTTTGTCCAAATAATTCTTGCAGAAGTTTGGGAATACAACAGCGCAAAACCTATTTGAAGTTAAAAGTACAATTTAAAAATGAGAAAGGAATGTAACCGTGGAGAATTTTTATAAATTTTATATTTCTCTTCAGGGTTGTGAAAGTTGAAAGAATAAAAGCATTTTCTATTGACTCACCTATAAAAAGCTAGCGCAGTGACGCTTTGTCGTTCTACTAGGTTACACATCAACGCGCTGGTGGCCAAACTTCCTCAAATCTCCGTGCAGCGGGCTGTCTACGGTTGGCCAGACTGGCAGTCGACGGCCTGTTGCGTGGCACGGTCAGAGTGTCGATCGGCTCCCGGGGCCGGACCTATACCAGCGTGGTATTTTTTTCATTTACGGGGAGCAATTGCGTGCTCCCCGGACTACTCTTACTCTCCGGCGACATTAAGACTAATCCAGACCCCACTACAACTTACACATGTTACCATACACAAAGACATAGACACAATAGGACCATGAGACACATACAGAAGTAAAATATTAACATATTACAGTACAACATAGATGGCCTCACAAACAAAATCATGCAGTTTAGGGAATTCGTACACAAACAAAACATTCACATAGCACTTATACAAGAAACAAAACTAAAACGCACACACAAAACACCCACCATCCCTGACTTCACGGCGATCCGTCAAGATCGTACTGGGAGTCACAGGGGTGGACTCATCACTTACATACGTTAAAGCATTAGCTACACTGATGCCACCCAAAACATTACAAATACAATCCAAGCAGATAACACGATAGAAATACAGGCAGTTAACATTAAAACACGCGCAAAACACACCACCACACTAATCAACATTTACATCTCACCAGATAGTTCACCTCAGGTGCCAGCCAATTACAATCCACAGTTACACAATCTGGCCTCTCTCACTAATGTCATCTTAGGAGGAGACTTCAACGCTAAAGACATCAGTTGGTACCTACACAACCAAAACAACACAAGAGGCGCCACATAGCCACACAACTAAACAGCCTCTTCATTCTTAACAATACAGAAGAACATACACACATACCACATCAAGCAGGATACTCAAACTCCTCCCCAGACATAACGTTCTGTTCCCCCTCACTTGCAACACACACACACTGGAGAACAGAAAAACAACTGTCATCAGACCACCTGCCCATCATCATTACAACACGTTCTACACTCTGCCCCAACAGGCTTAGGTACACTTACATAAATTACAAGAAAGCTGATTGGGAACAGTTCAAAATACAGACTGAGGAACAGTTCACATTAAACAGCACACCCATCATAAATGTCAATACAACACTCAAGACATTTAATCAGATCATCAATACTGCAAACAAATACATACCCAAGAGCAACATTAGGAAATACAACCCAAATTACATTAGAGAAATAGCCCACCTCATAAGGCAACGTAACAACCTCAAACATAACACACAAACACCACACATGGAAGCCATAAAACAGCAGATACAACAACTTAACACAGAAATAAATAACAAACTCAAAGAAAAACAAACAGAAACATTTAGAGAATTCATAACAACACTAAACCACTCCAGAGATACATCCAGGCTATACAAGACTATAAACAGCATTACCCACTCTAACAGCGGCATTCACACCTCACACGCGGCTATCTGTCGCAGCCAAAATAATATCCCAACATATACACAACAAGCTAACATTCTAGTTAATCACTACGTAAAGATAAGTCACTTAAACAGAGACAACAACCACAAACACGCAGACATACAAACAGCCAGACACAAGAAAACCTACAGACTCGACACGACCATTACACCCTTCAATACAGACCAGACCACCATGATCATCAAAAACATTAAGAATTCGAAGGGTACTGGACCAGACAACATATCTAACATACACCTTAAACACTTGGGCCCACAGGGAATACTAGCTCTCACAAATATCAGCACATATTCATACCAACACTGTATTATTCCTGACATATTGAAACAAAGTAAAATTATTACACTACTCAAAACAAACAAAAATCCAACAGAACCAGCTTCCTATAGACCCATTACTTTACTATGCACACCTTCCAAAGTAACAGAAAGACTAATCTTACAAATCACCAACCCACACATACGACTATCGCCTACTCAACATGGATTCAGACCTCACCACTCAACCACGACATTACTCACTAACCTCACGCAGCACATCGTGGATGGCATCAACTCCAGACGACCAGCTCAACGTACACTATTAGCAACAATAGACATTAGTAAAGCATTTGATGCTATCCCACCTTCCCTCTCATAAACAAAATACTCAACACAAACATGCACAATAACACCAAAAGGTGGCTGAGCAACTATCTTTCAGGAAGATATTCACATGTCACATTTAATGGCAAGTCATCCCAAAACAAGCTTTTTCCGAACGGGGTCCCTCAACGCTCTGTTCTCTCACCACACTCTTCAACTTATACATGCATGACATTCCAACACCCATAGATAACAAGCTTACCTTATCATCATATGCAGATGACATCACTCTAACATCCACCCACAACAACATCGACACCGCTACAAATAACCTACAAACATACATAAAGAGTATACAAGACTGGCTCACACACAATAGACTCAAAGTAGCGCCCACAAAATCAACCATCACCTTGCTAACAAGCGACACAAAAGAACACCAGATAACTCCACAGCTTACACTAAACAACACCAACATTCCACACACTCACAGGACGAAAATACTTGGGATCACATACAACACATCATTATCTTTTGCAAACTACATTCAGGACATTAAAAACAAATGTACGTCAAGGCTTAACACGCTTAGGGTACTAACAAGCACAAACTTTGGACACCAGAAGGAAACAACATCACTAATATTCAAACAATATATTCACTCAGTTATGGACTATGCTAGCCCATGCTGGGCACCCATTATCTCAAACACTCACATAAACACCTTACAGACAATACAAAAGAACGCACTTCGTATCATTACAGGATGCACTCAAACAACACTAATAGAACACCTGCACACAAAAACAAAAATACTCAAAGTTAGGGGACATTAGACATGAGGGGAACACAATTCATGGCAGCAGCGACAACTAACCCACAACACCCTTACCACTACATGTACAATCATGCACCGACACCTCGCACCATTAATGTAACACCAGAGAGACATTATAACCAACTACTCCATTCCACACCACGCCCCACAGACATCACACAGTACAGAAAACACACACACACACACCTAACCCACAAAGCACTGACACGACTCGGTCCGAATGCGGTCCTAGGTGCGAAGCCGCCACCCATTAACAGGTCAGAGATCAGCCTGAGCAGATCGATCGGATCGAGTTAACTTAGCACGATTCCAATGTGGACATCACCCCAACTTACAGACATATAAACACAGACTAGACAACTCCACAGACGACATCTGCAACCTGTGCCAGGACACACCACAAACAATTGAACACATTATGACAGACTTACCGCTCTAGCACAACACCACAACATCACTAGTGAGCTGAACCTCTGGTCCACTCCGGAGAGGGTGATCGGTTATCTGCGTGCCGCCGGCTTGCTCGATCAGGGTGGGCTGATCGGCTAACCAACAACAACAACTAGGTTACATAGGGTTCCGGAAATGTACATTACTTTAACGCTATCAGTCGTTATATATTCGTATTCATGGAGAGTTTTCTCAACGCAAACTGCCGCGAATAAAGGCATGACCAAAGTGAAAATTGGGAGTGCGCTCACGGACATATTTATCGCCAACAAAGTTGTGGCTGAGTGTTTGGTGTGACTCGTTGCAATTATATAAAAGAAGAAAACGTTCATACAATTTAAATTATATATATATATATATATATATATATATATATATAATATATATATATATATATATATATATATATATACACACTGTATGTATATTCTGAAATAACTCCCAGTAAAAAATGAAACATTGAGTCCGAGGACTTTCGAATATATTTCAACTCTTCTTCAGAGAAACTGAAAATACAGATGAGTCCACCCAGCCTATATATCATACATGCCTTATCACACACTCTCACCCGAGGATCTAATCCCTCAGATTATTGAAGGGTGATGGGGAAATACTGTAAGGTTGGAAATACAGTCATCAAGTTTATATGTATCAAAACTAACATTAAAATTAATAATATGCTTAATACACAATGCTTCAATTATATTTCAACATTGTTATTATTTCTAAATAAAACACCTAAATTATCCCAATCACTTGCATGAATATTGTTTATATATATATATATATATATATATATATAAAACATCCTATTCTGAACAACTGTAACTTATATTTTTGTTAACTCTGTTTTATATATATATATACACAGGGCGTCCCAAAAAAATGTATACACACTTTAAATAATTATAAAGGCAGTGTTTATTAAAATACATTTCATTTTCAAAATGTAATAGAATCTACAGACATTATTTAATTGTTTTGTCAACGCCTGTTTTCAAACTGACGTCCGTTCTGGTCCAGGCACTGCTGATAACGCGAAGCAATGGAATCGCAAACATCACGAAACATTTCGTTTGGTATTTGTGTGCATTCTCGTTCAATGGCTGCTCTCAATTCAGCGACTGTTGCAGGTTTTATAGCGTAGACTTTGTCTTTTAAGTATCCCATAAAAAAAAGTCTAGTGGTGTGAGGTCTGGTGAACGCGGAGGGTATTCTACGAAACCCCTTCGTCCAATCCACATCCACATCGTGCCAAGTACCACTCGCAATACTCCACTCTTCGGTCCGGATCATCTTCATTAATAGCATGGACTAATCTTGGAATGTAACTTTTCCATTGACAGCGCTTCAAAATGCGTTGGACAGACGATTCTGAAATTCCTACCTCACGACTCGCTTGCCGCACAGATTTTCTTGGACTTTGGTGATACGTTTCCAGTACTCTTTCTTGCTTTATGGGGCTTGTCGATGTCCGTGGTCTTCCGGAACGCTTCTTGTGGACATTCTGAACAGTTCCATCGGCTTCAAACTTATCTCTAATTCGAGTGATGGTAAGTCGCGTTGGTGGATCTGTTTGAAACTCCCTCCTAAACTGTCTTTGCACTTCAACTGCGTTTTCACACTTCCAGTAGCATTTTAGAATGAATTTCCTTTGTTCAAAGCTTAGTCTGACTGCCATTATTAATTCGAATGGGTTTAACTTGGAAAGAAAGAAACATCAATTGAGCTATCAGCTGTTAAAGTGTGTATACATTTTTTTGGGACGCCCTGTATATATATATATATATATATATATATATATATATATATATTAATTCTGTAAATGTCCAAGTAAAGACGCGTTTTATCTCGTATCTTTCGGGTTCAGTCTATGGTCAGGAAGGTAATATTATATTTGTGGCACATCTACAGATTAACTCATCGCAGTCCTTGAAGAAAAGTATTCTAAAATTATTTTATGACAGTTTGGTACAACACAATACATAAATGTTTATCAAAATGGAACCTTGTAAATATATTTCTTCGGGAAGGTTAAAAGCATGACCCGTCTTAAATTTTATTTTCGCAGAAATTTTCGCAGAAAGTGACCATAAATCATTGTTCAGTCTCCCCCAGGTCACAGTCCCACTTTTCGCAGAAAAATAAATGTTGTATTGTCCGCGAAACAGACAAAAGACCTTCAGGACAACTGAACCTTGCAAGTGTTTTTGACCTCAAATCTAAAATAAAAATTTGTCGAACTTGAGGAAAACGAGATCGTACAGGATTTCACCAACGAGCGGAACCATACGACCCACCCAGATATGACGGGGAGTAGCCAATCACAGCACGGAATACGCGTTTCGTCAGGTTTCGGCCAGTCCTATAGCCAAACTCCACCCCCACCTTTCGTGGAGCCTCAATCACCGTTCTTTAAAAGGGGGCATGCTCTCGGTTTGATCGAAAATGCTTGCCCAAGTCCTAATCCCCGCCCCAATTCTCGCAGCGACCCAATAGGAAGCTAAGGTTCCCCGCTTGTTGGTTGTTCACTCGCCCCTTATAAATGGGGAATTTCGCCGCGTAGAATCAGTTTCTCCAGCTGTCAAATTCTGCAACAATGACGAACCTCTACGCTTCCCCTGAATTGATTGCTGATGAAGATTATTACTGCCTGGCCGCACGGTTAATATTCACTGCAATAGATCAGAATGAATTATTTTCATCGCAGAGTATCGCCGAAGCATGCGAGAATGCAATGAACCGTCTCGTTTCCCGTCTTGTTTCTGTTCCCAATTCATATTATGTTTAACTTATCGTAGGTTTTTGTTTATTGTCTATTCTACTGTATATATATATATATAATTATATATATTATATATATATATATATATATGTGTGTGTGTGTGTGTGTGTGTGTGTGTGTGTGTGTGTGTGTGTGTGTGGTGAAGCTTTAAGAATATTTTCTCAACAATTTCCTACTGCAGTAAGAAATTACCAAAATTGCAATTGTTGAAATTTTTTTAAAATATTGCCTGATTCTTTCGTAGATTGTCAAAAATCAATTTAAAAGATGAAATGCTCATAAAATAATAAATTCTTAACATAGCGAGTTTATTTTTACACTCTTATGTAGAGATGCATGTATGCTAAATATTTCAAGGCTATGTTTCTTTTAGTTTTTATTCAAATGAGTATGTAATGAACATCATCTTTGGTTACATTTTGCAGTTTCACGTTTCGCGTCTTGCTTCTGTATACATTTCATATTATGTTTAACTTATCGTAGGTTTTTGCTTATTGTCTATTATTTATATATATATATATATATATTATATATATATATATATATATATATATATATATATATATGTGGTGAAGCTTTAAGAATATTTTCTTAACAATTTCCTACTGTAGTAAGAAATTACCAAAATTGCAATAGTTGAAATTTTTTTTTAAATATTGCCTGATTCTTTCGTAAGTTGTCAAAAATCAATGTAAAAATTGAAGTGCTCATAAAATAAATTCTTAACATAGCGAGTTTATTTTTACACTCTTATGTAGAGATGCATGTATGCTAAATATTTCAAGGCTGTTTCTTTTAGTTTCTATTCAAATGAATATGTAATGAACATCATCTTTGGTTACATTTTGCAGTTTCGCGTTTCGAGTCTTGCTTCTGTATACATTTCATATTGTGTTTAACTTATCGTAGGTTTTTGTTTATTGTCTATTCTATATATATATGCTGAAGCTTTAAGAATATTTTCTCAACAATTTCCTACTGCAGTAGGAAATTACCAAAATTGCAATAGTTGAAATTTTTTTTTAAATATATCCTGAATGGGATCTACATGGGAAACTCTACTGGCGATCTTTTTTCATATCTCTCTAACTCTTTGTCTTCCCCGGATAACTTTACAAGCACCGACTTCTATTGCATAATCAAAAACTTTTAAAATATTCTTGATCACTAGGATAGTGAGGGTGAAATTTTCAATGATACTCAATTTAGTATGGGTGCAAAATAACTTGCAACAAAAAATTGAAACTCAATTTAGTATGGGCGCAAAATAACTTGCAACCGAAAATTGATACTCAATTTAGTATGGAGGCAAAATAATAAAATATTGTTGTGAACAATATTGCATAAAGGGGTGGATTGAGAAAACCAAGTATTGTCGCAAATATTGTCGTGGTAGTGACTGTAAGAGGTAATACGAGTTTTAAATCTACGGAGAGAATATAAAGATGCCATTAGTCGCCCAAAGACTGGACCCGTTATAGCTGTTCGAATATTTGCATCCCATTATATTGGGCAGGTGTTTTTTTCCGATACAAGAAATAATAATGGTTTTAATGTTTAAAAAAAAAAATTAATCAAAACTTTTAAGATTTGCATGCGTTTTGGAAATATGCTTAACCTTTGTCTATGGTTCACATGTGTATATATATATATATATATATATATATATATATATATATATCGTGGACGCACTCCGTCGTTATATCTGTTTAGGCTTACAATTTCATGGATATGTTTTAATTACAGAAGCGATGCGGAGTTAGCCCGTGTAATTGCCACTTTTGACGAAGGGATGGCTTCTTCACCCACCCCACCCTGCGCTACAGAAGTCGTGGCATTGGCGCGGTACAGCGAGCGTCAGGCTGTAGAGGAAATAATGTAGGTGCTTTGAAACTATATAGATTGTTTTTACATCTCTTTTGGATTTTAACAAATTGCAATAAAGATGTTTTGAAAAATGTGACTCGGGACTTGTTGGGGGAACTTGATATACCGGGTTTTAAACTCTTTACTAATGATAGGTTACATAGGTCTGGAGGCGGCGTTTTGCTGTACATTCGTAATTCCCTTAGGGCTATCGAGGTTAAGATAGATTTTCCAGCAGCAATTAATGCGATATGCGTTGAAGTTAGGGCGCGTAGTATTAGTTTTAATTTTGTTGTTGTTTATAGACCTCCCGTTCAACCCTTCGACACCGATACTAGATTTTACTCACTTCTTGGTAGCTTTATTGACAATGGAATAGTATAATTGTCGGAGACTTTAACTGCCCTAATGTTAATTACGAGACTTTGACTAGTAATGAGGAGGGTTTGAGATTGATTGAGTTCATGGAGGATAATTTTTTACGACAGATAGTTACGGAACCAACGCGCGGTGACAATATTTTAGATTTGGTGATGACGAACTGCGAAAATATAGTCGATAGTTTAGAAGTAGGCGAGAGTTTAGAAAACACTAAGAATAGTAACGTAATAGAAGTCCCTGATTTTCGTAGGGCTAATTTTGATAGTTTTGCGGATAGGATGAGAATAGTGGACTGGGATAACTTATTTATGGGTGATGACACAAATTTGCATTGGGAGGCGTTTAAAGAAAGTTTTATGAATATTGAAAGGGAGTTTATTCCTCGTAGGCCCAAGCGCGCTAGAAATCATGGTAGGCCCAAGAGGTGGACTAGGGAAATAGGCGAGTTCATAAACGAGCGTAACAGAGCATATAGACTTAATAAGCGCAATAGCACGGCAGCTAACTTTAATAGATATATCGAGCTTAGACGTCAGGTTAAAAGATCAGTTAGGAATGCTAAGCGTAATTTAGAGAAACTTATAGCTGCGGATAGTAAACATAATCCTAAAAAGTTTTTTGAATACGTCAATAATCGTAAGCCAATAAAAGATAACATAGGCCCTCTAGTGGATGTTAACGGCGCTTTGCCTTCTGACGCTCAGACGATGGCGGGTATTTTCAATAACTTTTTTGCCAGTTTTTACCGTAGAAGACGTAAATAATGTCCCCGACGTTGACGATATCGTTCCATTTAGTAGCGAGACTATTTTGGACGAAATAACTGTTAACGAGGGTGAGATTGCGCATTATATCGATAGGCTAAAAGTTAGCAAGGCTCCAGGCCCTGCCGCTTTTTATCTCAGACATTTGAAAGATTTGAAAGACGTTATCGTAGGCCCCTTAACGAAGATTTTTAATCACTCACTCGAAACGGAGATTATTCCTGAGGACTTCAAGTTAGCTAACGTCACGCCCATTTTTAAAAAATGCGACCGCACGGAACCTAGCAATTATAGGCCCATTAGCTTAACGTCAATTGTAGGTAAACTTTGGGAATCCGTAGTTAAGGATCGTATCATCACTCACTTAGAAAGTAGAGATTTGATTAATAGTAGTCAGCATGAGTTTCGGCGCCATAGATCTTGTTTAACTAATTTGTTAGAATTTTATAACAAAATAGTGCGCGAATACGATAGGCATAGAGCGGCTGACGTTATTTATTTAGATTTTAAAAAGGCGTTCGATACAGTTCCGCATAGAAGATTAATTGCGAAGGTTAAAGCGCACGGTGTACGCGGTCAGGTAGCTAACTGGTTAGAGGAATGGCTTCGTGCTAGGAGACAGAGGGTCGTTGTTAATGGTAGTGAATCGGGGTGGTTAGATGTAGGTAGCGGTGTCCCACAGGGTTCATTGTTAGGCCCATTGCTATTCGCAATCTACATTAACGACATAGATGTAGGATTGACTAGTAACGTGTCAGAATTCGAGGACGATACTAAAATAGGCGGTAGGGTTGTTAACGGGGACGATAGAAATGGGCTCCAAGACGATGTAAATAGGATTATGGAGTGGACGGTTAAATGGCAGATGCAATTTAACGTAGACAAATGTAAAGTTTTGCATATAGGTTCTCGTAACAATAATTACATGTACACGATGGATGGTAGAGAGTTAGCGAGCGTTGACGAGGAAGTAGATTTAGGCGTACGCGTATCTAGGGATTTAAAGGTTAGGAACCAGTGCCTGGAGTCTTGCGCAAAAGCTAATAGGATGTTAGGCTTCATAGCACGTAATTTTGAATTTAAATCGAAGGATATTATATTGCCCCTTTACAAGTCCCTAGTCAGGCCTCATTTAGAACATACCGTTCAGTTTTGGTGCCCGTATTTGCGCGAAGATATTGATAGATTAGAAAGGGTTCAGCGTCGTGCCACGAAACTGATTCCGTCATTGCGCAACAAGCCTTATGAAGATAGGATTAAAGTGTTAGACTTGCATTCACTCGAAACTAGAAGATTAAGGTGGGAGCTTATTGAAGTTTTCAAAATCGTTAATAACATCGATAACGTAAATTTGACAAATTATTCACTTTCGATAATAGTAATACTCGTAATAATGGATTTAAGTTGCGTGGCAGACGTTTCATTACTAATATCGCTAAAAACTTCTTTACGTTTAAATAAGTAATTGATAAATGGAATAATCTTCCCGCGTCAGTCGTTCACTCTACCAGCGTTAATATGTTTAAGAACCGTTTAGATAGGCATTTTTAAAATATTAACGTTGTTTAAAATAAAAAAAAACAATTAGTAACAGGAGCTCTGGGGGTGGTGGTCGAGGATGAGTCTGTTGACGATTAATGCCAGCTTGTGACATGCCAGCTTGTGATGCCAGCAATAAAAAAAAAAAAAAAATTAGACTAACATGAACGTAGGTGTAGCTCGTAGAGTAAACTAACCCACTTTTTGTTTAACTTTACCTACTTTTTTTTTCTTATCCTCTCCTTACTTGCATGTCTGTAACTCTCTTTACTTGCATGTCTGTAGTTTGCATGGTGTGACTGTGAGTTAAGACTGTGTTTGCATGGTTTGTAAGCGTTCTTATTTTACTTCTTTTCATCTTTCACCCCTTTCCTATTCTCTCCGACTATTTTTCTGACTTGTCGGCAGTGGCCGGCGGATGATGATGGTGAGTCTTTTTTCTCTTTTTCTGAATGAATGTCAACCCATGAGTGATAGGTGTTGCTACTTACTTAACCCCTTATTTTCTTCTCTTAACCCCCTACTCTTTCCTTTCTCACGGGCTAACCTTAGAGTGGATCTTAAGGTCTTTGTTAGCCTTAGCTTCTGTAGATCTGAGATATATATTAGGGTGGGTTGATTTTCCACATGTTTTGAAATCGCAAGGTGAATAAGTGCCCAGTAGTTAGGTTTGGTTGAGAAATGAACCCAAAATTTTTTTTACAGCAAACGGATAAAGGCCTGCTTGCAGATTTGCAATTAAAATTTGTTATGGTTTTTGACCCAATTTTCGTCATACACGATAGGTAAACTCGTCATTTTTGAAGACATAATATTAACTAATTATAGATGTAGCAACTCAATATAATTTTCTCTCCCAAGAGGAGACAATGCCTAATGTATATCATGTGTTTTAAGTGTAAAATGATAAAATTTCGTTGAAAAAACGCATTTTTGCTAATTTATTCACATATTTTGGCTACAAAACTTGAAAAAATACTTCCAAAAGGTGATAAATCCAAAAAAATCACATGTTCTCATGTAAAAAGAAAAACTATTCATATAAATCATCATAAGATTGAGAATAATGTCCTTTTGACATAAATGCAGGATGCATCTTCCTGCTCAGTACTTTAGTAAGGATACATCTGTGACGAGTTTCGAACCCGTACACGGTATGGGAAGCCTCTGTCACTAATTTGACACTCCTCTCAACACTCTGAGAGTGAGAAGGCAAGTCTGGAATGTCTGGCTTAGTGTTAGTGTCCATGAATGACTGGATTTCTTCATCAGATAGGTGCTGTGTGGTAGGTGGTTCTATGACATTAGGGTCAGTGAGGTCGATGAGCTCATGCCAGTGATTTGCATTCCAATTCACCTGGGGAATTTTCTTCCCTGCTTCCTGGTTGCTCTCCACTCTATAAATGAAAAATGAAAATGAAAATATAAATGAAAAATAGTACTCAAATATTGCCGTTTCAATAATACCAACAAATTACTCACTTAAAGTGACAATTATAATATTTTTTCCATATTTTTTGGAGAATAACTCAGCTTTGGCAAAAAAAATAAAATAATAATTACAAGAAGCGCAAAATTTACCTGTGTCTGAGAGTGAGTATAGTCTGAAGCCCAAGATTCCTGATTCTGTCTTCATCATCTTTCACCATGGCATAGAGGATGTTCTCAGGTCGGAGGCAGAAAACATTACCCTGGATGTTCTGCTTTACAGTGCGTTCACATCATCAAATGGAATTAGCCTCAATCTGCTGATAGCAGAGAAGAGGATGCGAGGAGAACCATGCAGCTTAGAGATGCCTTTATCTCAAACCATGCAGGAGCATAAACTCGAACAATGTAATGGACCAACTTTTTCAAATTCAGGTTTGGTCTGTTGTCTCTTGTGTACAAACAAAGAAGTCGTATGGCAAGAGTTAACCATCTTGCATGGTTAAATGGACCAATCTTCCAAGCAGCCCATCTGTCATCTACTCTTCCTGATCCGATCCCTCTGCAATACTCATACAGAAGCCTTTGATAATGACTGAAGTCTTTCAGTACTTCCTCTGGAATGTACCCTTCAATGATTGGAGTTTCCACAGCTTCAAACTGTACCTGAGGTTCATCCTGAATATCTTCTGCGCACCTTTGCACAAGGGCCCGCTGAAACTTCTTGGGCCAGTTGTCACTCCATCCATTTTTTTGAAAAGAGCTTTTAGTGGGAGTTCATTCTGATGCAGTGCGCAACGAATAGTGTGCAGTTTCCTCCCCAGAGTTTCTTCAAGTTTTACAACTAAACCACTCTTCCAGCCAGTGTTAGTTGCGGTATTATCAATCAGAATGGCTCGGATACTTTCAAGGCTATTATATTCTTCAAGAACACTGAATGTCTCCTGAGCAAGGACCTCATTAGTGGCACCTATAACAGGAAATGTTCTGTGGGTCAAGTAGGCGCCAGGAGATTTTTCATCTTCATAGGTGAAGGTGAGGTGATGTTCTGCGTCAACACACTTTCTGAGAACAGTTTCCCCTTCAGGTGTCTCTATTTCTTTGTAAGTCATGGTATTCTCGTCAACTTTCCCATCCACACCAACACAAATGAGCTGTCTTTTTCTTTGATTCCACACCCACCACTAACTACCCTAATTTGGGCTTTGGCCCTGTCTAATTTGCACTTGTCAATCATGATGTGATTGATGTCAACTTCAGGTCTCAGTATGTGTTTGATGACATGGAGCAAGGCATTCCCAAGAGCTGCGCCCAGATTTGATGAACATTCACCTCTGACAAGTTCCATAGCATATCTGGGAAACTTTAAAAGGTTGTAGTCTCCTGAAGGCCTCTTCCTATGCTGCCATTCATCTTCTTCCTGAAAATAAGTGGAAAATATTAATGCGTTTTCTGTTTATTTATTTATTTATTTATTTATAATTATATATAATAATATAAATAAAAGGAAACTAACCTAGCCACCAGATGAAGTGCTTGTAAGTCCAGGCAACTCTGTAGGCTGTATGAAAGATCCTACTAGCTCAACTTCCTCCTGAGGTAGTACATGTTGCTGTCCTTGTTTGGCCTTCCTGTCTCTTTTAGCAGCAGCTGTGACCACTGAAGACAGCTGGTATGCACCCTTAGGACCTGTTTTGGATCGCTAATCACGAAGGTATGCTCTTTCTTCAAGTAGCACCTTCGCATTTCGAGGGCAAACACAGCTGATGTGTTCTTGTGTACACTTGTCCTTCTTACAGTATACTCTTGAATCACTGCAAGGCAAAATATCCAAAGAACAGGAACAGGCAGAAATATCAAAAAGTTTGTCCAAGTTAGCATCCAGATTTCGCTTGACACTTGCCTTAGCATGCTTGCGATTAATGTCTTTCACAAGAATGAGTAGGTCTTTCACCTTTCTGTCAATGGCTTTGTCATTAATCAAAGGCAGCCTTGGATTCACTGAAGACCAAATGGATTTTAAATCCTTGCTAACTTGCTGCACTAAAACCCAAAAATCTGCGCCAGGGTTAGCATGATTAAGGTCATAATAGTATTGAACCAGCTGCCTGTAAGTGCTTGGTTCGGTCATTAATAATTCACAAGGACCACCTGCATACTTTTCTTCACTTTTCTTTCGGGTCAGGTGTCTTGTTTTCGCTTTCGGCATTATTTACACCGAAAAATCTGAAACATAATGAAAAATGTTAATGCGAATAGCAATATGTAAGAAATAAGCGTGAACGGTCACAGGAAATATAATATTTTACCATTATTTTTTAATAAAGATGCACAATTAATAATTATATAAAAATACAAGCAAAACGTTGATATTTATTCTTATAGAAACAAGTTAATAATTTTGGGTTTGCTTTGTTTTGGTTGTGCGTATGCCGCATACGGGATTTTACGCATGAAGCGACAACAGAAAAAATTAAAAACTTAAAAGCTAAATTCGCATTCTGATCTTTTATCAAAATGCATTTCTTTGTGATTTTCAAATTTCATAGATGAAACGACAACTACTGGATGTTTATTCGCTTTCTGGTACCAACTTCGACCACCCCTATTATATATATATATATATATATATATACAGGGCGTCCCAAAAAAATGTATACACACTTTAACAGCTGATAGCTCAATTGATGTTTCTTTCTTTCCAAGTTAAACCCATTAGAATTAATAATGGCAGTCAGACTAAGCTTTGAACAAAGGAAATTCATTCTAAAATGCTACTGGAAGTGTGAAAACGCAGTTGAAGTGCAAAGACAGTTTAGGAGGGAGTTTCAAACAGATCCACCAACGCGACTTACCATCACTCGAATTAGAGATAAGTTTGAAGCCGATGGAACTGTTCAGAATGTCCACAAGAAGCGTTCCGGAAGACCACGGACATCGACAAGCCCCACAAAGCAAGAAAGAGTACTGGAAACGTATCACCAAAGTCCAAGAAAATCTGTGCGGCAAGCGAGTCGTGAGGTAGGAATTTCAGAATCGTCTGTCCAACGCATTTTGAAGCGCTGTCAATGGAAAAGTTACATTCCAAGATTAGTCCATGCTATTAATGAAGATGATCCGGACCGAAGAGTGGAGTATTGCGAGTGGTACTTGGCACGATGTGGATGTGGATTGGACGAAGGGGTTTCGTAGAATACCCTCCGCGTTCACCAGACCTCACACCACTAGACTTTTTTATGGGGATACTTAAAAGACAAAGTCTACGCTATAAAACCTGCAACAGTCGCTGAATTGAGAGCAGCCATTGAACGAGAATGCACACAAATACCAAACGAAATGTTTCGTGATGTTTGCGATTCCATTGCTTCGCGTTATCAGCAGTGCCTGGACCAGAACGGACGTCAGTTTGAAAACAGGCGTTGACAAAACAATTAAATAATGTCTGTAGATTCTATTACATTTTGAAAATGAAATGTATTTTAATAAACACTGCCTTTATAATTATTTAAAGTGTGTATACATTTTTTGGGACGCCCTGTATATATATATATATATATATATATATGTATATATACATATATATATATATGTATATATACACATATATTTGCCGCCATACACTACTTTTAGCAACACCCAGTTTCATGCATATATTTTAATTACAGGAGCGATACGGAGCTAGACGATATTATAAACACTTTTGGGGAAAGGGTGATAAATGAAGTGGTAACCGCCCCACACTGCGAGCCTGAAGTCGTGGTACTGGCACACAACCATTCAACCGAGTGCACTGTCATCGAGGAGATTATGTAAGTATTTTTTGAGGATATTAACAAAACGTAATATATTTTCATTTTACTAAACAGTAGAAAAACATGTACAAAAAGGGTCAGCGCCCAATTCTTAATTGCTACAAGTGTATCTACAGGTTTACACAATATCGATCTTACACATTACAGGGGGTACTAACATATGGGAACTTTTTTTTATCTGTTTGCACACATATTTATCATTCAACTCTGTCGCACAAATCGAATAATTTTTAAAAATTCATAAAACCCTTCCCACGTGACATGTGCATGAGAAACAAAATACAATACAATCCACATGTTTCAGTATAAAGTCCTTGGAAACGATATGGATTCCAAATGATCTTAGGCACACGTAATCACGCTATAAACTGTACAATTGCCGAGTCATTCCACGGTAGAAATCCGAGTGAATCGAAATAGTACAATCTTTCCTTAGTTTTAAAATAGATCGCAAACCAATGAATCCCCTCACACGATAATCCCGCACCAGTTTCCCGTGCTATGAATCTTCAGTATTTCATTTTTCGCATACACACCAATAAATTTTGATCGCGCGAAACAGTCACTTCTCATCCCTCTCTGGAGTGTATTCGCGTCCATTTTTAAAAATCTGTGGTTATGTTCCGGAAACGGTCAAGTTCTATTAGAGCTTGCGACTCCAGGTATACTAGTACACTAATAGGAGCGTCTGTAGGCTTAGCGAACTCCAACCTCACTGAAATGGTGCCCGTCTGCTGGGCGTTTAAATGGGTATTTACACCGGTAGTTAAGTCAGGCGTAAGGTCGAATGAGTAAATATTAAACTGTTCCACAAATTCTTTCTGAGTTATCCCGAAACCGAGCTCATCACAAGCACCTGTATTATGAGCTAAACTACTATAAGCTCTCGCACAGAGCGGGAACACAGCATCTGATGAGTTATCCATATCCATCACTCCACCCAAAGCGATACCATTTATGAATAGAGTAATATTTTTAAGCCCGAAATTCTCGAATTTTAAGGCGCTCTTTTTATAATTTCCATTTGTCGAGGCGTGGTCTTGCATTCCAATTAAAATCCTTTTAGGTAGGACTCCAAGAGCAATGTTTTCTATCTGTTTCGATGCCAGGCCTGCCGGGATCGTGTACAGTTGATCTGTACCCTGTTAATGGGATATTTTACTGTGGAATGTATGAGATCTTTCTCAATTTCTATTTGCTTCGAGGAGCTTAATTTCACTCGGCGTATACGCAAATACGTTTCCATGATGTGTATCACAACGGGTTTCGCGCCTTCTTCTTGATCAGCCCCCAGATTTATGCAGATCTCAGGGCTCGTGCGGGTAAGCTTCAATTTCATATCTATCCCGTTCATAAGCAACTTCTCCTGGAAAGTAAAGTCTGTATGCAGGCGTCCAAAACATTCGTATATCTTTTTTTTTTAGAATTTTTAAATTTATCCTTTATACTACCTTCGTCTTTAGTGTGGTAATACCCCTCCGCGGGTAAAAAGGTGTCCTTCACTTCTTTTGAAAAGTTGAGGACATTTTCCAGATATGTTCGTAGGTGATAGTACCTCGTGCCTGCCGAGATGTTAGTCTGATTTAAATATACGTTACACTGACTGAATATGGAGTGCAGAAAGTTGGTTTCGGGGTATGCAGCACAATTATCATCGCAATCCGTTCCGTCAGAATGAGCCATGCGAAGTTTAGTATACATGTGCATTGTGCAATTTAGGGTGCATCAAAAATGGCAACTTCCAAAATTGATTTGGCCCTACGTTATTATGGTTACATTCCCTAAAAAAAATTCACATGCAAAATTTCAGGTCAATTGATTAATATCTACTGGGTCCACCTAGCTCCTAAACTTTTACAAAAATGACAATTTTTGGGATAAATTGCCTTAAATTATTTTTTTCACATATACCTTTATTTTATTGAATTGAATGATCCTTAAGGTACTATAGGCCTAGTATGTTTAGTTTGCTTGTGTTTAAGCCATAGCTACTATTAATAAACATCATTTGCCATCATGAAATACCTATAGCTATTTTTTCTTATTTTCAGGCATGTAGACTACTTTAATATTAATCTATTTTTCTATTACAGGTCAATTTTTGATATATGTTGGTGATAATAGTTGATATATGATATAATGGATAATAGTGGTAAAGCCAGTGAAGCCACTTCTAGTGGTAAAACTTGTTCAAGTGGTGCAGATAAAGTTGATGTAAAAACACGAAAAAAACCCTGTATATTTGGATTAGGTCCTGGCATCACAAATAATGATGCAAAGATTGTAGGATGTCGCTTGCCAACAAGTGAACAAGTTCTTAGATGTTTCCTATTTCACCAGCAACAGGGTCTAAAAGAGAGAAGAACTAAGCGAGATATAGCTAAAATTGTTTTAACAGAAATTCAACCATTCTACAATAAGGCCAACATACCAATAATTACTGAGAAAAAAGCATGTGAGAAAATAATTTCGTTGTTAGAAAAGAATGCGAAACTGAGAGAAATTCCATTGAAAAGAAGAGAGCTACAAAGTACAAAGACAAGCCTAGAAGATATGGAAATGCAACTTAAAATGACTTTTCCACTGTGGATTAAAAATGCAGAAAAAATTATAAGTAATCCAGAAGATATACAATTTCTTCAATCTATGCAAGGGGATAGAATTGCTTCTTTTGGAGCTCATGATCAAACTTTAGCATCCAAAATGAAGCGCATTAATTTTCGAAAATGTGAAGAAAATGCGAGAAAAGAAAAGGAATTGAGAGACACTGAAGCTTCTTGCAGTTATGTTCAATTAGAAAGCAGTAGCACAAGCGATACAACTACCATTGAGAGTGAGTCAGAAGCTAATGATGGAGCTGAAAAAGATGGAAAATCCACAGTCAACAGTCTGTTTAGGTACTCAAGCTATCATTCCTCAAGACATTCTGAAAAGACCGAAACTTGTTTCTTTGGCATCAAGAATGAAAATGACTCCGGCACAACAGGCTGCATTCACAAAAGCTTTTGTTGAAGAATGTGGTGGTAACACTAAGGCAGTGGCAATTTCATATGCTACAGCTGATAGAGCAAGACGCGAAGTAGCCCAAAAAATTTCAAGTTCCATTAAAAAATCCTGGAATCCTCCTAAATTGGCCTCTCTTCATTGGGATTCGAAAATAATTTCTACTCTGCAGGATAAATATGTTACAGAAGAACGATTAGCCGTATCAGTTGGAAATTCAATGGATCTCAAACTACTTGGTATTCCATCATATCATTCTAGTGCTGGTGGCAGTGGCCAATCTGGGAAAAACTTGACTGAAGAAGTTATGAAGCTACTGAAATTGTGGAACTGCTCCGATTCAATTGTGAACTTGGTTTTCGACACTACAGCAACCAACACGGGACATGTGAGCGCTGCATGCATAACTATCCAACAAGAGATTGGACGGCCTTTATTATGGTCTGCATGCAGGCATCATGTTGGTGAAGTTATTATGAGTCATGTTTCAGGACATGAAAGTAGAAACTTCGAGTGGACCAGAAATTAATGTCTTTAACAGATTTCGAGAAAAGTTTCAGTGGATTTCCAAGGATGAAAAATTGAAAAAAATTGACTTCAATCAGTACTCCAAAGCTGTCCAGGAGATTCTTCAGGAATGGCCTGATTATGCAATTCAAATAAGTAATATAGAAAAGCAACATACACGATATAACTACAAACAATTTTTTGACTTAGTTGTGCTATACTTAAATGCAGGACCTAGTGATAAGGATATAACCCTTCAGCGACCTGGTGCTATACATAGAGCCAGATGGATGAGTAAAGCAATATATGCTCTAAAAATTGCATTACTAGAAGATAATATCTCGAAACTACCTTCAGTAACAATCACAAACAAGCAACAAATTCTGAAACTAAGAGACTGCAACCTTCATTTCACTGATTTACTACCCATGGTGGATGACCTGCTCTTCAGTTTTTGATGCACCATGGCACGATTTGCAGCTTTACAAAAAGCTTCTTAGATACGAGGAAGTAAACAAGCAAATAGCAAAAAGTGCTCTAACATCTTTGAAACGTTATCTCTGGTACCTTTCATCAGAGATGATTCCTCTTGTATTATTCAGCGATTTGGTTCCAAAAAATGAACTTCGTGCTATAACAAACCATCTACTTTCCTATAAACCACACAAGATTGAGACAGTGGTTCCAGAAGGTAGACATGGATCTAGTTTTGGAAAGCCTAATTTCCCTACCAATCTACGATCGGAAACCACACTAGCTGACTTGGTTGACAAAAACTCATGGTTCATATTCTCTTCACTACAGTTAGACTATGATTTTTTAATGGTTGAGATTGTTGAATGGAAAACAACAGCATCATTTATATCTTCCAAAGGAAAACTTTTGGCTATAAATGTCATAAATGATGGCTCTGAGAGGGCAGTAAAACTACGCAGTGACTTTTATGAGGCTGCAAGGACTGAAGAACATCTTCAAAATGTTCTCCAAGTTGTAGAAGCTGACAGAAAAGCCACTCCTAATCTGAGAAAGAGACAAACTTCTTTATCATCTGTTTTAAAAGAAGAAAGGACAAAGAAGAAGAATTAAGATATCAATAAGCAATAAATCAATTTTTACAAGTATTTTATCATGAAATACCATTTTTAATAGGTGGAGGTGGTCGGTGGGATGCTTGGCAAGTTGGGTCCTCGTCCCGCATGCATCCTGGTAACTCACTTCATGATTCTCAGAATAATACAAAAAAAGTCTAAAAAGACAGATAATTTCATGAATTGAGGCTAAAACTTGCCTAAAACTAACTATATTTACAATTTTTTTTCAAACAAAATCTACAACGCTTACACATAAGATTTTCTAGTAAAACCATAAAATTCCACAATTGTCAAATTTTCATCTTCGAGGTGGACCCACTAAATATTGTCAGAACAGCTTGAAACGTGGACACTGAAGGTTTGTTGGGGATTGTAACCATAATATCATAGGGCCGAATCAATATCCGAAGTTCGAAATTTCACCCCTTATAGGCTGATGCACCCTAAATTGTGCATACAGCTCGGGTCAAAAAAGTAAGGGCCTGAGCTGGGTATCACGAATTCTATAGGGGCACTGGGTGAACTAATTGTGTTTAAAGGGTTAATTGTAATAAAGTCACTGTGCTCAATAGACACTTGAGTTGGAGGCATCTCAAAGAGGGATAGCTCCGATTTACAGCATTGTGAACTACACGGATGAATGAAACGTGCCATGGTGAGTCAGAAATAGTGCCACCTCCCTCGACGAGTATTAATCAATCTATGAATCGTGAGAGTAGCGTCCTCAGTTTATATCAGTTAAAAAAAAATGATCGGTCATAGGATTCATACGCTCAGAGCACTTCCTTTTCGGTTTCCTTTTACGTTTAACGCCACGCGATGGTAACCCCTTCTTCCTAACAGCTCTCTTCTTTCAACCGCGTATTGGTAACCGCTTCTTCCTATCAGTTCTCTTCTTTCCACCACCACGCATTTTTCTCTTCGCGTCTTTAATGATTTCAACCCATGTACGCTTTAAATGTTTTTTTTAAAGCTTCTTTAGGTTTAGTTCCCGCGAACATGTCCTCTGCCGCGTTAAAACCTGTTTGTAACGCCTTCCTCCCTAGGTACCTGCCCCCCCCCCTCTTCAGCAGTGGGACAGCGGTGCGTAGTATGGATGAAAAAATGGATCCAAGTCCACTACCACGCTGGTATCTCACCCCTCGGTATACCGTGAAAGGCTTTCTGTCCATTATAACTCAGTGCGTCGAAAGTGCAGCTTCACTGTTAAGCTCCCGTCACCGAATGGGAAATTTTTGCCCTCAATCGTTCTTATATATATATATTGAGATATTAGTTATTAGAATAGTTGCGACATTCACATAATGGGGTCTGTCATAAGCACACCGGACAAAAAATTAGTCACCCCTAATAGCACCGATAGTAGGAAGTTCAAGGTCACACAGAGGGCGCTGATGTAGCATTGGTAAGTGACAAGCAGCGGTGACGTAGCACACAGGATCAAATCTGTTTCGTGAGGTGGTGAAGAACAAAGTGTGTGTTGGATGTAGTCTGCAAAATGGGTCGTGAAGCAGACGTTACTCAGTGGCAAAAAGGAGCCATCGTGTTTGGCAGAGCCCACGGACACAAAATGTCTGAAGTAGCCCAATTTGTTGGTGTGTCAACGCGTACTGTCCAGCGAGTTTACAAAGAGTGGTGTAGTTCGCAATCAACTGAAAATCGACGGCGTAACTGTGGCCGGAAAACAATTCTCGACAATAGGGACCGCCGCCATGTTTCTCGTCTAGTAACTGCAAATCGTTTTCAAATCAGAGAACAATTGCTCCAAGAAACCAATGAGGTTCTCCAGCGACCAATTTCCGAACGGACATTGCGACGAGAACTGCATGCGATGGACATCTGGAGCAGGGTACCAAGGAAGAGGCCGCTGTTAACAGCAAGTCACAAATTGGCACGTTATAAATGGGCTCAGAGGCACAAAAACTGGACTGCGGCAGATTGGAAACGTGTAATTTTGTCCGATGAGTCCCGTTTTTGTTTGTTCTCCAATGATGGGAGGCGACGAGTACATCGCAGGTCCAATGAAGCCTTTAATCCTGAATGCGTCGAAGGTGTTGTTCAGGCTGGAGGTGGTTCCGTGATGTTCTGGGGATGTTTTTCGTACCACGAAATGGGCCCTCTCGTTCCAGTGACGATGAATTTGAACCAGCAGGCGTACCTCCGCATACTAAACTCGCCGGATTCGTGCGGTTATCAAGGCCAGAGGCGCCGTCACACGTTATTAGGTACATTCTGAGAGGGGTGACTAATTTTTTGTCCGGTGTGCTTATGTAATACTCAAGCTCCTTCCTCTATAGTTGGGGATGTGCGTTACGCGTAGCAGGCGTGCCTGGGTATCCTCAACAAACTGGTGTTCCGCTATATTGCTGTAAATATGTAAATATAACACATGTCTGGGGAGGCTGAGAGCTTACATCCAATTTCTCCATTTTCAGCTGATACACTAAGTTGGACAAGTCATCCGGTACCTCATGAAAGGTGTCTCTTTGGAAGGCTGCTCGATAACGCTCCTCGGTTATAATTTTGAAGACTCTTCCGTCTTTAAGAGTTCTGTTAACCTTTGATTTTAGCATTAGAGTATATGCAGGGCCTCCTTTGTTTACGATTTCGTACAATAAATCATTCGTAAGATTTGAGTTTTTTAAACACATGTTTAAGTCTCTCACAACATCCTCAACCGAACCATAACGACCCGGTTCTAGTGTCACTGTTGCACTGAAAAACTGTGCGACCTTAGTCCGGGCGATACGTATAGTTTCATCCCGAGTTAATCCGGCTTTTGCACACTCACCACAGTTTCTAAGAATCGTAAAAACGGTATCTTTATGACCAATATTTAAAAAGACGGTGTCCAGCTGAATTTCACATAGCCCTACCTCATACGAATCACGACCCAACTCAATGGGCCCATGGAGTTCTGTTACAAAGTTGGCTAGCGTGTTGGTAGGGTGTACAGACAGGGATGAGGAGGACGGGAGTGTGACGTAGAAATGGTTGGGTGTCATGCTGCATACTAATTAAGCCTCATTATTGCATCAGCTTTTATATAGGTATTGAAGCTTTCTGGGTAACGTAGCCACTTCACCAGGTACATTTTTCGCTTTCCTGTACCTTTGCTTCCTAAAATTTTCTAAATTTTGAACACATTTTTGCCTAAATTAAATGGCACTTTCTGCAATTCCTCGCGGTAAAAACCTCCCGAGATCTCTTCTCCATTCAAATCTTCAACGTAATACATCATTATCTCACCTTTAGGCTTCATAGCTCTAACCTTAAAAATCTCGCGTGTCCATCCTTGCTCAAAACCCTTCGCAAATTTATTTCCCGAACGTGAACAGACTCACATAGTCATTGATTTTGAAAAGTGCAGGGTGTGGTGGTGGTGGTGGTAGCGGCACTCCATCTCTTCTCAGACGCTTGCCTCTTTCTAAAACATCGTTAGGTGTTACCCAAATCGTGCGATGGTGTGAGCAGTTGTAGGATGAAGCCAATGAATCGAGAACGTTTATATATCTGTACGTGTTTTTATGTGTAAAATATCGGTGTATGCGTTCCTTTATGGTACGTTGAACTCTTTCAGCTAAAGAAGCCTTATGTATAGAATTGGTTGTGTAATAGCTGATGTTAAACTCTGACAACATGTTCTGAAAAACTCGTCCTATAAATTCTTTTCCCATATCCGTACAAAAATAGCCAGGAATCCGATTTTCTTTCAACATCAGTGTTTTGGTCGCTTTAGCGACTGTTTCAGGCGATTTATTTTTCAGGGGAATTAGCCACAGGTATCTAGAGAATACATCTATTATGAATAGGATGTAGCAGTAGCCGTCGTTGTACACTGAATATCTTTGCATGTCTGTTAAAGCTGCCTGCCAAATAGAGTCAATCGAGGCGGCTGCTGTCTTAGCTGTTTTAAACCTTTTTCTCACGGGCTTATGAAGTGTATAAGCATCCTGGGCACGCAAAAATCTCTCAACATCTTTTTTCCTTACACCATAAGTACCTCTGTACAATCTATTAACACCACCATAGGATGCTGGGCTAGAAATGTCATAATAGTGCTTACTTAATACGTTAGCTATTTGCGTATTTTAGAGGCACGTGGACAAGGTTGGCCTTCTACTCTCTTCTTTCTTCTCTTCAGAGACACTGCAGCTGCTGGGGGCGAAGGTGTACTCAGTTGTGACACGTGCGATGCATGTTCCAAGTCTTTTAACCTATTCAGATTACCTATCAATGTTTTTGGGACATTTATTTATTGTAGTCTTGCTTTAATAAGTCTCCATCCCGCTGGTGAGGGCCTATCCCACTTTCTTACCAGATCATGAACAATATCAACGATATTGGATCCTTGTACCCTTGTTCCATCAACAATGACCTCGCCTGCGTCGGTTCACTGTATGATGGGGTCCTCACTCAATAGATTATAAAGACTTAGCCCTTTATTCCTCAATGTATGGGGGAGGCTGTTTTTTAGCACATGTTCGATGTGCTATGTTCCGCTACTCTTTCGATGCTCATGCCCTGTGTCGCTATGCTCAGCTCTACTCGAGCTGCGCCTCACGGTGAGCTCTGTAGGATGCTTATAATCTTCGTACTCATGAAGAAATTTCTGCAAAGCCTCTTGGTACAAGGTCTTTTTCTCATCAGGTGCCTTTTCACTGTTTAATAGGGTTAGCAACTCACTTTCCATTCTTTTAAGTCTACTTTTACGGGGTTCTAGAACCGCATTTGGACCCTTTGTAATGAAGCATACACCTCGTGTGGAATCACTACCACCTTCATTATATTAATCTAGTCAGTAAAGGCCCCAAAATTGAAAATAAGATGGGGAGGAGCGAACCGCCTCTTCGTACAATAATAGGCTTTTTCTTACCCACAGTCTGGCTTTTATGGGCGAGCGTCCGTATTATGTTCATGTAACGACGTAAGCGAGCCTTCTGAGGGGATTTCATTGGAACATTACAATTTATAACATTAAGGCAGATTACACAGATGCACTTTAAAAAGTCAGAGTCGATATTTTTAACAAACATCTGCTGCAATGCTCGAGGCAGTCGTTGATAGATTTTTATTAATTTGCGGTATTTCTTTAGCCTCTTCGTCATTCTGGAATATACACGGTTTCAGGTTCGTTTGGAAATATATTCGTTCTTAGAAGCACCCTAAACGTGTTTCGCGGGTGAAGGTCACAAAGCAAATATCCATAACGTTGCTTTGTGACCTCTTTATAAACCTCCAAAAACTCCTTACGCTGATTCGGGAACATTTGACTGGCTAATACCCCAATTTGTGTCACATCTCTACGTTGCGCGAATAAGAATAGTTATTGCGTATTTAACGACACATCGCGCATGTATCTATTTTTGAAAAATAGATTCTGATTGATGAAGAACACGCTTATGTTAAGGTGGTGGGAGAATACTGTAAATGTCTCGGCAAACGTTTTATCCATCTCCAACATGATGTCATCAATTACGATGACTGTATGTTCATTTCCCTTTAACGAATTAACGTCATACAGTAGACCCCCTTGTGGAACAAAACATCATTTTGGTACTCGTAGAACACTGATTGTTAAGTGGGTCATTTACAGAATATTAGAAATAGCGAGTTCTGCTCCTTATATTTTGTTTTCTTCTTCCACAGAACCGCGAATGACGACGATGTACAGCCCCCCATCATCGATATTACGGATGAACCTGTTGACCATGCATCTACAATACCCATACCCGCCGATGAATCCTCACCAGCGGCGACAGCTGTTGCACGTTCAAAGCGGAAACATGATGAAGAGTCCTTCACGTCAGGTATAAAGCGCGTCAGGAACGCGCCGGTTGTTAGACCACCAGTAATAGAGCCCCAACCCTCAACGTCTTACGCAACCATCCCCACGTCAGCTTCTTCAGCCAATATATCCCCTTGTTCATCTTCCACAGTTGCCCCCCCGTTCTGTTGAGTCTGCAATAATAGACCCCCAACCCTCAACGTCTTACGCAACCAACCCCACATCAGCTTCTTCAGCCAATATACCCCCTTGTTCATCCTCCACAGCTGCCCCCCGTTCTGTTGAGTCTGCAGTAATAGAGCCCCAACCCTCAACGTCTTACGCAACCAACCCCACATCAGCTTCTTCAGCCAATATACCCCCTTGTTCATCCTCCACAGCTGCTCCCCGTTCTGTTGAGGATGGTATAACGTTCGAGTTGTTGCGCACCGCAACCCCGACCCCAGCCTTGACTAGAAATCGGTATATAGTCAGGGTTGATCCTAGATCCATGTATAGCAACGGTGTTGAACACGGCCTACGTCGCGTTGTACAGCGTATTGTAGAGTTTGCCCTTCAGAACCGCGACGAGCATGAAGTCAGGACAAGGCTGTCCTTCGGATTCGGCTCAGATGATAACGATGTAGATGACTTTTGGGTAGTAGTACCATTCAGACGTTTGGCGGCTGAAGATGTAGAGTATATATTAGGTCGTATAATGCAAGCCTCCCAAAGTAGTATAGCCTCCAATATGAACAACTTTACGGTTGCATGTTGCGGGTCATAGTGCCACACCTTACACTCTTAACTTCAATTCTCAGGCTATTAATAGTCGGCATATAAACGTCGATCGTGGTTGCGGCTTTATAGCAGTAGTCCTAGCTCGCATGTTTACTGGACAAAATACGAAATCCGAACAAATTTGGTTGCCTACGGTCGTGGAGCGTGCCCGTAAACTAGCTGTAGATTTTGAACTTGAGTTTGACTGTAACGTGGGTCCTGAGGAGCTGAGAAGGGTAGAACAGGAAATGAATGCCCGTATAGTTGTATTTGGTCTGGATGAACGTCGTAGAACTGTGTATGTTTTTAAAAGCTCTGTGAGAGATCGTACAAGACCCCTACTTATTTTAGGACTGTCAGGTACAACATATCTTCCCGTCCATAATATAAGGAGCCTTCACGCGAATTATGATAAAAGTCGAAAATATGGACGACATCATGATTTGTGTAAGGGGTGTCTCGAGTTTGCGGATGATATAGTGAAACATTGTAAAGATTTCCATATGCTATGTGAGCAGTGTAAAAGCTCCAAATGTGAAAGCCGTGTAGTTGAAGCTGAGAAGAGGGATTGTAATGTGTGTAGACGCACATTTTTCAATAATAACTGTTTTGAGCACCATAAATCAATTGGCACGTGCAGGAAAATGAGAATCTGTGAATGTGGTATGTTTCACACACTGCATAATTGAAGAAAATTTCGGCATAAATGTGATGAAATTCACTGTCCTACATGCCAGGAGAAATATAAGGTGGATGGAGTCAGGGCCGGCGCTAGGAAGTGCGGGGCCCAATTAGAAAATTGTTAGCGCCTAGCGGGGCCCTCTACCCGTTGTCGTTTCAAAGTTGGAGTGACAAGAAATTTCGCTAGAGCACCTCTTTGTTTTTCATTTTCAGCTGCCTTAGTCTTGGCCAGTGCTCGTTTCTGATTGCCGCTCAAATACTTTCGCCCTTTGTCTCTATCTCTGCTTGTGCTTGCCATGATGACGATGATGTAGGGGCTTTTTCAATTACTTTTCTTTTAAAAAAGCTAAACGGCGACGATAAACTGAAATTACAAAACAAAAAACAAAATCATTCACAATAAAGACTCCCTGGCACTGAAAAATAATAAAGATGTGCATGTATGCATCTAATGATTAAAGCAAAAGATTTCATGATTTTTAAAAGCCTGGGAGTAAGAAGAAAAGCGCAGGGGGCAAAAGAACAAGCTCTAGTAAATAGAAATGTAAATGCTCTCTATGATAATGAGGCAAAAACTAGTTAATTTAATATGTAGGATCTACTTACCACCACGTTTCTCTGTTACATGCAGGCTTAAGACACTTCAAGTTTGCAGTTTGGACATATAAACAATTTGGACATATTTAACAAACAACACAACTTTACATTCCAAGCTTTATGTTATATAATCTCATTAACAGCGCTCTTTCTGTGTTGAGGGTTTGAATATCGTCCACAAATTACCTTTTTTTTAAAAAAGCTAAACGGCGACGATAAACTGAAATTACAAAACAAATAAACAAACGATTAGCAATAAAACATTGAAACATAGATATACGAGGACGGACTGAATAGTTTCACTGCCTTCACAGTAACAAGAAACTTCGTGCACACTGGACACTCATTAATTCATCATAGCGTCCCCCACTCGAGCGCGTGCGCGGGGTCCCCTCGGGGCGCGGGGCCCAATTTGAACAAATCGGTCTAATCGGCTTAAAACCGGCCCTGGATGGAGTAAAGCATGTATGTTATATGAAAGATGCTAAGCCTAAAAATAACCCTTGTATAACTGTATACTACGATATAGAAACATACACGAACGCTGAAACCAAAGAGGTAATTCCACATTTACTTGTGAGCCAGACTATCTGTGATGAGTGTATGGAGATCGAGTGTGATGAGTGTCACAAATGTGGTAAACGGACAAACGTTTTTAAAACAAATGTCCATGATAGTCCTGTGAAACTATTTGTATCCTACATTGTCAAGTTAGCCGACAAGTTCAAAAAAATGACTGTATATTCTTGCCCATAACGGGGCAAAGTTTGACACACAGTTCCTTTATAAGGAGCTGCTTGAGCACGAGTCCTCAGGCAACAAATTAATACAGATGCAAATAAGAGGTAATGTACAATTTAAAGACAAATTATTATTCACACCTTGTAAATTAGCAAAGCTACCCAAGGTGATGTGGGTAGCAGCTGAAGTTCCAAAAGGATACTTCCCTTACACATTCCTCACTAGTGAAACTTTAAATTACGTAGGTCTACCTCCACCCAAACATTACTTTAACTATGATTGTATGAGTACAGAAGAACGTGAAGATTTTGATCGATACTACAACAGTTTTAATGAATGTAATCCTTATAATATAGCTGATGAATGTGAGCGTTATTGCGTGAATGATGTACGAGTGCTTAGAGTATGTTTCCAGGCCTTTAGAAGGATGTACATATGCCGTTTCAAATGCGATCCGCTGCAAGTCGCAACCACCATCACGTCATTATGTTTTACGGTGTTCAAGAATAACTTCATGCCTAAAGCCACCTTAGCCATTATCCACAGAAACAACCCCCGCAGTTATGGGCACAAGGCTATTTACTGGCTCATACACCTACAACAGCAGACAGCTGTATACATAAAGCATGCCCGCAACACAGGTGAAGTACCCATTAAGGTTAATGGTCGTGTTTTTTGGGTTGATGGTCTAAGTGAAAACCGTGCCACTTGCAAGAAGACTGTGTACTCCTTTAACAGTTGCTGGTGGCACGGATGCCCCCGTCCTGAGTGTGGAATCGTAGGAGATATCCACGGTAGATCTCCTGCCGACTGTCTTGCGTGGACCCGCATCCGCGATCAACTTATAGGGTCTCAGTTCACTCACAAAGTCTTGTGGGAGCATGAGTATGATGCACGGATGGAGACAGACGAGGCGTACCGTGAAGAAATAAACACGATCAAGCGTTCAATGGTACTGGATCCTCTCAAATGCGGTGATAGCTTGTTCGGGGCGTACAAATCCCTTCAAGCTATACTTTCCACCTACGGAGGGTGTGAAGCTCCACTACTACGATTTCTGTTCTTTATACCCCTACGTGATGAAGAACAATCCGTACCCCGTGGTGCGCCTGAAAAAATGTGGGACCTAGCCTACCCTCCATCAACGACTTTTCAAGAAATTTGAACGGGCACTATTTCGGCCTTTCTTTCGTAGACGTGCTCCCCCCTACCGATTTATGGATGCCGATCTTACCCGTTGTCATAGATCACAAACTTATGTTTCCCCTGTGCGTGAAGTGCGCGGAAGAGAATAATGGTGATTGTGACCATACACCCCACCAGCGTAAGATCAGAGGTGTATACACAAGTCCTGAGCTGGCCCTAGCCGTACGCCATGGGTATAGAATAATGAAGATACATGAGGTGTGGAGGTTTCAGAAGCTACCCAACCTTTTCACGCCATATATAAACGCATTTTTGAAGGATAAGGTTGAGGCGTCAGGGTATCCGCGAGGGGTTGAAACCGAAAACGAAAAAACGTCTTATATTCAGCGTTACCGCGACCACGAGGGTATACAACTTGATCGTACCCAAATTGTAAAGAATCCTGGCAAGCGCTTTAGTGCAAAATTGTGTCTAAACAGTCTTTGGGGAAAATTTGCACAGAATACCGGTAAAGGGAACGTTCATTTGGCGCAAAGTTATAAGTCTGGGATTACGCCAACGCACCCGATAAAGAGGTCATGGAGATTGTGAATGTAGGTAATACTTACATAATAAAGTACAACAATACTGAATTGGCCACAGATACCTCACGGGTTACAAACATCCTGTAGCCAGCTTCACAACAGCCTATGCCCATCAAACTTTGGGGTCTATTGCATTCTCTTGGGCGGAGGGTATTGTATGCCGATACAGATAGCGTGATATTCACAGCGAGGAGGGTGAATACATGCCTGCTATTGGGGAGTTCCTCGGTGAGTAACTGACGAGATCAAGGATGAGTATGGGGACAACGCATACGCCGACTCGTTTGTGTCAACAGGGCCAAAGACCTATGGGGTACGGGTGAGGATAGGGATGAAACGAAGTATATCGTGAAGGCTAAGGGTATCACGCTTAACCAAGCGAATCGGCGGGTCGTCAACTTTGATTCGCTGAAGGAGTTAGTGTGCTTGATGATGAGGGTGATCGGCCGCCCCAACTGACTGTAGGCACCCACAATTTTCGGGCGCAGAAGCTGGGGGCGTGAAGGAACTTAGGGGTACAAAGGTGTGCCGTAACACCTATAGGAAACGTTACCAGGTGCCTGGTACCTATGACACCATGCCCTTTGGATACTATAATCTTTGATATGTCTATTGCTAATTTATTTATTACACGTATTTGTAAATATGTACATCCTGATTATTTCGTTTATTAAATAAATCGTGTTTCAACTTGCGTTTCACTTTGCGTGTGTGCGTATGTGCAGTAAAAGTTAAGCCCCGCCCACTGTAAGACCGACGGCGTGATTCATGCCGCAACCTCAGCAGGCCTCTATCCCCGCGTTCTCAGTTGACCTCTGTATACCCTTGAGCTCAGACGTGTATTCTCGCGCATAGAAGAAAATGACCACCTTTAATATCGCGTGTTCAACATTTATGAAGTGGTATTCTGCCAAGTGTGTAGATGTAGTGGATACTGAAAAACTCCCTATTCCCGCCTCCTTTGACTCTTTTAAGGCTGCATTGAATCGTGCGAAGGGTCAGGCTATTCAAATACTCTACGGATATTCTGGCGAGGGGGTTGTAGGATTTCGCAGTACAGACGATGTACTGAAGTATGTTATAGAACTAAGCTTTATAAAGGCTCACATATACCGCGTGGTAGAAGAAGCAACACGCTCAGAAGATACAACAGTTATGGGTAGTGAGTCTTGTGGATGAGTGGTGTGATAAGCGTATTATATCATGTACACCATGCCGATTACTCGTACCCTACGGCTGAAAATGTAATCTTGTCATCATGGACAATCTTAAGTATTTTTACCACTACATTAATATATATCATGATGAGGTTTGTAGTGAGGTTGTGGCTAATGGGTTGTGTGAGTTTTTAACAGATTTTAGAGATGAGTATCGCCTGTTACAAAAAGGATAAATATGAACATATGTTTCTCTCTAATAGCGCCCCGCAATGTGAAGATGTTTAGGAGAGATAAAACATTATAAAATGTGTTTAGCTGTGAAATTACCCTGAGGAAAATGTCTGGTGCGTATTCGGGGAAGTGGTAGTGATAAAACATTAAAACCGAAATTAATTCTTGTATCGGAAAATTTCTCAAGACACCTGCCCAATATAATGGGATACAACGATTCATGTTGGTCAGCGCCGTACACGTTTCATTAGATTATGGTGCGACTCACTCCTCACGGAGCATACGAGTTCGAACAAACCCATTCACGTTTCATCAGGGTGATTCACCCGCCCGTCGACCGATCCTGCCTACCTGCCTGCTCCTGTGGCTCATAGTCTCTCAGAGCTTGCGCCGAGTGGTTGTGTCATCTCGATCCGTGTGAACGTGCGAATACGATGGAACTCCCTTTGAGAAGCATTCTCAACGCCTCGTACGACGTCTCCGTGACGAAGTCATTGCGCGTATTCAGGCGAGAAACCGGCACCATTAACTGTGTGCTTGAAACGATCTGCAGGCATGCAGCAAACGCAACGTTATTTATTTAAATCTTGAGGAGATGCATAAAATCTTCGTGGTGTTGAGAGGTGGGCTGAGGACCGTTATAAAATACCAGCTGACGTAGATACAATAAGAGATGTGATTAGTGACGCCTCCTCATATACCATTGTTTGTACATTGAGTGTAAATAACAACAACCATGTATTGATATACGACTGATGTGGAAGAACACAGCTGATAATGACGTTCTTGTTCCTACACGAAACCGTTTCATCCTCGACAGAATGTTTGAGATCGTCGGATTCCGTAAGCTGAAGCCTATATAGACGCACGTATTACAGACATGGTTTATTTTGACACGGTACTTGAATACGCTTACACCGCTCTGCTTGACGGATTGTTGAATGTAGGAATGAGCACCATTAACTGTGCACCGGCACCATTAACTGTGTGCTTGAAACGAACTGTAGGCCTGCGAGCAAACGCAACGTTATTTATTTAAATCTTGAGGAGATGCATAAAATCTTCGTGGTGGTTGAGAGGTGGGCTGAGGACCGTTATAAAATACCAACTGATGTAGATACAATAAGAGATGTGATTAGTGACGCCTCCTCATATACCGTTGTTTGTACATTGAGTGTAAAGAACAATCAACCATGTATTGATATACTACTGTTTGTGGAAGAACATAGCTGATAATGACGTTCTTGTTCATACACGAAACCGTTTCATCCTCGACAGAATGTTTGAGATCGTCGGATTCTGTAAGCTGAAGCCTACATTAGACGCACGTATTACAGACATGGTTTATTTTGACACGGTACTTGAATACGCTTACACCGCTCTGCTTGGCGGATATGTTGAATGTAGGAATGAGCAGGGGGAGAACGAACTAGCTCTGGAAGCATATTTAAAAGGCTTAGATTCTTCGAAATATTCTGAGCTTTGGTACAAAACGCTTGAGAGGTACAGAGCTGAGCTCGCCTACACTGTTCACCCTGAAGAACTGTACCTCTATATAGTGGATAGGTGTCGTAATGATTTGGTAGAATATTTCAATTGCCGCTATGTCGAGTGAAGAAGAGTTCACGATTGAAAAGTTCGGGACGATAAGAAAAAAATCCCCGATTGGAAAGGCATGATTATAAACTTGTATTTAATGTACCGGTGAACGATGACATTTTTGTGCGTGCTTTTGAATGTGTTCTAGCTGCGCTTAAAGACAACTTGCCTGCCGAGTGTAAAGTGGTTACAAAAATAGTATTGAACGATATGAAAGCCATTTATATCGAGTATAGATCGTCATATCAGTTAAACGGTGAGGTGATGCTTGGACGGTTTTACCACATCGTGCAGAGTAATGGCGAAGTTGATATAGCATCAATCACCGTTGAATTTAGCGTTTTGCACCGTATATATATTTTGCACCGTATATATTTTGTATATATTTTCCTGTACTAATATTTGATAATATAACTTATGATAATATAACTATATATTTTTCTAATATTTTGTTAATACTATGCTTTGTATGACTATATTTTCCGTTCTATTATTTGATCATATATTTGATCATATATATATGCCCCATTGTAGATCCATTAATTCATAAACAGAACGTTGTAATGGTGTTTTATTTATTCCTTGAACACGCTTATATCATTTGTTTCTAAAACAGAATAATTAATTAATTGCTGTTTAGCGAATAGATGAGTAACGAAGCTTACAGCTCAGCCTTCTAAGCCAACTGGAATATAAGGAATAGTTAAAGACATGGCGCTATCTGGCAACTCAGCAGCAAACTGGCTCTGGCGCCTGCTGGCTGATTTGGGGGGTGAGGCGTCCCCCTTGTCCCCCAAAGAGACCTCTTAGGTTAGGTATGCCCCTTTGGGGGGTTCAGCTTGGGGGATAACTCCGCCTCCAAGTTGCATACTCCTCATTTTGGGGTTGGCAACAAAGGTTGGCACTCCCCTTTGGGGGGTTCAGCTTGGGGGGGTTAACTCCAAGTTGCATACCCCTTGCAACCTCATTTTGGGTTGGCAACAAAGTGGGGTAGGGGGTTGGCTCTCTTGCAACAAAGGGGGGTAGGGGTTGGCTCTCTTGCAACAAAGGGGTTGGGGTTGGCACTCTTGCAACATTACGTAACATTTCTGTACGCTGGCATTTTGCGGCTATACTACTGTGGTTAACTAGATGTGACTTCGTGCATCTTGGAAAATGAAACGACATTATCCATCAGGAGCTGAAAAACGGAAAAAGAAGAAAATAGAGGAGGAGAAGCTTTCCAGTAGCACAGGTGAGATGTGCCACTTGTATATTCTTATGATTACAGTTCAGGCAACTAGGTTAGGTAGACCATCGAGCTAGGCAAGTGCTCAGGAATCGTGTAGAGTAAGCTAGTCTCTGTAATATTTATAATATTTCGAAATGTGAAATTTAATGGATCGTATCACCTCAAATTCTGTTGACACAGATCAATTATTATCAAACAAGATAAGAAAGAGTATTTTAGCAAAAATTAACAGAATATGTAATGTTATGTTCTTCTCAGGAGCACTACTGAAATATTTGGAAAAGCCATCCTCAGCAAAGCCTGATGAGCATCATGAGCCAACAGTAGGACCATCCTCTATGCAACTTCAAACACCAGTAGAAGTAGAGTCTGATGAACCAACAAGTGGCCCATCTTCTGTTCAGCTTCAAACACCACACACAGGCATTTCTACTGAGCAACAAGAACCAAGATCTGCTCCACCGCTTCATCCGTATGACTGGCCAGTTGTCCTGTCAGATGCCCTGAAGACAGATCTGGTGTTTCGAGGACCATTTCAAATCAGTCCAGATTTCACATTCCCTAAAAGAGAGGACGGTAGAAGCGTTCATCACCATTACATGTACAATAGGGCAGAGCGTTTTTACACTTTTTTCGATTTTCGTTTTGTAATAGCGCGGAAAAGTGGCTCTTCCACGTCAAAAGCGAGTGTGTAAAATCTCAGATATCTGCGATAATTTCTTCTGCCTCCGCAAACGTTCCAAAATATGGGAAAATTTACATAAATAGTGTATTTTATAATGACGCTATTATGGTCAACTTCGGCCCAACACCACAGTTTATTCGTTAATTATGTATTAAGTAATGCAATTAACAATTCATTATATCATATTTTAGTAATTTAAGTTTATATATTTGAGCAATTAAATAATTTAGGTCCACCAATGCAGTTTACTTTGCATATGCTTGGTTTATTTTTGCTGACTTATTATGTAATATGCATGCAGCTCCTCGCTTATTTCGTCAATATTGAATGTACTATATTGACAAAATAACTCAGAACTCACCACGTGGAGGTGGCTGCATTTCGAGTTCCTCCCTGCCCGACCCAACCACCCTACCATTATCGGACTTAGGCTAGTTACGCACTGTAGTCACTTTTTGTTTCCATTCTTGGCATTTTCTTTCTGGATTCTAATCTTGCTCTGATAAATCCATCCCTTGCCTCTGAACCGCATACTGCAGCTGAAGCCTCTGTTACCAGCTTTATAATGCCGTTCAACCGCTTGGATGTGGCAAGGAAAGCGTGGGATGAAATCAGGTACATCTCCTGAGGAGATATAGTTCAGGATGTCGGAGCGTGATAGAACTTTTGTCAGAGGAGGCTCTGACAGCTCACAAGTTTGCCAGTTAATCATGTTATAGTACTCACTACACTGAAAGTTCAACGTGGGCAATTTAAACACTTTCACTGCGGCTGACTCAGAATCTCTTGCTTTAAGGATTCTCCTCCATCCTAATTCTCTGATATGTTTTGCTTCATCGTGAATCATACTAAGGAGAACATTCTCAGGATGAGAAAAATAGGAATTTCTCTGAATAACACGATCAACTATTTCTATACAGCGGGCACTCAACGACCTCGAGCGTTCTATCATTTGATAAAGATGTTTGGCTCTCTGTGTTGCTGAAGAATTTCTTTTGATTTGAAACCACATGGAATATAAACTTTCATAATATAGTCCACGATACACTTAAGGTTGTCTGAAGGTTCTTCAGTTGAAACGTAGAGACGAAGTATGCGGTTAGCAGTTGTCACCCATCTGGAGTGTGCCATTTTGCCTGGTTTCCTTTGAGCTAGAGAGGGAGTACCTTCACCTTTTGACACAGCATCATAGATTTCTGCCAAATATTTCTGATCTGTGCTCAGATCATCTCTGTCAACTACAATTTCTTCCACTTCAACTGCTTCAAACTCAACAACAGGTCTCTTTTCACAATCAATTAACTCTTTTCCTATAGGCCCCGTAAAACTCTGAGGACCTGTTGTTTTGCCATCATTGTCAGTCACTCTGTGCCGCAAGGGAAGTTCATTAGTGTGAAGCAAGCAAATCAGCCACTGGAGTGCTCTCTGAAAGTGTTCTTCAGTACTTCTTACCACTCCTCTTTTTGGTCCTGTATTAACTGCTGTCCCGTCACATCCAATGGCTTTAACTTCTGAAGTATCAATCTCATTTGAGCGAAAAAAATCCAAAATTGCAGAAGATATACTCTGTGCTGAGCCAGAAGCGGGAGTTACATGCCCAATATAATGCGAGTTTGGTTCTTGAAGCAAAGTGATATGTTCTTCTGTTATATTTTTTTGATAACTTTTACTGCCAACTTTTTCTTGCACTGCAGTTCTGTCCTTTCTTCCATCGAAATAGATACTCTCCATAGTTTCTTCTTCGTAATCTCTCTTTTGAATGATAGATCTCACTCTTTTTCTAGCTCTCCTTACTTTGCATCTGTCTATTACTGAACTTAAATCTTTTTTGTTTATAATTCCCACGTCTTCAAGAACAGCCGAAGCAATTATAGCAGCAGACCTGTCTGACACACCAGTTCTATCACAAGCTATAGCCAATGATGAGATTGTTCCATCGATTTGATTCTCTGTGTCGGTTCATAATCAGAATCCGCTCCTTCTGTTTCACTTGATGTTGATGACAGTGTTTCAGTTGCTTGTCCTTTACTGGTAGATGGTTTTGTTTCATACTTTTTCATTCTCTGTTGTCTTCTAGCAATAGTTGCTAGATCTTTACGAGTTTGTGAAACATCAAGAGAGCCTATTGCCAATTTTCTTGTTGTTCTCTGATCTTTAAGGAAGTCTTGTTCAATTGCTGGAACCTTGAGATGGTTTTCACATGAACACTTACCAAAATTTTCACATTTGCAAGCACTGATGTCAAATAATTTGTTTTCTGCCTCATTTTGAAATGTTTGTAATTTAATTTTGAATGAGTCACTATCTTGTTTCCTTTTTATTGACTTTAGAAGGTTTTGACATTTTTCATGGTAATTTTTAATCATTTGAACGACACGGTTATGAGAAACAGTAGGAGTAGAGGCTATTTTCCACAAATCTTCGAGAGTTTTTGAGAGAACACCTGAAATTTCTGCAACTGTAGGCTCTTTCTGCGATGTCTTCAGATTCAACCTTATTTGATGAAAATATTTCATAACGTCCTTATAGGTTGGAAGGCACCTCTTGTCTAGATCAGCTGGAGCCCCAAATATAGGGCAACTTGAAGAAGTTCTTGTTGCTTGAGCTGGTACTGACATTGTGAAAAATACAGTAATTAATATAAAAATTAGGAAATTACTCCTAAAACGTAAAATATTCTTGCATTCTGCAGAAGTTTTGTATATTACACCAACGTATTATTATGCACTAAAATATGCAGTATATGTCCACATATGCGTGTTGTCGTGTTCTAAAGATGTATTAACAGCAAGAGCAACACAATCCACATCTTACCCGAAACGTAGCTAGCACAACACTGCGGGGAGGTGAGAGCAAGAAGGCCTGGTAGAGTGTTGTGAGTCATGACTCATCAGTTATCACTCACTGACTCATTGCCGTATATGGCAATGACGAGCAACACACCATACCAGGCTGTGGGGAAGCTTCTAGAACGATGTGGGAGTACTACATGGCGTACAAAGTGAATTTATTAGCGTATAGGCTGAATATGCAAAACACGTGATTTATGCGGATTTTTCTGTATTTTGGAACGTTTGCGGTGGCAGAAGATATTATCGTAGGGCAAAAATGTTTAAAACTAGTTTAAAATAAACCTTTAGGATGCTTTTCCTCGCTATTACAAGAAGGTAGGATGAAAATTAAAACTATAAGAAAATATTGAAAAAATGCATATTTTAGCGCATTTTTTGGATTTTCAACGCGCGTGCGGAGGCAGAAGATATTATTGCAGATCTCTGAGATTTTACACACTCACTTTTGACGTGGAAGAGCCACTTTTCCGCGCTATTACAAAACGGAAATCGAAAAAAGTGTAAAAACGCTCCGCCCTAATGTATAGAACATTAATTAATGGGTAAAAAAATAAAGCGAAGCTGGCTGATGTACTCTAGAAGGAATGATGCTCTTTATTGTTTCTGCTGCAAGTTGTTTTCAAAGAAGTCGTACAAACTAATTATGGATGGACTTTCAGACTGGAGAAACGTTGGTTCGCTTCTGAAAGGCCATGAAAATAGTTCAGAACATGCAGATAACATGGCAACATGGAAGGATCTGGAACTGCGGCTAAAAACTGGGAGGACCATTGACGAAACTGAAATCTGTCATTAATGGAGGTAGAGCGAAGACGCTGGCGAGATGTTCTCACACGTCTTGTAAGTATAATCCAATCACTGGCAGAGAGAAACCTTGCTTTCAGGGGTCTTTCTCTACATTGTACAATCGAGACAATGGCAACTTCTTAAAGGAGGTTGAGCTGTTTGCCAAATTTGATCCAGTGATGAAACAACACATCATCAGAGTCGAAAGTGGCCAATATAGTCATTCAAGTTACCTAGGAAACATCATTCAAAATGAGCTCAGTGGGTCCATTAGTGGGAAGATCTTGGATGCCATTGTTGCAGAAATAAAACAAGCTAAATATTACTCACTCATTTTAGACTGCATTCCAGACATAAGCCACCAAGAACAGATGTCGATTATCATCAGAACTGTTAAAATGGGTGAAGTACCAGAAATAAAAGAATACTTCTTGGGCTTTCTTGAGGCTTCAGAAAGTACAGGCCTGGGTTTATCAGTTCTGATTCTGAAGAGACTAGATGAACTGAGTATTCACTTTGATGACTGCAGAGGACAGTCATATGACAACGGAGCGAACATGAAGGGCAAGAACAAAGGTGTTCAGGCAAAGTTATTAGAGAAGAACTGTCGTGCACTCTATGTTCCATGTGGGGCTCACACTCTGAATTTTGTAGTGGCTGATGCAGCTAAAGCTTCCACAGATGCCATCAGCTTCTTTGGCAACGTACAAAAATTGTACAACCTTTTTGCAGCAGCTACACAGAGATGGACAATCCTAAAGAAGCACGTGAACATAACACTCAAGTCTTGGAGTGAAACCAGGTGGGAGAGCCGGCTTAAGAGCATTGAGGCTGTGCGATACCAGGGCCACAACATCAGAGAGGCCCTGTTGGAAGTCAGACACAATGCCACAGATGCCATAGCCAGGACTGAAGCACAAGCACTTGCAGAGGAGGTAGGGTCTTATCGCTTTCAGATTTGCACAGTAGTATGGTATGACATTCTTCATGCAGTTAACCATGTGAGCAAACTTCTGCAGTCTCCTACAATGCAGTTTGATGTGGCAGTCAACCTCCTCACAAAAACAAAAGACTCACTCACCAGCTACAGAAACACAGGTTTTGTTGCAGCACAAGTCGTAGCTAGGGACATATGTGAGGAAATGAATGTGGAGGCTGTGCTGAAGGAGAAGAGGCTCAGATCCACAAAAAAGTACTTTGCTTACGAAGCTCCTGACGAATCATTTACAGAAGCCTTAAAGAGGCTGGAAGTCAAATTTTTCAATGTGGTGGTGGATTGTGCCATCGGGTCAATAAATGAGAGATTCAAAACATTAGATGATGTGAGGGACATATTTGGGGTTCTCCTAAACTTCACCACAATGAACAAGGAAGACTTGTCCTGCAAGTGTGAAAAGCTCTCTAAGATACTGAGCTCTGGAGCTGACTCTGACATTGATGGAAGAGAACTTGCCGACTTTACCTTCACACAACATGGCTGCATTGGAGCTTCTCTCCTTCATTCATCAGAAGCAACTGGAGGAACTATACCCCAATCTCTGGGTTGCACTAAGAATTGCCTGCACTCTACCTGTGACAGTAGCATCAGCCGAGAGGAGCTTCTCTAAGATGAAGCTAATCAAGAACTACCTCAGATAAATCAATGGGGAAGGATCGCTTCAGTGGCCTTGGCATCATAAGCATCAACCAGGACGTTGACAGGGAGATTTCATATGATGATGTTATTGATGATTTCGCCCATAAAAAATCTAGGAGGCAAAAATTTTGAAGATACAAACTGTTCTGTATAACTGTTAGCTATTACACGATTGTATCGTAGAGTTAGTAATTGTTTGGTAGTTGATAATTGCATTATTTTTTTATACATAGTTCTGTCATTTATTCTAAATAATGTATAAGCTAATTTTCAGGAATTTCAGGAAGAGTATTTTTTTCTATTTGTCTTCTGAAAGTACATATTTGTTGTTTTGGACATAAATGTTTCATTAAAATTGTTTCATAATTGTTTTTTATTAACACAGCCATTTTTTGTACGAGTGTGCTGAGGTGATGTAGTAAGGCGTGAGTTGGTGGATGGAGGGGTGGGGCCTCAAATGGGTATACTGCTTAGGGCCCCCTAATGGCTAGAAACGGCCCTGGAACCATGAATTATTTTGAAATTTAATCTAAAATGTTGAAAGATTTAAATTGTAATTATTTTATAATAATGATGTACAACGCATAGATTTCACTAAAAAGTAAACTTGAGTTATGCAGTTGGAATTAATAATATTTTATGACAACAAATGAATAATGAGTAACAGAAAATGATATACTAAAATTATTTTTATTATCTTTGAACCAATTTACTGTTGGAGTTTTTTCTTTCCCAAATTTATACGCGAGTCGGAACACTTTCCGTGGTGGAAACTGCTGCTACCTTAACCGGATTGAACTGGAATCGACGGGCATTCCGTCTTTGAACTGATTAGATGGTAGGGATGTGAGATCGAGGATATAGAGTGAGCGAAGAATGAAGACAAAAAGTATGAAAACAGAACGAAGACCACAATCATGGAACACTGCATCATTTTCTAAGGAATAAGATATGCAGCCATCTTAAATCTCCCAAATTCATCTTATTTAAAGTATTCATTTAAATTTAATGCAGTTATAACATTAAAATTTGCAGTTAACATAGGCTGTATATGTTACAGTACGATTGTGAAACTAGTGGCTTTATGAAATACCTGAAATACTTAAGAATTTCATAAAATTTAGGTTAGGTAAAACCAAACCAAACCTAACTTAACCAGTAACTTCCTAAATTCCCTGATTGAAATCATTAGTTTCACAATCTTGCTGAAAATTTCAGGGATTTCATGAAATCACTAGTTTCAGAATCTTACTGTAACATATAGAAGTTGAAAATTAAATAAATATCCTATAAAAAAGTTTAAGTTATCGTGCGGATGTCCAAAACCGAAAACGTGATATTATTTTCATTTTACAGGTAATGATATATATATATATATATATATATATATATATATATATATATATATATATATATATATATATATATATATATATATATATATATACGAGTATGTGTTTATATAAACTCGTACCAGGATACACCCAGAAAACTCCATAAAATTTCCTGTCAATAAACAATAAAAAAATAAATGCTATCTTTCAACATCATGATAATGTAGGTGTGATTAATTTTGTAATGGTTGTGTGTGTGTTGTGATATCTAGAAATGAATACATGGTTATAAAAATAATTTTTTGTCTTATTTGCTGATACCTACTTACACTGGATTTACATTATCACAAAATAATGATAAAAGTTAAATTTTTCTCCATGCCGTAATACATGTGTGTTTGCGTGGCACCACGCGAAAGTGCCTCTTTTTCTCCAATTTGTCCTAGAATGACCATTTGGCCACCAGGTTGGGACCCCTTTCCCCACCTGAGCACACCTCTGGATATACCCTCGCGAATATTGAATTTACATTTAAACATTGAGCATTTTAATAGTATATTAATACACTTTACACGGAGGTCGAAGCCAAGACAAACACAAGTATTTCTTCACTTCTTCATTTTCTGTAGAAGTGTAAAACGACATTTTGTCTTTTCTCTGTAGAACCTACAATACATAATGAGGAACTTGGTGGACCGACTCTTTTTAATCCTAATTGCAAATCCTTTGTATGAAAGTCTTTTTAACTCCTTCAAATGATATTATAAGTAACTACTTCTAAAGCTACACACACACACACACACACACACACACACACACACACACACACATATATATATATATATATATATATATATATACAGGGTGGGCCGTAAGTTTCCATACATAGGAAAAATAAACATTTTTTTATGGACAACCATTTTTATTTATATAATATGCTCTACATGGTTGCCATTGTTTTGAAAACACATTTCAATACGTGTTCCCCACTGTTGATGAACACGCATTAGCACAGTTGACGTTATGCTTGTAATGGCGTTGGTGATACGTTCCTTTAGATGATTTATGTCTCGTATCTTTCCTGATACACATGGCCTTCAAGTGCCCCCAAAGATAGAAATCAAGGGGGGTGAGATCTGGGGATCTGGGAGGCCACTCCACAGGACCACGCCGACCAATCCAAGCATCCGGAAACTGCTGCTGCTGATCCAAATACCGACGCACGTGAAGACCATAATGAGGTGGAGCTCCATCTTGCTGGAAGTAAACTGGGAAGTTACCTTCCTCGTTTAGCAGGGATGGGAAAATCTCTTCTTGCAACATGTTAAGATACCTTTCGGCATTAAGATTTTCACTGACAAAAATTGGTCCAATAATTCTGTCACCCCATATCCCGGCCCACACCATCACTTTACCGGCACCTTGCATCTTCGTCGGACTCAGCCAGTTAGGGTTAGCATTACTCCAATAACGTATGTTTTGCCGATTAACCTCTCCATTGACGTAAAAATTTGCTTCATCAGTAAACAAGATCTTACGTCAAACGCATATTCTTAGGGTATCTGAAACATAAAAACAAACGTTTAATTTTTCCTATGTATGGAAACTTACGGCCCACCCTGTATATATATATATATATATATATATATATATATATATATATATAAACTACTCCACTGATTGGACAAACTTTCTCTCCTCATTTCTACTTGAACCATTCTACTGTTATATGATACAGTTGTACACAGTTCAAACCCTCTTTATTCTCGAATGAGTTTATAATTTTTTAGAATAAATGTTTTCTTTAAAAAGTAAAATATTGTTAAAACCTGTTTTTAAAATCAATGAAATTTTTTATTTCTTAATTTAAAAAAAGAATTGAATGTGCCAAAAAGAATGACTATAGTTTTTTGAAAGGCGATTTTTGGATCTACAACAGGATTCTATGAACCGGAATCGCACTCCTTTCAAAATTTAACTTGGCCCTACTAAATATTTCACCGTCCAATTGTAATTTCTTAATAATTTGTATGCCGGTGAAGCTCTAAAGACTGCAAAAAGACTTACCAAGAAAGGCAATAATCGCAATTGCCGAATAATAGAACGCTAGAAAATAAAAAGCCTCATTTGGCAGTAGTTCCTCCTCCAATTTCGTAATATTTAATATTATTGCTGAATTAGAAGCAACTTCTAGCTGAAAATCCTCCATCAAAATAATTATTGGAAAAAATAAACTAAACTCGGCAAAATTACAGTATTTATAAGTTCTAAACGTTTTTCATTTTTTTGCCACAAATATAAAATGAATTTATCTGTAGGAAATAGTTTGTCTTTATAATAAATTTAATTTTTAAAACAACTATATATATATATATATATATATATATATATGTAGCGGTCAGACAAAGAAATTCCTTTCTCCGCCATTCTCGAACATCATGGAATCCAACCAAGGCTATGCACATGGGCATGAAACAGGGCCACAGAGGAAACACAGATTCTGTGGTATTTCCCGAAGCGACCACCAGAGGACGTCACCAAAGCCTATAAAATGCAGCTTCTTCCTCAAATCATTCTCACTCCTCACTTGCCATTTTCTCGTCTTGGTCATCACGTCTCTCTCTCAGTACCTTCGTCAGTAGCACCACTCGTCAAGCCACCCGCGTTGCCCGGGTTAATTGAATGCCCGGTTAGGTCAACTGAATGCCCCCAAAAAACCCTCACCCCATTTATGCAACTTTAGGGCTAACCCCTCCCCCACTACCCCCACCCCTCACCATTACCCCACCCCTCCCCCACTACCCCCACCCCTCACCATTACCCCACCCCTCCCCCACCCCCACCCTTCCACCATTACTCTCCGGGATAAATTTCACAAACAGACAAACAGACAAGCTAAACTACAGAAAAGAACGCAGCCGTGAAAATTTTGAGCTTCACATTGTGTCAAGAATTCTGAATCTGAGCAGATATCCCCGAAAACCCCCTGACCAAATAATTGAACTCCCAATTACTGTCGGTTCAATTATTTGGTCAATAAAACTATAGAAAAGAACACAGTCATGAAAATCTTGAGCTTCACATTGTCGCCCGTAATACAAACAGACAAACAGACAGGCTGATCGACTCTGTGTTGACATTCTTCATCCCATAAGAGGTTCCCGTGCCAAATTTGGTAGCTCTAGGTCAAACGGTTTGCGCTTGCATAAAGGACAGACAGACAGACAGAAAGGCGAAAATATAATATATATATATATATATATATATATATATATATATATATATATATATATATAACCCGCAGGGAAAATTGAAACATCCACTCCAAGTACTTTCGAGTTTATTTGAACTCTTCCTGAAGAGAAGTTGAAATAAAGTCAAAATACTCCCAAGACTGTTTAACCAGCTGACCAAGGAACTAAGGAACATGAGTAGTGTTGCGGTGGACATCTTCAAAAGAAAATTAGACATCTGGCTCAGAACAATCCCAGACGAGCCGGGCCAGGGCGTGCCTGGCTATGTGAGGTGGAGAGTACAAGAAACCAACTCCCTACTTCACCAGGCCAACTCGAGAGGAGGAGCGACAAGCATGACCTTCGTGAAATGAGGAACCATCGCATGGAACATTTGAAAGGCTTGGCTGCTGGTGGGGCGTGGTTCGGATTCCACGTTAAACTGTAGGTCTAAGGTTGAGTGAGAAGCTTCACCTTCGTCAGAATGAACAATTCCGGTGGAAACAAAACCAAGGTTAACCAAGGTTATATGATATATCATACATATACTGTATATATATTTACGAGGTTATCAAATGACCCCCCCATTGCATTATGAAACATAGAATATGCAATGTAATGCTATTGTTAATATTGTCTCGTATTTAATATTACAAACTGGGTACATCTAATCTAAGAGGTTGTAACATATCTTCTGCTCGATTTTTTAGTTCATTCAGAACAAAAATTAAATGACTTATAAGGACAAATTTGCTCGAATTTTTTACGTTATCGCAACAAAAATTAAATGACATAATGACAAATTAATCATCAATATAATTCCCTTCTTTTTCTATAACCTCCTCCCACCTGTAGAAAAGTTTTATGCCACATTCAAAGAAATCTCTTGGTTTCGAATTAAAATAAGCGATCACTTCGTTTTCAATAGCTTCCCTGGATTGCAACTTTTGTCCATCTAGGTGGTGTTGCAGACTTCTGAATAAATGATAGTCTGAGGGTGCGATGTCCGGAGAATAAGGTGGAGGAGGCATTTTTTCCCGACCAAATGCCTCCAATTGGGCAGTGGTGATTCGAGCAGTGTGAGGGCGCGCGTTATCCTGGTGGAATAGAACACCGCTGCGATTAATTAATGCAGGACATTTTTCTTGTAATGCCATCTTCAATCGTTGGAGTTGTTGGCAGTAGATTTCAGCCGTGATTGTTTGGTTATCTGGCAGAAGCTCAAAATGAATAATTCCTTGCATATCCCACCAAACGCATAACAAAATTTTCTTTGGATGGGGTCCATTCCATGGCTGAGGTTCAGGCTTTGTTTCACGGCTAAGCCAATGATGTTGACGCTTAATATTGTTATAGAGCAGGGCTTCTCAAACTTTTTTCACTTGCGTCCCCTTTGGATCAGACAAATTTTTTCGCGACCCTTCACTCAATGTCATAAAAGCAATAGGTACTAACACTGTATATTTATGAAAAAAATAATATTTTCAAATGTTTCTGCGACCCCCAATAATATTTATGCGACCCCTAGTTTGAGAAGCGTGGTTATAGAGGACCCATTTTTCATCCCCAGTGACGATCCGATTCAAAAACGGTGCCTGCAGTTGCCGAGAATGCAGTGATGTGCAAATATCGATTCGATGTTGAAGATTCGCTTGTGACAAATCATGCGGAACCCATTTTCCAACCTTCACTACTTTTCCTAACAGCTTCAAATGACGATGAATGGTCATATGGCTAACGCCGAGTTGCAGGCCAAGTTCTCTTACAGTTACCGTTGTGTTTTCCTCCACTGTTGCTTTCAGCAACTCTTCATCTAACTCATTTGGTCGTCCTGTTCGTTGATAATCTTTCAGACTGAAGTCTCTACTTCTGAACTTCTCAAACCATCTCCTACACATCCATTCGCTCACAACATCATTTCCATAAACTCTTTGAATGTTTCTTGGGGATTCACTAGCATTAGATCCTTTATGGAACTTATCCAGCATCACATGTCGAATATGCTCTTTCGTGGGCTCCATGTTTTTCATGTTTTTTCAATTACTGTAATATCGTAGGGGTGGCGTTATACGTAACTGGATAAAAAACACCAGAGAAAATATCGTGATAAAACATGTGCGAACCTGTCGCTGCGTGTATTTTTGCAACATTTCTAAAACTATTTCACATTACTGTATCTTGAGGTTATTCTATTACACCGCCCAACAAAAAAAAAAATCTTTTGCTGCTGATTTAATTCTAAGACCTGTTTCTGGATAATATTGATGTGCTGATTTAAAAAATCACCTTAGATTTTGTCCATCACATCCGGTTTCCGTGCAATGTGCAATGCAATATGCCTATTTTGGGTGATCCATGAAGGGCACTTATCAAAATTGATGAATTTTGAGACCTGTTAACAGCTGTTTTACTGTTAAAATTTTATCTGTGGAATACGCAAATCTGCGCATTAAATCTAAAGGTCATGTACAACATATTAAAATCTTGGGTATCTGTGATTTCTCCAGGTGTGAGCGTGACGTCATGATCATGGATTCATTTTTTGCTTATTTAAACACTTTTAATCACTTTATGTGTCAATATTACCATTGTATATTAAAGTTCACTCCCTGCACAATTGTTTACTTTTCCATGCTGATTCTGAGTATGTAAAAACTTATTTTTTGAAAAGAAAAAAATTGGGCATAACCCTGCCAAAATGCGATATCTCCGTATTTGATTGCTCGAAAACCTGACGTGATAGGCAAAAACTAAGGTGATTTTTTAAATCAGCACACCAAAGTTACCTAAAAACAGGCGTTAGAATTAAATCAGCAAAATTGGCGTTCGTTAGTGTTATTTATCGTCCGTTTTCTAATCGAGCAGAATTTATGTTACAACGTGATATAATAATACATAATAATATTCCGCAGTTTCTGTTCTTGTGTCTGTCCTGCGTTTTTCTCAGAAACCGCTCAACGTTGGACTCTCAGCATTAGGCCGTTGGAAAGATCTTTGTTCTTGGAGTGTCGGAATTGTAAAATTGGGTTTATTAATAAACACATAATAATAAAATGCATAATACTAAATTGGAAAGAATATAAGTTAGGTTTAATAAATAGATTATAATTTGAGAAATATAGGCCGTGGGCTAGATAGGGTTACTGTGCACCCCCACCTCCACACAAAAATTCTTCATGGGTGTTTTCGAACGCTCAAAAGACCCCTTTTGAAGAGAAAAGATATTCACCTTGAATATTTTTGGTCTCACTTCCTTTCGTAGCACGATTTCTAAAGGGACTTTTGACCGCTGGAGAATCCTTAGAAATTTACAGAATTGCATAAATTTGCCTTGGTCATCTAAATTGACCAGTAAATATTATGTAAACTGTATGTTTGTTATGTAATATTTTCTGTAGAATCCGATTCTGATCACAGAAAATATTTGCCTTGCATACTTAACAAGCTAATTAGCATAATCGGTAACCATATCTAGCCCACGGCCTATATTATTGCATTAAGAATGCTAATCTAGATGAATATTTGTTATGTTTGTCTTATTTGTTTTATTTTACAGAGTCAGTTGCCTAGTCTATGAAGAAGATAAAGAAACTGCTAAGAAACAAAACCATTAGATATTGATGAAACACATCCAGCATCTTCGTTCAAAAAGAGACAAATCTGTGTAATTCATTATGGTGAATCAAAGTGTGAGCGATTTACATTTTTAAGCCAAGTTAAGGATAGTGAAGACCGATTTCAAAAGTTAAAGGAAATTCGTGACTTACGTCTTGAACAAGCAGCTGGTTCAGCCCAAAGAATGGATGAGGCCTGTAGTCTTACGCCAGAAGAAGTTTTACCAGAACATGGGTACCACAGAGGCTGTTACCAGCGATTTACTATGGACCTTGGTCATCTAAACAAAGTGGAAGAACTAAAGGAAACCTCATGCTTCCATTCATCCATGCGATCCTCCAGTGGTGATGACAGACGCATTTTTAAACCAGACTATATTTTGCAATAAAATAGGAACGAAGAAAGTTAAGGTGAAGAGCATTTGGACTAGTGAGGGAACTAGAAAATTCGAGTCTGATGGATGGAAAACCGTGGTACCGTTTGCAGAGCAGAAGGAAGATGACATTCTGCTAACTAGGACCAGAGGAAAAGACCTATTTGCTGCTGAAGCCCATTTCTACAATTCATGTCGTGTGAACTACAATCAGAATCCAATTAAATGGCGCACCAGTGATAATACAGAACGAACAAGACAAATGAAACGTGAAGAAGCTCACCGTGAAGCATTTTCAGACCTGTTTCGTAATTAACTGATTTGTGTGAATTATACGTTTCCTATTTTCTGGCACAAAATTTCCGAACACAGAATATAATGCTGAAAAATTGAAGAAAGAGTCACAAAGTAACGAAATATACAGAAATAACCTCCACTTCTGTAAGTTAGAAAATGATGGAATGTTCAAAACATATCTTGTGTACAGCTTAGACATTCAAACTGAGTCAGCTGTTAAATGTGCCTGTGAACTTGGTACTACGGATATGGTGGTGAAAATGGCAAAGTATCTTCACAGAGTAATTCTGGATGCGTATGTACAATCTACTGAATTACCATGACCTAAAACTGCCTAACATGTAGAAGAAACGGAAGATATGCTCCCTTCAGAACTTCAAACTTTTCTTCATTTCGTTATACCTGCCCCAAACACACAACAGTCATCTAAGATACAAAAGTTAGTCACGTCAATCGGTCAGGATACAGTATATGTAGAGCAGCAACAAATGGTCGGGGAGGCTACCAAAAATATACTTATTTGCATGACTTTGAGGCATTTATTCAGAAGTGCTGAACATAACCCTTATCAACCGACTGGGACACTCAGAAAATTATTCATTTTCACCTGAACTTGAGACTGCTATTGCCACTGCTTTGGAGCAGACATCCTCTTTATTATTCAAAGGAATTATCAAAAATCCAGATGCGCCCTTTGTGTTTCATTCAGACTTCGATAACTTTGATCAGTTGTTAAATACACTTACTGGGATGAATTCAATACATACAGCTTATAGAATCATGCTACAAGAAATTAATGCTCCTGATGGACAGCATGGTGGAACAAAACCAGAAGTGCCATCCATTGAAAGAACACGTAAACGATCAATGAACATTCAACAATCAGAAGTTCTCCCAGAGTGCCACGTAAGTCAACGTAAAAGACCATGATTGAATGTAAAGCACCATTCTTATCCTGGAAATGAGAATGCCATGAACACTGCGCATACTGGCAACTGAATTTGGATATTTGCACAGTACAAGAGTCAAGCAAGGTCAAGAGATTTCTAGTTGGGCTGGATTTATCTCGAAGACTGGAGAAGATTCTTCTAAACAATTCAATTGACTACTATAGACTATTATACGGTCATTAACCATTCCATCACTGATTACTCGACTGTACAGGAATGTCTTAAATATGCTGAGGAGGGATCAAAAGAGGTTCAACAAAAATATGTGATAACTATGAGGGCCACTCAATATATTTTGCCCCACTTTTTTTTCTTTCCAAGTTTCCTTGTAAGTTCCAGAAATTTTGTACACAAGTAGTTACATACCTTTTTTACAAGTTTTTATTTTTCCACATAGTCTCCATCCTTTTCTACGGCTTTCCTCCACCTCAAAACAAGGGCCTTTATTCCTTGCTGGTAAAAGTTCGCTGGGTTCCGCTGGAGCCACTTCTTAACCTCCTCAACAACCTCATCTTCACTCTGAATCTTTCTTCCATGAATAGCATTCTTCATTGGCCCAAACAAATGGAAGTCTGAAGGTGCCAGATCCGGGCTGTATGAAGGATGGGGGAAACACAGTCAAGCGCATTTTTGTGATGGCCTCTCTTGTTTGCAAACTGTTGTGTGGTGTTGCGTTATCGTGCAAAAGAAGGACGTCTTCCAGTTTTCTCTCCGCTCGAACTCGCTTTATACGTTTCTGGAGTCTCTGTAGGGTAGCAATATATGCCTCTGAGTTGATTGTGTGTCCTTTCTTCATAATGTCCACCACCAGAATCACCCCTTTCTTGTCCCAGAAGATGGTGGCCACAACCTTTCCTGCAAAGGGAGCCATTTTGAACTTTTTCTTGCGTGGGGAGTCTGCATGATGTCACTCCATGGATTGGCGTTTTGTTTCAGGTTCAAAATGGTGTACCCAAGTCTCATCCCCAGTCACAATTCGTGAAAGGAAGTCATCCCTTTCTGTCTCGTATCGAACCAATGACTCAGAAGCAATTTCTTTTCTTTGGGCTTTGTAATCTTTATTCAGTTCGCGAGGAACAAACGTGAACACACTTTTGAGTATCCCAGTTGCTGAATTATCGTATTCGCACTTGCTTCACTAATTCCTAGCTCCAGTGATAGCTCCTTGTATGTGACGCGCCAATTTGATCGAATGATGCTGTTAGCACGTTGTACAGTGTGAGATGTCACAGCCGATGCCGGGCGACCGCTGCGTGGCTCATCATCGAGGTTAGCTTTCCCTCTCTCCGATGATCTCACACGTTTAGACCAGCGTCCAACTGTGCTTCGATCAACAACAGCATCTCCGTAAACGTTTTGTAGACGTTTGTGAATATTTCCAACTGTTTCCTCTGCGGTTAAGAACTCGATAACAGCTCTCTGTTTACGACGCACATCACTGTCAGACGCCATTTTCGAAATTGCGTTAACCATCTGTTTTATACAAGGGCGTTTAAAAGCGGTTTTATACAAGGAAGGGAGGTTCAAACTGGAAAAATCCGGTTATGTGAAGCGCAGAAAGTTCAAACTTACGGCCCAAAAGGCATTTCAGCCCCATGTGCTATTATTTAGCTAAGAAAAAGGGTGGGGCAAAATATATTGAGTGCTCCTAATACATTTGATGTTGACGTATACATGAAACCGTACCCTCTTCTGTGGAATAATCCTACGAAGTACAAGGACCACATTCTTTTAATATGAACATTCCACCTCATATGTGCATATTTTAAAATGATTGGGAAGAAAATGCATGGATCTGGTTTGTCTGATGTGTTCTTAGAGTCAGGACTTAAGACATCCGGTGCTCTTCATGGAGTTATGTTAGGTAGGCACTATGATAGGGCAATACATTGCCATAAAACAATGCTAGAATGCCTAGAGAGATTACTACTTGAGAAGTAATTTGAGTATAAGGACAACAGTAGACTTTTCTCAGAAATGCCTGAAGAGTTTCTTGTAAATTTTGAGCATCTTTTACAATTTCCATCAAAGGAAACAATGAACGTACTGTACTTCTGGATAATAAATAAGTGATTGACCGTGTTGCAGATTACGACCGCTTCCGCAAGAAAGTGCGTGAAGGCTTACTTGGTAAGTAAGCCCAGTTCTGAATTTTATATATGGACCACATTTGGCTGGCACGAACATTGATGAAGACGGTAAAAACAAATGACTTCTTACTGTACACATATTGCATGCAACAAATGCTTGACATCTTTTTCAGCTTTGGTGGCCAAAAGTGTGTTGTTGTGGAACTTAATGTAAAATGATATATATGTTTTCTGAATATCTTGAGAAATATTTCATATGCTTTAAAATAAATAACTGATGCAATTATGTAAATTTCTAAGGATTCTCTGCGATTAACAGTCCTTTAGAAATCGTGCTAGGAAAGGCAGTGAAGCCCAAAATATTCAATGTTAATATCTTTTTTCTTCAAGAATTTTTGTGGGGAGTGCACGGTAACCCTATCTAGCCCACGGCCTAATAGACCTCAGAGGAGTCCGTGATTTTCGACACGAAGCAGAAGAATGGGTCTCGTTGTGTTCATACTTGTTATCTTGTTTATCCAATCAGAAACGAATATGATAATAATCACGTGACATAACTCCTTTGTCGTCCAATCATGTCATTAAAAAAAGTTTAGTTTTCGGACAATACTAAATATATTATTATCTATCTATCTTCTATATATATATATAACAGAGGAAGTTTGTTTGTTTGTCTGTTTGTCTGTTTGTTTGTTCTCTATTGAAATGAATATGGCTGCACCAAATAGTGTTTAAGGTAGTGAATGAGATATAACTTTTCACGGGGAATCTAATGGTGTGCACAGTACGTAGGTACAGTAGGTAGGTAGGTAGGTAGGTAGGTAGGTACAGTAGGTAGGTACAGTAGGTAGGTAGGTAGGTAGGTACAGTCGGTAGGTACAGTAGGTAGGTAGGTACAGTAGGTAGGTACAGTAGGTAGGTAGGTAGGTAGGTACAGTAGGTAGGTACAGTAGGTAGGTAGACTAGACAGTAGGTAGGTAGGTAGGTACAGTTGTTGTTGTTGTTTAGCCGATCAGCCCACCCTGATGGAGCAAGCCGGCGGCACGCAGGTAACCGATCGCCCTCTCCGGAGTGGACCAGAGGTTCAGCGCACTAGTGACAGTTGTTGTTGTTGTTTAGCCGATCAGCCCACCCTGATCGAGCAAGCCGGCGGCACGCAGGTAACCGATCGCCCTCTCCGGAGTGGACCAGAGGTTCAGCGCACTAGTGACAGTTGTTGTTGTTGTTTAGCCGATCAGCCCACTGATCGAGCAAGCCGGCGGCACGCAGGTAACCGATCGCCCTCTCCGGAGTGGACCAGAGGTTCAGCGCACTCGTGATGTTGTGTTGTGTTCGTTGTTGTGCTAGAGCGGTACAGTCCGTCATAATGTGTTCAATTGTTTGTGGTGTGTCTTGGCACAGGTGGCAGGTGTCGTCTATGGAGTTGTCTAGTCTGTGTTTATATGTCTGTAAGTTGGGGTGATGTCCACATCGGAATCGTGCTAAGTTAACTCGATCCGATCTGCTCAGGCTGATCTCTGACCTGTTAATGGGCCGGCTTCGCACCTAGGACCGCATTCGGACCGAGTCGTGTCAGTGCTTTGTGGGTTAGTGTGTGTGTATGTGTTTTCTGTACTGTGTGATGTCTGTGGGGCGTGGTATGGAATGGAGTATTTGGTTATAATGTCTCTCTGGTGTTACCTTAATGGTGCGAGGTGTTGGTGCATGATTGTACATGTAGTGGCAAGGGTGTTGTGGGTTAGTTGTCGCTGCTGCCATGAATTGTGTTCCCCTCATGTCTAAATGTTCCCTAACTTTTAGTATTTTTGTTTCTGTGTGCAGGTGTTCTATTGGTGTTGTTTGAGTGCATCCTGTAATGATACGAAGTGCGTTTTTTGTATTGTTTGTAAGGTGTTTATGTGTGTGTTTGAGATAATGGGTGCCCAGCATGGGCTAGCATAGTCCATAACTGAGCGAATATATTGTTTGTAGATGAGTGATGTTGTTTCCTGCTGGTGTCCAAAGTTTGTGCCTGTTAGTACCCTAAGCGTGTTAAGTCTTGACGTACATTTGTTTTTAATGTCCTGAATGTGGTTTGCAAAAGATAATGATGTGTTGTATGTGACACCTAGTATTTTGGTTCTGTGAGTGTGTGGAATGTTGATGTTGTTTAGTGTAAGTTGTGGAACTACCTGGTGTTCTTTTGTGTTGCTTGTAAGCAAGGTGATGGTTGATTTTGTGCGCTACTTTGAGTCTATTGTGTGTGAGCCAGTCTTGTATACTGTTTATGTATGTTTGTAGGTTATTTGTAGCGGTGTCGATGTTGTTGTGGGTGGATGTTAGAGTGATATCATCTGCATATGATGATAAGGTAAGCTTGTTATCTATGGGTGTTGGAATGTCATGCATGTATAAGTTGAAGAGTGTTGGTGAGAGAACAGAGCCTTGAGGGACCCCGTTCGGAAAAAGCTTGTTTTTGGATGACTTGCCATTAAATGTGACATGTGAGTATCTTCCTGAGAGATAGTTGCTCAGCCACCTTTTGGTGTTATTGTGCATGTTTGTGTTGAGTATTTTGTTTATGAGAGGGAAGCGTGGGATAGCATCAAATGCTTTACTAATGTCTATTGTTGCTAATAGTGTACGTTGAGCTGGTCTTCTAGAGTTGATGCCATCCATGATGTGCTGCGTGAGGTTAGTGAGTAATGTCGTGGTTGAGTGGTGAGGTCTGAATCCATGTTGAGTAGGCGATAGTGGTATGTGTGGGTTGGTGATTTGTAAGATTAGTCTTTCTGTTACTTTGGAAGGTGTGCATAGTAAAGTAATGGGTCTATAGGAAGCTGGTTCTGTTGGATTTTTGTTTGGTTTGAGTAGTGTAATAATTTTACCTTGTTTCCATATGTCAGGAATAATACAGTGTTGGTATGAATATGTGCTGATATTTGTGAGAGCTAGTATTCCTTGTGGGCCCAAGTGTTTAAGGTGTATGTTATATATGTTGTCTGGTCCAGTAGCCTTCGAATTTTTAATGTTTTTGATGATCTTGGTGGTCTGGTCTGTATTGAAGGGTGTAATGGTCGTGTCGAGTCTGTAGGTTTTCTTGTGTCTGGCTGTTTGTCTGTCTGCGTGTTTCTGGTTGTTGTCTCTGTTTAAGTGACTTATCTTTGCGTAGTGATTAACTAGAATGTTAGCTTCTTGTGTGTATGTTGGGATATTATTTTGGCTGCGACAGATAGCCGCGTGTGAGGTGTGTCACAGTAGGTGTGTACAGTAGGTAGGTACAGTAGGTAGGTAGACTAGACAGTTTTATTTAGTAAATGGGTAGGTACAGTAGGTAGGTACAGTAGGTAGGTAGGTAGGTAGGTAGGTAGGTACAGTAGGTAGGTAGGTAGGTACAGTAGGTAGGTACAGTAGGTAGGTAGACTAGACAGTTTTATTTAGTAAATGATACATTAAAATCTTGTTTAGTTTTGAATGACGGCATAAAGTCACGGGATTTAAGTGGAATCTAATAGTGTGCATAAAAGTTTCAAAATTTTCGAGAACTTTTTAAAATATAAGGTTAAGGAATAAGTTTTTTCATTTTAACACAAAAAAGCTTAAAATCATTATTTTCGAAAACTTTTTAAAATATAAGTTTAAGGAATAAGTTTTTGCATTTTGACATTTGAGTGTGACTTTTGCTATGGGTGACAATGGCCCAAAAAAGTTGGAACACCTCGCAATCTTTATGTTTTGACACCCAATGGAAAAACACGTAACATTGTTTACACTGAAGTGCTACAAAATGTCTGATGTTTTCAAGGAATAAAAACAATTACCAAAACTTTGTGTTTATGTGTTCATTTAGTTTTGTTCATCTTTTTACCTTATTTTGACACACCCTTACATTCCGGGCAACGCCGGGTATCTCTGCTAGTCTATACTATAATAAGAGACCCGTCCGTCTGTCCGTCCGTCCGTCCGTCACACTTTCAGAAATTGAGAAAAAATTGTGAGAAAAAAATTAAGAAATTGTATTACGGGCGGAAATGTGAAGCTCAAGATTTTCATGACTGTGTTCTTTTCTGTAGTTTAGCCTGTCTGTTTGTCTGTTTGTGAAATTTATCCCGGGCAGTAATGGGGGAAGGGTGGGGGTGGGGGTAATGGGGGAGGGGTGGGGTAATGGGGAGGGGTGGGGGTAATGGGGGAGGGGGTTAGCCCCCAAGTTCCATGAATGGGGGTGAGGAGGTTTTGGGAGATACCAGATTCAGAAATGTTGACACAATGTGAAGCTCAAAATTTTCACGGCTGCGTTCTTTTCTGTAGTTTAGCCTGTCTAACCGTCAGCGAAGCGACGGGAACTGTACTAGTATATATAATGATAGGATTTTACAGTTAAACAGGCCAAATAAGTTCGTTAAATAATATAAAATGATATGGAAATTATAAAAACTATTCTTCTTCTTCCTCAGCATAATTAATCCCATTTTTATATGGGGTCGCTGTTTAAGGTGAGTCGCCTCCATCTTGGTTCTTGATTCATCTCATTTGATTGTGGCGTGGGTTTTTACGGCCGGATGCCCTTCCTGACACCAACCCTCCCCCTTTATCCGGGCTTGGGACCGTCCGGAGAATAAGCTGACTATCCTTGCCTCCGGTTGCTGTTGAGACATTAGGAGGAGTCTCGTAATACCTTCCGAAAATCTACTTTTGGAAATAATCTCCTCTGGAGTCATGAACTTAATTTCCATATGGATAAAAGTTGTTGAAAATAGGCTATTTATTGTGTATGTTCTTTTTATAGTTTATATCAGGGTAAAAGTTGTTGTTTCGATATCTGTTTTTGTCGTTGATTAAATTATTTGAGATCTAATAGGCATTTCGTTTCTGTTTGTTTCGACGTTTTCTTGGGTTTTAAATTTTCATGTAAAATAATAAAAAAATTAAAATTATCCTGTTTTTTAGCTCTATAATATTTTTAAAAAAAATAAGGTCATTATTTTTATTAGAATAAAAGAAAGTTTATAGGCGAGTTATAGAAGACATCCTCCGTTACGCTGTGAAAAAATTACTATTACCGTAATCCCCTCACCATAGTTACTAAATTATAAAAAACTATTAAATTAATGAATTAATGATTTTTTCTAAGTTTTAGATTGAATGAAAAAGGAACGTGAAATTGTGTTTTCGGTACTTACGTATTATCGGGACTACCAAACTGTTTATTATGTATTTTTGCTCTCGTCATTTTCGTTTAAATCTAAGAAAATATCACAACTTAACCTAACCAATCATCAAGGGTGTACAGTTAACCTAACCGGGCATTCAGTTGACCTAACCGGGCATTCAATTAAGGTGAAATAACCAATATTAACCTGTTAGGTCAACTGAATGCCCGGTTAGGTCAACTGAATGCCCAGCTAGGTCAACTGAATGCCCAGTTAGATCAACTGAATGCCCGGTTAGGTCAACTGTACGCCTTTGATGATTGGTTAAGTTAAGTTGTAATATTTTCGTTAGTTTAAACGAAAATGACGAGAGCAAAAATACATAATAAACAGTTTGGTAGTCCCGATAATACGTAAGTACCATGTTTTCCCATTGCGAAATGAAAACCCACATTGTGATGGGGGAAAAAGGTGGCTCTTTTCCGTTCTACCCCAGCAACAAAAAATTAAATTATATATTATTATTTTCTACTGTAGTTTTACTTGCTGAATTCAGTAATATATATCTTATTTTGGAGAAATTAATAACAAAAGAGTTATAGTCCGTTTATTTTATTTAAAAGTAGAGATTGCATTTAAGATTTCAATAAAAATGTCCTTTACTTTTTGTCTTCTCCTCCACAGAAATTCACATAAATAAGAATCTATCATATTTCTAGATGTTCCCCAATGTCTCTCGTTCCTTTGTTTAGCTAAATCAACTGTACGCCCTTGACGATTGGTTAGGTTTGGTCGTGATATTTTCATTAGTCAGCCTTATAAGGTTAACTAAAGAAGGCTGGGGTAGAACGTTATTTCCTTAACTATGTTTGTGAAATTCCATTTATCATCCATAACAATATCTACAAAAGAGAGAAAAAAAATAATAATTATAACCATAACTAATTAAAGCACGAATACTTTCTCCAAAATAAAATATATATTATTGAATTCAGCAAGTAAAAATACACTAGAAATTGTTGCTGGAGTAGAATGGAAAAGATCCAAAAAGGCAGAACGCAGCGCAAATCATTCAGTGAGAAGCAGGGCTTCTTAATGTGCAGCTCTACGTAATATGTGCAGGTCTGAAAAAAAAAGTGCAGGTCCAATAAAAATAGTGTACAGTTCTAAAATATAGGTGTTTATAGTAATTATATATATATATATATATATATATATATATATATATACACACACATTTCAACTGCAAAGAACACGCAGTATAATTAACGTAAAGAACGACGCTTGTATAGGAGAACATTCCGCGCAAGATGAGGAGGCAGAACGAACAAATGAAAAAATGAGGTCAGATATGATAACCACTAGTGGTTATCATATCTGACCGGCAATCGGAAGATCCCGGGTTCGATTCCCGGGTGGTTACCTCATTTTTTTCATTTGTTCGTTCTGCCTCCTCATCTTGCGCGGAATGTTCTCCTATACAAGCGTCGTTCTTTACATATATATATATATTATTAGTATAAATTCTAGTTCTAAAACTGCAGTTCTAAATTTTTCTTAAAAAAAGCCCTGGTCAGAAGAGTCATAAGTTAGTCGGCGAGAGCGGAGAGGAGCTAGTCACAAAGAGAGGTTGTACAGCAGTCAATCAAGAATTCTTTTGTCATTTTTATTTTAATACTCCCGTCGTGCTCGTGGATATTAGGGCCCACTTTTAAGATGAATTCATAATGGTAAATTAAATTCAATTCTCTTCCAGGGTATAGTTGATGGAATCTTTCCTTCAGGCCCTTGGCCATATTTTTCATTTACTTAGGCCTACTTGAATTCCAATCAAAATCTTTTCCCCTTTATTATTAATTGTATAACGTAAGTATAGAATTAATTTAATTTGTGAAAGAACATAAGGTTAAAAGCATAAAAACTTCGTTGTTTCATAACGGTGTAAATTTATATTGGTGATTTAAAGGTAAATTCTGGAAATATTACAACGATAAACAAGGATAATTGCTTAGTTGAAGTTCAAGTGGAAATGCAACATAATACGAAGAGAAAGGCATCAGTGGTTACACTGTCATCCTTAGTGTTACATGCATGTTTGTCGTCAACACCGACCCACGAGCGGAGCAACGGATGAGTGGATTTTTTTCATTTATAGGGGGTCACCATGGAGAAGGGACTTTCGGTTAGAAGCACTGTGAAAAAACAAAAGAAAGTAATATTTCTATGTAGAAAATGTATATATTTGTTAAGAAAAGTACATTTTATGATGGAGAAATGTATAAATAGATTAAAAATTGGGAAATTTTGTGAAATAGGTCTTTATTTGTATTCTTTCGACGCCAAACGAATTCGCTAAATGTTTCATCTATTTCAATTGTACAGTTTGGACCTTCGATTTTTATTAGATGTTTTAGAATTGACTCGGCACAAACCTGGTACACCTAAGAAAGGTTAGGTTAGATTAGATTAGGTTGTATTCCATTTTTCCACCATAAAATGTACTTTTTTTAAATATATGCATTTTCTACCTAGAAATATTATTTTCTTTTGTTTTTTCACACTGCTTCAAACCGAAAAGATCCGGGACGTTACCCCAGGAGAAATTAGGAACCCAACAGGAGAATCCTGAGGCTATTTATATTTTCGTTCGCACACGCGTGCGTGCATGCGTAACTTTTAAACGAAACCAGATAGGGAAAAAGTTCCTAGAAGAAAAAAGTTAGGTTAATAATAAATGTAACAATGAAAACAATAAAAGATATACTTAGGAAGCCAAGTGCAGGTAAATATTCCGCAGAACACATCACCCGAAATTACATACCAGATAATAATTTTCTGATTTGTATTGTAATGTGTTTTAACAGAATCTGCTAATCCGTTTCTTTGTGCAGTTGAGCACGTTTTGAAATGATTTTTTTTTTTTTCGAAAAAGCTGCTCAATTTCACATAAACCAGATAGCAGAGTCTGTTAAAACGCCTCAAAATACATCAAATAAATATTTTCTGGTATGTTATTTCATTTCCTTTATTGTAACCTAACCTAACGTATAAAATTACACTTTCTTACACACTTACTCTTACGGTCAGTATATTGCCTATTACAATAGAAAATATTTCAGTCTTTTCTATACTTATACTCTTTTTCCACATTTCGGACATAAACCAGTTTTTAATATCACACAGTGATTTGCCAAAATATCCAAAGCTTTATCTTCATCTAAGGCAACAAGACGAATTAAGTCTTCAAAGTCTACTTCACAACCCGCGCAATCTGGCCTATGTTCTAGTCTTTTATAAGTATCAATGCTTTCAGCGATTTTAGTCCATCTTGGATTACAAGTAAACGTAATAAATAGATCCGGCTTCCCAAATTTTCTTACAATCACCATACTGTCCTGATAATTATGCTTCATTGCTCTCGGGCTGCCTTGATAAAGATACCAATTTGGCAGCAGCTATTTTGTATTTATATTCCTAAGCCTGTTTTTAAGCATGGTCAGCTTTATGTAGCTTTTTCTATAGTGACAAGTTTTGATTCTGTTAAAGTGTTTAGTGAAAGAATAAGTAGAAATCCTGTATTTAAAAAAGTAAGGATCACCTGAAGATCAGGGCCCCCTTATAAGGCTAACTAACGAAAATATCACAACTTAACCTAACCAATCGTCAAGGGCGTACAGTTGACCTAACGATTGGTTAGGTTAAGTCATGATATTTTCGTTAGTTAGCCTTATGAGGCTAACTAACGAAGGCTGGGGGCCCTGATCTTCAGGTGATCCAAAAGTAATGTTGCAATAAAGATATTAATTTGACCTCATATATTTTGCGGGTATCTGCTAGTTTATCTCTAATCTGTACATAATGAAGTTGTCCATTAGTTATCGTATGTATCGTATGTATTGCATTTACTTAAACTAAAAGATTTTAACAAATAGTGACAGATGATATATGAACATGAAAACTGGATCACTTGAAGATCAGGGCCCCCAGCCTCAATTACCAAATGATATCTTCGTTAAAACTAACGAAAATATCACGACTTAACCTAACCAATCGTCAAGGGCGTACTCTTGACCTAACCGGGCATTCAATTTAATTTATTATTATATTTGGTACTGTAAAGCAAAAACTAAGAATGCATTGGGGCCCTATAAACTTAATTGACTGAAATAAAAATTAAAACTTTACATTTTTATTCATCTCAGATCTTATAAATTACAAAGCCTCATTTCTTTTTATCATAATTAATTTTATGCTGGGCCTATTTGATACACCTAATATAATTTAACGTAAAAATGTTTAATTTTACGTCCAAAAAATACCGTAATATTAAATTGACTTGGATACTTATTTGAAAACATTAAACTAACTTGGATTCTTATATATTGTATAATATTTTGTACTTAACATTTGTTTTTTTTACTTCGGTAGGCCTACTTTTAATTATAATTTTATTTACAACTTTGAATTTTTAACTTATTCATTGTAGCTTCCTGCCACTGAAGATGTTCCTTGGATGGAACGAAACGTTTGAATTCAATGAAGTTGCTAAGAATTTTGACGACAGTCTTCATAGTCCTCATTAGAATAAGATTCCCTAGGAGCATATATATATATATATATATATATATATATATATATATGCTGCCACTGCTAACAGAAGTTCAGAACTAACAAATGAGACCGTGAGACGACGTGACTGTGAGCACGGTGAGCGTCAGATAGTGACTAAAAAGCGCTAAAAAGGCTGTTTGGAGAAGTTGTAAGCTATAGTGAACTGTCTAACAGCCGATCGCTTCTGTATAAAGTCAGAGTAGTATATCGCTTAATAAAATGTTCAAATAGTACCAAATTTCATGAAAGTCGTAACAAACGTACCAACGGAGTAAAACGTATCAAATTTGGTACGTTAGTACCAAGTTTGGCAGCCCTGCTGACGACTGACGACTCGGGTCGTGGCGACTCAAGTCGCCTGTGATTTTACATTCACAGAATGGGAGCCCCGCATACTGCACCGATCGCGACGCGATTCTGGGGAATTGAGTCATCACGACCCAAGTTGTCAGTCATGAGTCGCAAGACGATCGTGTGTGCGGCCGACCTAAGTGTCTGGTTCATAAATACTTTCGTTAGCGATTGCTTCGACAGAGAATCTCTTAATTGTAACATCCATAATTGTTTATATATATATATATATATATATATATATATATATATATATATATATATATATATATATATATATATATATATATATATACCGAATAGTTATATACATATTTATTTATTAAAAATAATTTTTCATTAACCTAATCCTGAAAGATGTGGATTAATCTAACTTCAAATAAATTTTGTGGGCTCCAGCTGGGATACGTTCTCAGTGATTAAACAATACATAATGTCCCAACAATTTGTGTTTTCTTGTAAACTGATTTAATCTTGTAGCAAGCCGTTGTGCAAAAGATACCTGATATACAAAAGGTATTAATTCCTGATTACTCTCTTACTGAGTCTTAAATAATTACAAATACAGAATGTATATTTAGGAATCGTTTGGAAATGACAGAGGCAGACCGAGTTATCGCACCAGGATGTGTCCACATCCGTTGTGAGCTGGGAGAAATCATTATAAACAAAATGTGCTATTTATATATACTGTATTTATAAGCGATTATTTATAAATGTGTTCGGTATTGAACACCATTTTTTATACGCATAAGCGATAAATCATAAACTATTTCGGTATTGAACACCCTATACTGCTGACGGTTATGATCATTAGGGTGCCTATTTATACTCGTATATGCGAGTGCAAACTTATATGTTTGTAAAAATATAATCATCTGTTGACTAAGGTGTAACTGTGCCCATATTAGATTTCACAGCATCAAGAAAGCAAAGCATGCAGGCTTTTGCGTATATAACAGTATATTCTAACAGAACTGTATGCATGAGTAGTATAGCCGCAAAAGGGGAGAGTGCAAGAATGTTGCAGGTTATTATGTAATGTTGCAAAGGGGGGTGTGGTTGTTGCAAAGGGGGAATGGGGGTTGTTGCAAAGGGGGTGGGGGTGGTTGCAAAAAAATTTAAAAAAATTTAAAAAAAAGAAAAAAAAAGAAAAAAAGAAAAAAGAAAGAAAAAAAGAGTACTGGCCTTTGTTGCCAACCTAGGTTGCAAGGGGCATGCAACTTGGGGGCCTCCCCCAAGCTATTCCCCCCAAAGGACCAGAGAGAAAGGAGGAGAGAAAGGAGGAGAGGTGTTCACCTGGCAGGAGCCAAGTGCACATTAAGACTTCAGCCGAGTAGGCGTTGTTTTATAGGCTCCTAATCAGCCAGAATCAGCCAGTTGGCTGAGCCAAGGGGGGGAGGGGAGGGGTACACCTGAAGGAGAGAGAGACGCCTGAAGGAGAGAGAGGCACCTGTAGGAGAGAGAGAGAGAGACCTGAAGGAGAGAGAGAGACGCCTGTAGGAGAGAGAGAGAGAGAGAGAGAGAGAGAGAGGACGCCTGAAGGACAGAGGAGTTCTCCCCCAAGTTATTTTCGTTTTCCTAACCTAAGAGGCCACTAAGGGGTTTTACCAAAGGGCCTGAAAGAGAAGGACCAGAGGTCCTTCCTCGGCTGGGAGCCGAGGTGGAATGAGTCTTTCACCAACTTCGCGGTCTTTTATAAGCCTCTATTCTGGCTGAATTGCCAGATAGCGCAATGTGTTCAGTTGCTGAGTTGTCAGATCGCACCATGTATGCAGATGCAGAGTTGCTACATCAAGCCATGTAATCGGGTGCTGATGTGCCAGATTGCACTATCAGATAGCGCCATGTATTCCAGAAATATTAATCATCCATTGTGTAACACAATATGACGATAGTTATTCCAATTAAATTCTGTCTAAATACACCTTTATTAATTGCATACCTTTCCAGTTTTTTTTTTTTGCAATGATCGGACGGCTAGATATATATAATTATATATATATATATATACACATTCTTTTCTTATGTTAGGTAATATATATATATATATATATATATATATATATTATTTTTATAACATTTAATTTTAGTTTAGAAGCAAATTTAACATTAACTTCATTGAACTTAAACTTTTCGAAACAAATAACATAGTTTACCTTCGAAAACGTCATAATAGAAAATAATTAATTTTATGGTTAACTAGTTTATTTCGTTTACTATAATTATGTATATACAGTCTTTTAAGCAGCTTATGATACATATATATATATATATATATATCTGAACTCTTTCAGCTAAAGAAGCCTTATGTATAGAATTGGTTGTGTAATAGCTGATATTAAACTCTTTTAACATGTTCTGAAAGCACGGCTTATAATTTCCTTCCCCATATCCAATAGCACTTCAAGACATTATTGTATAGAAATAAGGTAACACAAGTACTACAAGAAATAAATCCTAAAATAATTATATAAGACCGAAGAAATGGTCTGGCGTGAATCCAATTAAACTCTGTTTATAAACATTCGAATATCAGTGGGGAAAAACGAACGGAATTGAAAATTTATGAAACAATTCGACGATCGTCATTCCCCAAATCCGTATATATATATATATATATATATATATATATATATATATATATAGAGAGAGAGAGAGAGAGAGAGAGAGAGAGAGAGAGAGATAGGATCTGTAGTTAATCTTACGCGAGGTATGAAAATCAGGAAAAAATGCCAAACGTGTATTATTTAAAAAAGAAACTAAACGCATATTAAATTAAAACAAATGAATTTTGGCTTTTAAGAGATTTATTTATTATAAGAAATTAACTACTCGATGTAAGAAATTAATTATTAAACGCACGCGAAACTGTAATTAATAATTAATGTATTTTTTCTAACGAAGACTGAGTTACCAGATACCACTTTTTACCATTATTATGGTGAGTTGTCTCCAACTAAAAGATTTCGTTGTGAACAGCAGCTCATAACGAGAGACCTTCCCCCCAATCCCTGATAAGTCTCCCTTCACTTCAAATGAAGAGAAATTATGAAACATACGCTTGTCTGTGCCAAAGCATATAAAAAACCATAATATATTTATATAGTTAATCAATCGAGCCCATCTATATATAGATGTTTATAGTGTTTTACAATAGATGTATATAGTGTTTAACGATTAGGTCCATCAAATAAAGCATTTCAACAATGATTTCACTGTTTCAGAAAGATTTACGTATGACTTAAAAATATATTATTGATATGCCTAACTTAAGATCAGGATGCTTTTATAGTTTACAGCATCTTTTAAAAGTTTAACTACCAAGTTATAAATTAATTATCAACCGGATTGATTAAAAGTAAAGTCAGCTTTCAATATATTTTAGTAATATAACAGAATTAACAAAGTTACCCAATAAATAATTCGTTAGACAGAAAATGAATTTTTATAAGGGATGCCCAACTAATTATGACGCATATTAAATTAAAAAATAATAACAAACGTAAATAAAGCGTATATTAAAATTTTTTTCGTTTTATTCTTTCCTTATTGATAACTTATTTAAACTAATCTCTGTATATGTGCTTATTTAATCACAATGATTTAAGTTTAAAAGTAAAAACTGTTTTCTGTGAAAACATGATGATAATTATTTTATTCTGTTCTTCGGAAGAGCTTCAATTCAGTTGCCAGATACCACTGTTTACCATTATTATGGTGAGTTGTCTCCAACTAAAAGACTTCGTTGTGAACAGCAACTCATAATGAGAGACCTTCCACCCAATCCCTGATAAGTCTCCCTTCACTTCAAATGAAGAGAAATTTATGGAGAGAGAGAGTTTTGTTCAAATAACGGGATATGCTTGTACGAGTTTACAATTACATCATTATTGCTCTGCATTACGCAGTATATGCGGCTTAATAATATTTCACAGGGAAGCCTGTATTCGATATGAAGGGCATTCATATCGTTCAGTACTATTTTTGTTCCCACTTTACAACCGGTTGGTAAGTCATCTTTAAACACGTCTAGAATACAATCAAAAGCACGCACAAAGAGTTCATCGTTAGCTACATTATTAAATACAAGTTTATAAACACGCTTTTCCAATCGAGGGTTTATTTCTACCGTCTCGAGCTTTTCAATCGTGAACTCACTCAACATAGCGGCAATTGAAATAATCTTCTAAATCGTTACGACAACTGCGCGTTATATAAAGAAATAGTTCTTCAGGGTGAACGGTGTAGGTGAGCTCAGCCTTGTACCGATCAATTGCTTTATACCAAAGTTTTATAAGAAACACCAAATAATTGTCCCCTAGCGCAATTGGAAAGGTTTTCACCCCATCTTAGACCCACAGTTTAACATTAGAAAATTCTGAAACCTGACTCAGTGCCAAAAAGAAACACCAAATAATTGTCCCCTAGCGCAATTGGAAAGGTTTTCACCCCCTTAGACCCACAGTTTAACATTAGAAAATTCTGAAACCTGACTCAGTGCCAAAATGAAACACCAAATAATTGTCCCCTAGCGCAATTGGAAAGGTTTTCACCCCACCTTAGACCCACAGTTTAACATTAGAAAATTCTGAAACCTACTCGTGCCAAAAATGAAACACCAAATAATTGTCCCCTAGCGCAATTGGAAAGGTTTTCACTCCGCCTTAGACCCACAGTTTAACGTGGATTCAGAAATACATCTCGTCGATTGCTCACTATTTCATCGAGATAATTAAAGCTCAGGACCTGCATTGTCTATAAGATCTGTGGCGCGTGGAGCCTTCAGAAGAGGTGCCAGATACCATTGTATACATTATCATGGAGAGCTGACAGACACCATTGCTCAGGTACACAGTTGACAGATTGTACCATTTATTTTCTTAAAAGTTGGTTTAGAATTCCGCTAGTAGGTTTACAAGGCGTAACATGATGTAATTAACCAAAAGAATTAAGTAAAACATCATTGCATCATTCTGTTTATTATAAATATATAGAAAATAAATATACATTTGAATGATAATAGAAATGAGGAATATGCATATAATCCGCCAATATAACAGTACAGGACACACACACACACACACACACACACACACACACACACACAATTATGGCGATATATAGAAATAAATATACATTTCAATAATAATGGAAATATGCATATAATCCTTCAATATATCAGTACAGGAGAAATATCACACAAATATATAAATACATTTCACTTTTTTTCAAAATACTAAACTCGCACTTAATCGAGTTTACAATTACATCATTATTGCTCTACATTACGCAGTATATACGGTTTAATATTTCACCGCTTTAAGTATAGGGAAACCTGTACTCGATATGAAGGGCTTTCATATCGTTCAGTACTATTTTTGTTCCCACTTTACAACCGGATGGTAAGTCATCTTTAAATACGTCTAGAATACAATCAAAAGCACGCACAAAGAGTTCATCGTTAGTTACATTATTAAACACAAGTTTATAAACACGCTTTTCCAATCGAGGGTTTATTTCTACCGACCCGAGCTTTTCAATCGTGAACACGTCTTCACTCAACATAGCGGCAATTGAAATAATCTTCTAAATCGTTACGACAACTGCGCGTTATATAAAGAAATAGTTCTTCAGGATAATTTTCACGAACTAGGCACATTTTATAATGTTTTACTAAACATCTTCACACACCGGCGCACTATTTGAGAGGAACATATGCTCATATTTTTCCTTTCTGCCCATCAAACGATACTCATCTCTAAAGTCTGTTAAAAACTCACGCAGGGCACTAGCCACAACCTCACTACGAACCTCGTCATGATATACATTAATATAGTGATAAAAATACTTAAGATTGTCCATGATCACGAGATTCACATTTTCAGTCGTAGGGTATGAGTAATCGACATGGTGTAGCATGACGTAATGCCGCTTGTCACACCACCCATCCGCAAGACTCATTATCCATACCTGCTGCTTCTCTTCTGCACGCGTTGTTTCTTTTACTTTACGGTATATGTGAGACTTTATAAAGTTTAGCTCTGCAGCATACTTCAGCACATCGTCAGTGCAACGAAAGCCTTCAATGGCTCACCAGAACATCCGTAGAGTATTTGTACATCTTGGAACTTCACACAATCCAATGTGGTTTTAAAAGAGGCATAGGAGGGGGGAATAGGAAGTTTTTCGGTATCCACCACATCCTGGCACTTTGCTGAATACCATTTCATAAACGTTGTACAAGCAATATTAAAGGTAGCCATTTGAATACACGTCTGATTTTTCTTCTGAATACACGTCTGATCTCTCGGTCTTACTGCAGTCGACTGACCACGCAGGGAATCACAGATAGTAGCATGACTCACGGTCTTACAGTGGGCGGAGCTTAGAATTTTCGCCTGTGCACACACAAAGGAGAAAGTGAAACGCTAATTGAAACATGAGTTATTTAATAAACGAGATATTCAGTTAACACAAGAAATAACAGAAAACACAAGAAAAAACAAATGCTTAGATTTGGTGATCACAAACAACAGAAACCTAAAGAAACCTGTACTCGATATGAAGGGCTTTCATATCGTTCAGTACTATTTTTGTTCCCACTTTACAACCGGATGGTAAGTCATCTTTAAATACGTCTAGAATACAATCAAATGCACGCACAAAGAGTTCATCGTGTTACATTATTAAACACAAGTTTATAAACACGCTTTTCCAATCGAGGGTTTATTTCTACCGACCCGAGCTTTTCAATCGTGAACACGTCTTCACTCAACATAGCGGCAATTGAAATAATCTTCTAAATCGTTACGACAACTGCGCGTTATATAAAGAAATAGTTCTTCAGGATAATTTTCACGAACTAGGCACATTTTATAATGTTTTACTAAACATCTTCACACACCGGCGCACTATTTGAGAGGAACATATGCTCATATTTTTCCTTTCTGCCAATCAAACGATACTCATCTCTAAAGTCTGTTAAAAACTCACGCAGGACACTAGCCACAACCTCACTACGAACCTCGTCATGATATACATTAATATAGTGATAAAAATACTTAAGATTGTCCATGATCACGAGATTCACATTTTCAGTCGTAGGGTATGAGTAATCGACATGGTGTAGCATGACGTAATGCCGCTTGTCACACCACCCATCCGCAAGACTCATTATCCATACCTGCTGCTTCTCTTCTGCACGCGTTGTTTCTTTTACTTTACGGTATATGTGAGACTTTATAAAGTTTAGCTCTGCAGCATACTTCAGCACATCGTCAGTGCAACGAAAGCCTTCAATGGTCTCACCAGAACATCCGTAGAGTATTTGTACATCTTGGAACTTCACACAATCCAATGTGGTTTTAAAAGAGGCATAGGAGGGGGAATAGGAAGTTTTTCGGTATCCACCACATCCTGGCACTTTGCTGAATACCATTTCATAAACGTTGTACAAGCAATATTAAAGGTAGCCATTTGAATACACGTCTGATTTTTCTTCTGAATACACGTCTGATCTCTCGGTCTTACTGCAGTCGACTGATCACGCAGGGAATCACAGATAGTAACATGACTCACGGTCTTACAGTGGGCGGAGCTTATAATTTTCGCCTGTGCACACACAAAGGAGAAAGTGAAACGCTAATTGAAACATGAGTTATTTAATAAACGAGATATTCAGTTAACACAAGAAATAACAGAAAACACAAGAAAAAACAAATGCTTAGATTTGGTGATCACAAACAACAGAAACCTAATACTTTAAAGAAAGCATTCTATTAAATGCTTTTAGCCTATGTTCACGAATTAATACCGGTTTTAAAATAGATTCGACAAGAAGACCGGCTGGACTGATTTTATAGAAATTCAAGGATTCCAAGTTGATCACGAGAGAAGTTATGTAGTCATCTTCCATGCTGCAAAATCTCGTCGTTAGCCTGTCTGCTCAGAGCACCGACCCGACAAGAGGTAAAATCGAATCCACATCAACACAAAATTTTAGTCGCTAAAATAACAGCCTGAGTATTGTTCATGTTCTAAATTATCTTTGAATCGTTTTGATAAAATTGAGTAAACTGCAGCCTTTGTTTCCTGATCAGAAACTCTCCGTCTTTTTCTGGTATGGTGCAAGGCTTCGTTGCAACCATATTCACTGCACGAGTCTACTTCACAGTCGTTGCCTTCTAATCTAGATTTACACTCTTCACTAATGCATTCAATGGGTGAATAAATAATCATCTTGGTTGATATTATTGACACCACATTCGAGAGGGCTCACTGGGGTAACGGACACTTCAGGTAATGGTGCGGACGCTTGAGGTGGGTCTGGGACAATCTCCTCAGGTTGCCCTTGTGGCGGGGCAAATATTGTGTGGGGGTAATTATGTGTTGCTTCTAAGTAAACAAAACGGGCTTTATGTAACACAGTGGCAATTAATAATGATTTATGCAAAGATGCACCAGCTCTTCTGGAACGTCTGGATGCATTTTACCGAGCGATATATTTATCAACTTGTGTGCTTCAAACCCGTTTGGAACGTCAGATATCATGTTCACCACCTAGGAATTGGTCAAGGCACAGAGAGCTAACTAACACGACTCTATCCTCTATTTCCAATCTTGTAATGAGTTAAAGTGAAAGTTACGCCTGCCTTTATACAATGTTTCTGACGTCGTTATCAAGCTCCACACAGGGCATTTCCAGGAAGTAACATGAATCACGTTGCTGTTCTTTCACCTGTACAAACGCACGCACACACACACACACACACAACACATACACACACACACACACAAAGGAGAAAGTGAAACGTTGATTGAAACATGATGTATTTAATAAAAGAAATATTCAAGCTATATATATATTTACAAACACGTGTAATAAATAAGTTAACAACAGACACATCAATGATTATATTCAAGACATATATATTTAAAAACATGTGTAATAAACAAGTTAACAAATGAAATTATGTTAACCCGAGAGACGACGGACGGAGTCATTACAAGGAGCCGTAAATAAACCCGTTTGTTTGTCGGTCTACATTCCGTTTCCAGTACATAGCTAATGGTACGGGAATTACGCCTGAACACGCGCAACGATTTCGTCACGGACACATCGTACGAGGCGTTGAGAATGCTGCTCAAACGAAGTTCCATCGTATTCGATGTGTGTGTGTGTGTGTGTGTGTGTGTGTGTGTGCGTGCGTTTGTACAGGTGAAAGAACAGCAACGTGATTCATGTTACTTCCTGGAAATGCCCTGTGTGGAGCTTGATAACGACGTCAGAACGACATTGTATAAAGGCAGGCGTAACTTTCACTTTAACTCATTACAAGATTGGAAATAGAGGATAGAGTCGTGTTAGTTAGCTCTCTGTGCCTTGACCAATTCCTAGGTGGTGAACATGATATCTGACGTTCCAAACGGGTTTGAAGCACACAAGTTGATAAATATATCGCTCGGTAAAATTGCATCCAGACGTTCCAGAAGAGCTGGTGCATCTTTGCATAAATCATTATTAATTGCCACTGTGTTACATAAAGCCCGTTTTGTTTACTTAGAAGCAACACATAATTACCCCCACACAATATTTGCCCCGCCACAAGGGCAACCTGAGGAGATTGTCCCCGACCCACCTCAAGCGTCCGCACCATTACCTGAAGTGTCCGTTACCCCAGTGAGCCCTCTCGAATGTGGTGTCAATAATATCAACCAAGATGATTATTCACCCATTGAATGCATTAGTGAAGAGTGTAAATCTAGATTAGAAGGCAACGACTGTGAAGTAGACTCGTGCAGTGAATATGGTTGCAACGAAGCCTTGCACCATACCAGAAAAAGACGGAGAGTTTCTGATCAGGAAACAAAGGCTGCAGTTTACTCAATTTTATCAAAACGAATCAAAGATAATTTAGAACATGAACAATACTCAGGCTGTTATTTTAGCGACTAAAATTTTGTGTTGATGTGGATTCGATTTTACCTCTTGTCGGTGCTCTGAGCAGACAGGCTAACGACGAGATTTTGCAGCATGGAAGATGACTACATAACTTCTCTCGTGATCAACTTGGAATCCTTGAATTTCTATAAAATCAGTCCAGCCGGTCTTCTTGTCGAATCTATTTTAAAACCGGTATTAATTCGTGAACATAGGCTAAAAGTATTTAATAGAATGCTTTCTTTAAAGTATTAGGTTTCTGTTGTTTGTGATCACCAAATCTAAGCATTTGTTTTTTCTTGTGTTTTCTGTTATTTCTTGTGTTAACTGAATATCTCGTTTATTAAATAACTCATGTTTCAATTAGCGTTTCACTTTCTCCTTTGTGTGTGCACAGGCGAAAATTCTAAGCTCCGCCCACTGTAAGACCGTGAGTCATGTTACTATCTGTGATTCCCTGCGTGATCAGTCGACTGCAGTAAGACCGAGAGATCAGACGTGTATTCAGAAGAAAAATCAGACGTGTATTCAAATGGCTACCTTTAATATTGCTTGTACAACGTTTATGAAATGGTATTCAGCAAAGTGCCAGGATGTGGTGGATACCGAAAAACTTCCTATTCCCCCTCCTATGCCTCTTTTAAAACCACATTGGATTGTGTGAAGTTCCAAGATGTACAAATACTCTACGGATGTTCTGGTGAGACCATTGAAGGCTTTCGTTGCACTGACGATGTGCTGAAGTATGCTGCAGAGCTAAACTTTATAAAGTCTCACATATACCGTAAAGTAAAAGAAACAACGCGTGCAGAAGAGAAGCAGCAGGTATGGATAATGAGTCTTGCGGATGGGTGGTGTGACAAGCGGCATTACGTCATGCTACACCATGTCGATTACTCATACCCTACGACTGAAAATGTGAATCTCGTGATCATGGACAATCTTAAGTATTTTTATCACTATATTAATGTATATCATGACGAGGTTCGTAGTGAGGTTGTGGCTAGTGTCCTGCGTGAGTTTTTAACAGACTTTAGAGATGAGTATCGTTTGATGGGCAGAAAGGAAAAATATGAGCATATGTTCCTCTCAAATAGTGCGCCGGTGTGTGAAGATGTTTAGTAAAACATTATAAAATGTGCCTAGTTCGTGAAAATTATCCTGAAGAACTATTTCTTTATATAACGCGCAGTTGTCGTAACGATTTAGAAGATTATTTCAATTGCCGCTATGTTGAGTGAAGACGTGTTCACGATTGAAAAGCTCGGGTCGGTAGAAATAAACCCTCGATTGGAAAAGCGTGTTTATAAACTTGTGTTTAATAATGTAACTAACGATGAACTCTTTGTGCGTGCTTTTGATTGTATTCTAGACGTATTTAAAGATGACTTACCATCCGGTTGTAAAGTGGGAACAAAAATAGTACTGAACGATATGAAAGCCCTTCATATCGAGTACAGGTTTCTTTAGGTTTCTGTTGTTTGTGATCACCAAATCTAAGCATTTGTTTTTTCTTGTGTTTTCTGTTATTTCTTGTGTTAACTGAATATCTCGTTTATTAAATAACTCATGTTTCAATTAGCGTTTCACTTTCTCCTTTGTGTGTGCACAGGCGAAAATTCTAAGCTCCGCCCACTGTAAGACCGTGAGTCATGCTACTATCTGTGATTCCCTGCGTGGTCAGTCGACTGCAGTAAGACCGAGAGATCAGACGTGTATTCAGAAGAAAAATCAGACGTGTATTCAAATGGCTACCTTTAATATTGCTTGTACAACGTTTATGAAATGGTATTCAGCAAAGTGCCAGGATGTGGTGGATACCGAAAAACTTCCTATTCCCCCCTCCTATGCCTCTTTTAAAACCACATTGGATTGTGTGAAGTTCCAAGATGTACAAATACTCTACGGATGTTCTGGTGAGACCATTGAAGGCTTTCGTTGCACTGACGATGTGCTGAAGTATGCTGCAGAGCTAAACTTTATAAAGTCTCACATATACCGTAAAGTAAAAGAAACAACGCGTGCAGAAGAGAAGCAGCAGGTATGGATAATGAGTCTTGCGGATGGGTGGTGTGACAAGCGGCATTACGTCATGCTACACCATGTCGATTACTCATACCCTACGACTGAAAATGTGAATCTCGTGATCATGGACAATCTTAAGTATTTTTATCACTATATTAATGTATATCATGACGAGGTTCGTAGTGAGGTTGTGGCTAGTGCCCTGCGTGAGTTTTTAACAGACTTTAGAGATGAGTATCGTTTGATGGGCAGAAAGGAAAAATATGAGCATATGTTCCTCTCAAATAGTGCGCCGGTGTGTGAAGATGTTTAGTAAAACATTATAAAATGTGCCTAGTTCGTGAAAATTATCCTGAAGAACTATTTCTTTATATAACGCGCAGTTGTCGTAACGATTTAGAAGATTATTTCAATTGCCGCTATGTTGAGTGAAGACGTGTTCACGATTGAAAAGCTCGGGTCGGTAGAAATAAACCCTCGATTGGAAAAGCGTGTTTATAAACTTGTGTTTAATAATGTAACTAACGATGAACTCTTTGTGCGTGCTTTTGATTGTATTCTAGACGTATTTAAAGATGACTTACCATCCGGTTGTAAAGTGGGAACAAAAATAGTACTGAACGATATGAAAGCCCTTCATATCGAGTACAGGTTTCCCTATACTTAAAGCGGTGAAATATTATTAAACCGTATATACTGCGTAATGTAGAGCAATAATGATGTAATTGTAAACTCGATTAAGTGCGAGTTTAGTATTTTGAAAAAAAGTGAAATGTATTTATATATTTGTGTGATATTTCTCCTGTACTGATATATTGAAGGATTATATGCATATTTCCATTATTATTGAAATGTATATTTATTTCTATATATCGCCATAATTGTGTGTGTGTGTGTGTGTGTGTGTGTGTGTGTGTGTGTGTGTGTGTCCTGTACTGTTATATTGGCGGATTATATGCATATTCCTCATTTCTATTATCATTCAAATGTATATTTATTTTCTATATATTTATAATAAACAGAATGATGCAATGATGTTTTACTTAATTCTTTTGGTTAATTACATCATGTTACGCCTTGTAAACCTACTAGCGGAATTCTAAACCAACTTTTAAGAAAATAAATGGTACAATCTGTCAACTGTGTACCTGAGCAATGGTGTCTGTCAGCTCTCCATGATAATGTATACAATGGTATCTGGCACCTCTTCTGAAGGCTCCACGCGCCACAGATCTTATAGACAATGCAGGTCCTGAGCTTTAATTATCTCGATGAAATAGTGAGCAATCGACGAGATGTATTTCTGAATCCACGTTAAACTGTGGGTCTAAGGCGGAGTGAAAACCTTTCCAATTGCGCTAGGGGACAATTATTTGGTGTTTCATTTTTGGCACTGAGTTAGGTTTCAGAATTTTCTAATGTTAAACTGTGGGTCTAAGGTGGGGTGAAAACCTTTCCAATTGCGCTAGGGACAATTATTTGGTGTTTCTTTTTTGGCACTGAGTCAGGTTTCAGAATTTTCTAATGTTAAACTGTGGGTCTAAGGTGGGGTGAAAACCTTTCCAATTGCGCTAGGGGACAATTATTTTGTTTCATTTTGGCACTGAGTCAGGTTTCAGAATTTTCTAATGTTAAACTGTGGGTCTAAGGTGGGGTGAAAACCTTTCCAATTGCGCTAGGGGACAATTATTTGGTGTTTCTTTTTGGCACTGAGTCAGGTTTCAGAATTTTCTAATGTTAAACTGTGGGTCTAAGGTGGGGTGAAAACCTTTCCAATTGCGCTAGGGGACAATTATTTGGTGTTTCTTATAAAACTTTGGTATAAAGCAATTGATCGGTACAAGGCTGAGCTCACCTACACCGTTCACCCTGAAGAACTATTTCTTTATATAACGCGCAGTTGTCGTAACGATTTAGAAGATTATTTCAATTGCCGCTATGTTGAGTGAGTTCACGATTGAAAAGCTCGAGTCGGTAGAAATAAACCCTCGATTGGAAAAGCGTGTTTATAAACTTGTATTTAATAATGTAGCTAACGATGAACTCTTTGTGCGTGCTTTTGATTGTATTCTAGACGTGTTTAAAGATGACTTACCAACCGGTTGTAAAGTGGGAACAAAAATAGTACTGAACGATATGAAAGCCCTTCATATCGAATACAGGCTTCCCTATACTTTAAGCGGTGAAATATTATTAAGCCGCATATACTGCGTAATGCAGAGCAATAATGATGTAATTGTAAACTCGTACAAGCATATCCCGTTATTTGAACAAAACTCTCTCTCTCCATAAATTTCTCTTCATTTGAAGTGAAGGGAGACTTATCAGGGATTGGGGGGAAGGTCGCTCATTATGAGTTGCTGTTCACAACGAAGTCTTTCAGTTGGAGACAACTCACCATAATAATGGTAAAAAGTGGTATCTGGCAACCGAATTGAAGCTCTTCCGAAGAACAGAATAAAATAATTATCATCATGTTTTCACAGAAAACAGTTTTTACTTTTAAATTTAAATCATTGTGATTAAATAAGCACATATACAGAGATTAGTTTAAATAAGTTATCAATAAGGAAAGAATAAAACGAAAAAAAATTTAATATACGCTTTATTTACGTTTGTTATTATTTTTTAATTTAATATGCGTCATAATTAGTTGGGCATCCCTTATAAAAATTCATTTTCTGTCTAACGAATTATTTATTGGGTAACTTTGTTAATTCTGTTATATTACTAAAATATATTGAAAGCTGACTTTACTTTTAATCAATCCGGTTGATAATTAATTTATAACTTGGTAGTTAAACTTTTAAAAGATGCTGTAAACTATAAAAGCATCCTGATCTTAAGTTAGGCATATCAATAATATATTTTAAGTCATACGTAAATCTTTCTGAAACAGTGAAATCATTGTTGAAATGCTTTATTTGATGGACCTAATCGTTAAACACTATATACATCTATTAAAACACTATAAACATCTATATATAGATGGGCTCGATTGATTAACTATATAAGTATATTATGGTTTTTTATATGCTTTGTGCACAGACAAGCGTATGTTTCATAATTTCTCTTCATTTGAAGTGAAGGGAGACTTATCAGGGATTGGGGGGAAGGTCTCTCGTTATGAGCTGCTGTTCACAACGAAATCTTTTAGTTGGAGACAACTCACCATAATAATGGTAAAAAATGGTATCTGGTAACTCAGTCTTCGTTAGAAAAAATACATTAATTATTAATTACAGTTTCGCGTGCGTTCAATAATTAATTTCTTACATCGAGTAGTTAATTCTTATAATAAATAAATCTCTTAAAAGCCAAAATTCATTTGTTTTAATTTAATATGCGTTTAGTTGCATTTTAAAATAATACACGTTTGGCATTTTTTCCTGATTTTCATACCTCGCGTAAGATTAACTACAGATCGTATCTCTCTCTCTCTCTCTCTCTCTCTCTCTCTCTCTCTCTCTCTCTCTCTCTATATATATATATATATATATATATATATATATATATATATATATATATATAACGGGTTTGGGGAATGACGATCGTCGAATTGTTTCATAAATTTTCAATTCCGTTCGCTTTTCCCACTGATATTCGAATGTTTATAAACAGAGTTTAATTGGATTCACGCCAGACCATTACTTCGGTCTTATGTAATTATTTTAGGATTTATTTCTTGTAGTACTTGTTACCTTATTTCTATACAATAATGTCTTGAAGTGCTATTGGATATGGGGAAGGAAATTATAAGCCGTGCTTTCAGAACATGTTAAAAGAGTTTAATATCAGCTATTACACAACCAATTCTATACATAAGGCTTCTTTAGCTGAAAGAGTTCAGATATATATATATATATATATATATATATATATATATATATATATATATATCATAAGCTGCTTAAAAGACTGTATATACATAATTATAGTAAACGAAATAAACTAGTTAACCATAAAATTAATTATTTTCTATTATGACGTTTTCGAAGGTAAACTATGTTATTTGTTTCGAAAAGTTTAAGTTCAATGAAGTTAATGTTAAATTTGCTTCTAAACTAAAATTAAATGTTATAAAATAAATATATATAATATATATTATATATATATATATATAATATATATATATATATATATATTTACCTAACATAAGAAAAGAATTTGTATATATATATATATATATATATATATATATATATATATATATATATATAATAATATATATCTAGCCGTCCGATCATTGCAAAAAAAAAACTGGAAAGGTATGCAATTAATAAAGGTGTATTTAAACAGAATTTAATTGGAATAACTATCGTCATATTGTGTTACACAATGGATGATTAATATTTCTGGAATACATGGCGCTATCTGATAGTGCAATCTGGCACATCAGCACCCGATTACATGGCTTGATGTAGCAACTCTGCATCTGCATACATGGTGCGATCTGACAACTCAGCAACTGAACACATTGCGCTATCTGGCAATTCAGCCAGAATAGAGGCTTATAAAAGACCGCGAAGTTGGTGAAAGACTCATTCCACCTCGGCTCCCAGCCGAGGAAGGACCTCTGGTCCTTCTCTTTCAGGCCCTTTGGTAAAACCCCTTAGTGGCCTCTTAGGTTAGGAAAACGAAAATAACTTGGGGGAGAACTCCTCTCTCCTTCAGGCGTCTCTCTCTCTCTCTCTCTCCTACAGGCGTCTCTCTCTCTCCTTCAGGCGTCTCTCTCTCTCCTTCAGGTCTCTCTCTCTCCTACAGGTGCCTCTCTCTCCTTCAGGCGTCTCTCTCTCCTTCAGGTGTCTCTCTCTCCTTCAGGTGTACCCCTCCCCTCCCCCTTCTTGGCTCAGCCAACTGGCTGATTCTGGCTGATTAGGAGCCTATAAAACAACGCCTACTCGGCTGAAGTCTTAATGTGCACTTGGCTCCTGCCAGGTGAACACCTCTCCTCCTTTCTCTCTGGTCCTTTGGGGGAAATAGCTTGGGGGAGGCCCCCAAGTTGCATGCCCCTTGCAACCTAGGTTGGCAACAAAGGCCAGTACTGTTTTTTTCTTTCTTTTTTCTTTTTTTCTTTTTTTTCTTTGTTTTTCTTTTTTTTGCAACACCCCCCTCCCCCTTTGCAACAACCCCACCCCCTTTGCAACATTACATAATAACCTGCAACATTCTTGCACTCTCCCCTTTTGCGGCTATACTACTGCATGTATAGAGATTAGCCGTTCGTTCGCTTCTTGGACGTCTTTTATGACTTTGATAAGCAAGGTAGCAGTTCGCTCGTTCTCTTGCTCAAAAGGAATACTCGTAAAATTGTATAAATATTATAAAAAAATCATGAACTGCATAAATTATATGGTAACAAGCTTAGAATTGACTATAAATGTATAGCTTGTACAAGTAATAAGGCTGGAATCTCAATAATAATTAATAATTGATTCAATTAATTTAATTATTTAGTTCAATATAAATGTTCGTAGTGCATAGAAAAATCTCTCTCTCTCTCTCTCTCTCTCTCTCTCTCTCTCTCTCTCTCTCTCTCTCTCTCTATATATATATATATATATATATAAATATATATATATTATATATATATAAATGCAGTTCTGTCGGGAAGATACATAGAGAAATGAAAGGAAAGAGGGCGAGGGGCGTACACAGGATTTACCATGCAAAGGTCCCTAAGTTATAAATCGAGACTATAAAATAACTGTAGAACAAACCTATGGTCCGAAAGGTCGTGTATATATATATATATATATATATATATATATATATATATATATATATATATATATATATATATTAGGGTGGTCCAAATAACGAAAATGAAAAAAAATGTATATTTATCATGACATTTGCCCATATTTCCCAGCCACTATTGATGTTGAAAATAAAAAACTGGATCGATTTTTGCATATTTAGAGGTGGCGCAACTCTAAACCTTAGTATCATTATACAGTTTGGGGTGGCAAATTTCTTCAAACTTGCGCCACCCTTAAATATTAATAGATAAAGCTCAAAATCTGTTCTGAGGTCTTTCTGCATATACGGAATGAGAATATTTTACCATATATGTGTGGCTCACCCTAATATATATATATATATATATATATATATATATATATATATATATATATATATATATATATATATATCTTCTATTATATATTTTCGCTTGTCTGTTTGTTTGTCCTTTAGTCGGTCAGCCTGTCTGTTTGTCTGTTTGGGCCCGAAGGCCCCAGCATCACGATTAAACTACAGAAAAGAACGCAGCCGTGAAAATTTTGAGCTTCACACTTGTCTAGATTTCTAAATCTTAAGATTTTCATGACTGTGTTCTTTTCGATAGTTTTATTGACCAAATAATTAGTCATGAAAATCTTGAGCTTCACATATAATTATTTTTTAGGACGACTTCAAACCGTTTGACCTAGAGCTACCAAATTTGGCACGGGAACCTCTTATGGGTTGAAGAATTAAGATAAATAATTTTAATCAAATTCAGCCTTTTGTCTTAAACTTTATTTTATTTAAACTGGGGATCTAATGTGAAATTTATCCCGGGCAACGCCGGGTACCTCAGCTAGTATATATATATATATATATATATATATATATATATATGCGCCTCGGTAGTTTACTGGTTAGCATCGCTGACCACGAATCCATTGGCCCCGGGATCGAGACCCAGTGACGTCATGCGGCGCGCAGGAAAACCCAGCTGTTCAGTAGTTTCAGGAATCTTTCACCATTATGACGATCCCAGTCAACAGGATTCGTGTCGGACTGACTCGTGGCTCCTTTGAATAGATGTCTAATTCTTTTTGATAACTTTTCTGATTATTTTTGGCAGGTGGAGGCACAACCTCATCGAAATAATTCCATACATTAACCTTCGTGGTCTTTTTCAAAGGTTCTTGATCTTCTCGTGAAACAAAATCAGTTGTTTCATCGCCATAGGTTATATTACGTGCAGGACTAGCGTTAGATGATGCAGACATAATGATTATCTCATTTTTTACAAAGTCAAGCACTGTTATGCAAGCAAATTTGAAACGAGAATCTAAACCGTGAGAAATCACGCGAGTAATGTCTGCCTTCCACTGCCTGAAACGATTCTGTAAATTTTCTATTGAATCGTTTTTCATTGTATGAACACCTGCATCATCAGTTATGTTAGGCAAAAATACCACGAGACCTGTTGCATCGGGAAACACCATGTGAAGACAAGAAGAATCAGAGGAAAAGTCATTCGTTATTTTTTCACATCGACTAAGAAGCTTTACAACACTGAATTAGAGTCCACTGATGATTATTGAAGGTTGCTACACTCACTGCTACAGTATGTAATAGTCCGAGGCGTATGCAACAACCGCAGTTTTTCGTTGAAGAAGTTGTTGTAGCATATAGAATGTAGAGTTCCATTGGGTGATAACGTCATAAGTTTGTTTTCGGGTAAATTATGTTGCTTCTGGAATTCCTTAAGTCTGTCAAAGGCTGGAGATGAATAATTAAAATGCAACAGATTGGGCGAGCAATTGCACATATCTCTGAAACAAACTTCTGACTAAGAAGGGCTTCATCAACTGCAAGTGCTAAAGTATGATTCGCACAAGCAACAGGAGTAATTTTGAGAACGCTAACAGCTTTAGTAATATTACAGCCATTGTCGTGCACAACTGCATGCATACGATCGCTCTTTATTGACCATTCTTGCAATATAGAAGTCAATGCAGTTGCAAATTTTTCATGAGTATGGAAATCTGGCAGATTTTTGGTGGCTAAAACATGCTGCTTTTGTTCACATTTACTATTAATTCTACTGTATGTGCTGTCAAACTGATAAAGGCTTCAGTGTTTTATAGTGACGCCTAATAACCAAAATAAAACTAATATTCGGAATTCGGTATTCGACCGAATAGTTTTGCACCAAATACTGGGTATTCGGTGAATTTTAGTATTCGGTACATCCCTAATACTTGTATATATAATGTTACACACAGACCATGCATGGAACAAGAGACTCTTCTTGGAAAATTAAATCCACTATAGTCTGAATAAATAATAGTAAATGACAAATACTAAAGTTTTTCTTTTTCGTGATGGAAGCCCAACGTGATCAATGGGTCATGACCGGGTTGTGATTTAATTTTCCCAGAAGAGTTCCTTGTTCCATGCGCAGTCTGTGTAACATAAAAGTTTCTCAGGTGACCATTCTGAGTTGTATTGTGTGTATATATATTATGGTGAGCCACATATATATGGTAAAAATGTAAAATGCACAAATAAGAGGTCCTGAAGCATTTTCTCATTCCTTATATGGAGAAAGATCTCAGACCGCATTTTGAGTTATATCTATTAATATTTAAGGGTGGCCCACCTCTAAATATGCACGAATCGATCCAGTTTTTTATTTCCAACATCACATCATTAGTGGTTGTGGAATATGGGCAAATGTCATGAGAAATATATTTTTCAATTTCATTTTTTTGGACCACCCTAATATATATATATATATATATATATATATATATATATATATATATATATATATACATATACATACACAGTATATATATATTATATATACACATATATACAGTGTGTGTATATATGACCTTGCCAACAAATGGGAAGGCGTAAGACCACGTAAACTTCCTTGGTCCTTGGAACACCAAAGGAGTCAATAAGGTCAACATCAGGAAGGTCACTTGAGGACAGGGGCAGGTAGTAGGTAGTATTCTTACGATATGGATATCGTAGGAATTCATTTAGCTATCCCCCAAACAAGAATTTGTAGGGGGTATGGAATGTGAAAAAGAAGTTAGACTTTCTGTAGAAAAAGGTAACCGGGTACCTTGTATCCCGTAGATTCTGTTTTTTCGCGATTACTGCGGCTGAACTTTTGTTCGCAGATGACTGTCCTCCTTCTCTTGCTGGTGTCACACCTTGGTGTCGCTGAACTTGAAGGAAAAGACGCGAACGAAGTTTTTTTCAGCAGATTTGGCACGCTCATTCCGAGTGGACCCACGTACGTCCTTTCCGTCACGGAGTGCGAAAGCGCTCTGCGTACGTTTGGAACCAAAAACCACAATCAGAAGGTGTTACTTAATACCACGGGGTACTTCACGCTTCCAGATGGTTGCACAGAGATCTCCAGTGTCTTCTGGGCAACCTTTTGGTCAATCTTCCGGAGACAGCAGGGAGTGAAGGTCACGCCCTTTAAGACTTCTTCCTTCTACGATGCGAAGGTCATGTTACCTTTGCATCCAGTGTACAGGCCCCTGGCAGTACGATATTTCAATGAGTCCTTAGCCAAGGAAGTAGCGACGCTACGACTTAACCAATAGATAGAACGGTTGGAATGCGAAACTGAACTACGAAACTGAACGCCACAGAACCTGGACGTCGCCAACATAGGAATTACTTCGTTGATCTTTTCGTTGATCAAAGCAGGATGCTGCTACTTCAGATGCCGAAGGAACCCCGTCAAATCACCGACGATCGCTCGATCCTTCAGCAGACGGCGACCGCTCAAACGCTCTTGCCTCACCTTTCGCAGAATTCACCAACGCTGCCCCATTGACCAGCGTTCCCCATGCAGCTCTTGCACCTCAACCTGAGCCACGAATGCGGTTCTTCTCAGACCCTGAAACGAGAGGTAACTCTCGGATGGGCGATTCTGGACCCAGAGGGGAAGCCAACGACAACAGTAGTATGGGCACAAAAGGGTCGAGTGCAAGTGCAATGCTACAATGTTACAAATGTTGATCGATGTTGTAAAGAGGGAGGGGGATGTTGCAAAGGGATATATTGTAATGGGGGAAGGGGGATGCTGTAAAGGGGGAAGGGGGTTGTTTAACAAGGGGAGGGGTTATCCCCAAGTTGCAATGAAGGGGGGAGCTTTGGGGAGAGAAGGGAGGATGATCCCCCAAAGGGGTAACCTTAATCTAAGAGAAAGAGAGAAGGAGGAGGGTCTTTGGGGGAGAAGCTGGGATGTCCTCACCCCCAAACGGAAACCCTAACTTAAGCCTTAACCTAGGAAGGATAGAGGGTTGTTTCGTCCAGCAGAGCCAGAAGCATAATGAGAGTTCATCCGAGCGCCCGCTGTCTTATAAGGTCCTAATCAGCCAGTTGGCTTAATCCGTCAGTTGGCTTAGAAGTCTCAATCTGTCCAAGAGGGCGTAAATGGCTTGTTCAGTTGTACATTATTAGGGTTAAGTTGCCAGAGTGCGCCATTTATTTAATTAAAGCATACATTCTTGGCAGTTGGTTTAGAAATCTTTAGCAGCCAGTCGGTTTAGAAGGCGTAACCAGCCATTTGGTATATATATATATATATATATATATATATATATATATATATATATATATATCGTACACATATGCAACCAAAAGAATTAAATAAAACACCATTACATCATTATGTTTGTTTAGACGAATTATTGGAATCAGTATCATGAAATATATAAAAAATAAATATACAATCCTATACAAACGAGGAATATATGCAATAAATAATAATAATAGTAAAAGAAATGCGAACGAAGAATACAGTATATATACGACCATAGAATAATAATAGTATAAGAAATACACATTTTTAAACGATGGAATATTTATAAAAAAAAAAATTAAAAAATAATAATATAATACAAAACGTTGGAATATAATCATCAAAATAATATTACAGGAGAAATATATATACACACAATTATATTAGATAAATAAATATATTGAAAATAAATATACATCAAAATACATACACTTTATTTTCTACTGCGCTTACCTAAAACACTAACCTCGCACGTGATCGAGTCTACAGTCACATCATTATTGCTTTGCACTAAGCAGTAAGCACGATTTAACATTATTTCACCACTCAAGTTATAGGGATGCCTATACTCGATGTAAATGGCCTTCATATCTTTCAATACTATTTTTGTGCCCACTTTACATTCGGTTGGCAAGTTATCTTTAAACACGGCTAGAATACATTCAAAAGCACGCACAAAGCGGTCATCGTTAGCCACAACATCATTATTAAATACAAGTTTATAAACTACTTTCCAATCAAAGGTTTATTCTTACCGAATCGAGCTTTTCAATCGTGAACCCATCTTCACAATGCATAGCGGCAGTTGAAATAATCTTCTAAATCGTAACGACAGTTGCTCATTATATAAAGAAACAACTCTTCAGGGTGAACGGTGTAGGTGAGCTCTGCTCTGTACCGCTCAAGTGCTTTGTACCAAAGTTCATGATATTTCAAAGAGTCTAAACCTTTTAAATAAGCAGCCACCTCTAGATCATTCTCGCCTTGTTCAGTCTTACACTTGGTAAACCCGTTGAGCAGAGCGGTGTATGCGTATTCAAGAACTGTATCAAAATAAAGCATATCCGTAACACGCGCGTCTAATATAGGTTTTAGCTTACGGAAACCGACGATTTCAAACATTCTGTCGAGGAGGAATCGGTTTCGCGTAGGGACAAGAACATTATTGTCAGAAGCATTCTTCTACATCAGTCGTATATCAATGCATGGCTGATCGTTACTTATACACAACGTACAAACAATGTCGTATGAGGGGCTATCACTAATCTGCTCTCTTCTTGTACCCACACCTGCAGGTATTTTATAATGATTCTCACTCCACTTCTCAACTACCACAAAGACTCTATTCATCTCCTCAACACTTAAATAAACAACATTCCTTTTACCAAAGTTTGTTTGTCTACAAGTCGTTTCCAGTACATAGTTAGTGGCTCCGGTTTTACGCCTGAACACGCGCAATGACTTCTTCACGGACACATCGTACACGGCATTGAGAATGCTGCTCAAAGGAAGTTCCATCGTATTCGAGGAGTACACGTCCAGTCGGTTCAAGCTCTGAGATGACAATGAGCCACAGGCGGGCGGATCCGCTTAAGGGAGGTGTGAGTCACATCATAAGCTGTTTGGTCGTGTACGGCGTTGTTCCAACGTGAATACCTGTATCCCATTATACTGGGTAGATGTTTTGAGAAATTTTCCGATACATGAAGCAATACTGGTTTTAATGTTTTATTACTCCCACTCCTCAGAATACGCACCAGACATTTTCGTTCAGGGGGATTTTCACGAACTAAACACATTTTAATCACATTCCGGCGCACTATTTGAGAGAAACATATGACCATATTTTCCTTTTTGCTTAGCAGACGATACTCTTTTCTAAATTCTGTTAAAAACTCACCAGACCTTTAGCCACAACCTCACTACAAACCTCGTCATGACATATATTAATGTAGTACAAAAAATAGTTAAGATTCTCCATGATGACAAGATTTACATTCTCAGCCGCAGGGTACGCGTTCTCGGTATGATGCTACGTGACATAATATCGCTTGTCACACCACTCATGAACAAGACTCACTAACCATAACCGTTGTTTCTCTTCTGCACGTGTTGTTTCTTCCACTTAACGGTATATGTAAGCTTTTATAAAGTTTAGTCCTACAACATAGTTCAATACATCGCTTGTACCACGAAATCCCGCAATACTCTCGCCAGAATACCTGTAGAGTATTTGTACCTCTTGTTCCTTCGCACGATTCAATGTAGCCTTAAAAGTATCAAAGGAGGGTGGAATAGGAAGCCATTCAGTAACCTTATCTTCACACTTTGCCCGAATACCACTTCATAAACGTCGAACACGCAATATTAAGGGTAGCCATTGCTATTTTTCGTCTACGTGAAAAAATACACGTCTGAGATCCACGGCTTGCAGCGGTCAACTGAACACGCAGGGAAGAGATATGCCCAGGTAGTAGCAGGAGTCACGTGGCCGATCATACAAGGGGCGGAGCTTAGAACTTTCTCCTGTACATACGCTGGGAGAAGCTTAGAATTTTCTCCTGTACATACACACACACACACACACACATACACACATAGGAGAAAGTGAAACGCTAATTGAAACACGATTTATTTAATAAACAAATTATTCAAGGTGTATATATATTTACAAATACGTGTAATAAATAAACATATCGTTAACAGTAGACATACATATAACAATCATAGATTGTGGTATCCAAAGGGTACGGTATCATAGGTACCAGGCACCTGGTAACGTTTCCTATAGGTGTTACGGCACACCTTCGTACCCCTAAGTTCCTTCACGCCCCCTAATTTCTGTGCCCGAAAATTGTGGGTCCCTACAGTTAGTTGGGATGGCTGGTCGCACTCATCTTCCAAGCACAGTAGATCCTCCAACGATTCAAAGTTAACGACCCGCCGATTCGCCTGATTGAGCGTGATACCCTGAGCCTCCAAAATAAATTTCATATCCTCCTCCACCCTCACTCGCACCCTATAAGTTTTTGGCCCTGTTGAGACAAAAGAGTGGGCGAATGCGATGTCTCCATACTCATCCTTGATCTTATCAGTTAACTCTCCGAGGAATTCACCAATAGGCGGCATGTATTCACCCTGCCTCGCTGTGAATATCACACTATCTGTATCGGCGTACAAAACCCTCCGTTCAAGAGAATGCAATAGACCCCAAAGTCTGATGCGTGCGTAGGCCGTTGTGAAGCTGGCTACAGGTTTTGTAACCCGTGAGGTATTTGTGGCCAATTCAGTAATGTTGCACTTTATTATGTAAGTATTTCCTACATTCACATTCTCCATGACCTCTTTGTCGGGAACGTTGGCATAATCCCAGACGTCACTATAACTTTGAGCCAAATGAACGTTCCCCTTGCCAGTATTCTGTGCAAATTTTCTCCAAAGACTATTTGGACACAACTTTGCACTAAAGCGCTTGCCTGGTTTCTTTACAATTTGTGAACTGTCAAGCTGTATCCCTTCACGGTCACGGTAACTCTGAATATAAGCCGATTTTTCATCTTCGGTATCAACTTCTCGCGGATATCCTGATGCCTTCAAAAAAGTGTTTATATATGGCGTGAAAAGGCTGAGTAGCTTCTGAAACCTCCACACCTCATATATCTTCAATATTCTGTAGCCATGGCGAACGACTAGGTCCACTCAGGGCTTGTATATACACCAGGGCTTGTATATACACCACGCTGGTTGGTTGTACAATTACAATCCCCATTGTTCTTCTCTGCGCTCTTCACGCTTGGGGGGAGCACATCTACGAAAGAAAGGCCGAAACAGTACCCGTACAAATTTGCTGAGAACACCTCGATGGTGGGCATGTCAGGTCCCACCAGTTTTTCAGGTGTACCTACGGGGTACGAATTGTTCTTCATCACATAGAGATATAAAGAACAGAAGTCATAGTAATGGAGTTTCACTCCCTCCATAGGCGGAAAGTATAGCTTGAAAGGATTTGTATGCCCTCCGAACAAACTATCACCGCATTTGAGAGGATCCAGCACCATTGAACGCGTGACTGTGTTTATTTCTTCACGGTACTGTCCATCTGTTTCCATCCGTCTATCATACTCATGCTCCCACAAGACTTGTGAGTGAACTAGCCAATAAGCTGACCGCGGGTGCTGGTCCATGCAAGACTATCGGCAGGAGGTCTACCGTGGATATCTCCTACGATTCCACACTCAGGACGTGGGCATCAATGCCACCAGCAACCGTTAAAGGAGTATACAGTCTTCTCGCCAGTGGCACGGTTTTCGCTTAGACCATCAACCCAAAAAACATGGCCATTAACCTTAACGGGTACTTCCCCCGTGTTGCGGGCATACTTTATATATACACCTGTCTGCTGCTGTAGTGTATGAGCCACTTAATAGCCTTTTGCCCATAACTGCGGGGATTGTTTCTGTGGATGACGGCTAAGGTGTCTTTAGGCATGAAATTGTTCTTGAACACCGTCAAACATAATGAGGCAATCGTGGTTGCGACTTGCAACGGATTGCATTTGAAACGGTCTATGTACATCCTTCTAAAGGCCTGGAAACATACTTTTAGCACGCGCACATCATTCACGCAATAATGCTCACATTCATCAGCTATATTGTAAGGAATAGATTCATTAAAACTGTTTTAGTAGCTGTCAAAATCTTCACGTTCACCTGTACTCATACATTCATAGTTAAAGTCATGTTTGGGTGGAAGTAGTTGTGCGTCATTTAAAGTTTCGCTAATGAGGAATGTCATAGTAATGCATCTGTATAAGTTTGTTTCCTCTTTTCAAGGGATCACCTGTAAATATCTTAGATGACTCGAGCTCAAGCAACTCCTTATAAAGGAATCGTGTGTCAAATTTTGCACCGCTATGGGCAAGAATATACCGCCATTTTTTTAACTTGTCCGCTAATTTGACAATAGAGGATACAGAGTTTCATGGAACTGTCGTGTGCAATCGTTTTAAGAACGTTTGTCCATTTACCACATTTGTGACACTCATCACACTCGACCTCCATGCACTCATCACAGATAGTCTGGCTTACAAGTAGATGTGGAATGACCTCTTTGGTTTCAGCATTCGTATATGTTTCTGTATCGTAGTACACAGTTATACAAGTCTATTCTTAGGCTTAGCGTCTTTTATAACATACATGCTCCACTCCAACCGCCTTATATTTCTCATGGCATGTAGAACAGTGAATTTCATCACATTTATGCTTAAAATTCCCCTAATTATCCATCATATGGAACACACTACATTCACAGAATCTCATTTTCCTGCACGTACCAATTGACTTATGGAGCTCCAAACAGTTATTATTGAAAAATGGTCGTCTGCATACATCACAGTCACTCTTCTCAGCTTCAACCACACGGTTTTCACATTTGAAATTTTTACACTGCACACATACCATGTGGCAATCCTTACAATGTTTCACTATATCTTCCGCAAACTCGAGACACCCCTTACACAAATCATGATGCCGTCCATATTTTCGACTTTTATCATAACTCGCGTAGAGAGTCCTTATATTACGGATGGGGAGATACGTTGTTCCTGACAATCCTAAAATAAGTAGGGTCTTGTACGATCTCTCACACAGCTTTTAAAAACATACACAGTCCTACGACGATCATCCATTCCAAATACAACTATACGAACATTCATTTCCTGTTCTACCCTTCTCAGCTCTTCAGGACCCATATTACACTCAAACTCAAGTTTACAGTCTACAGCTAGTTTACGGGCACGTTCCACTACCGTAGGCAACCAAATGTTTTTGGCCCGTGTATTTAGCACAGTAACATATGAGCTAAGACTACTGCTATAAAGCCGCAACCACGATCGGCGTTTATATGCTGTCTGTAAATAACCGGAGAATTGAAGTTAAGAGCATAAGGTGTGACACTATGACCCGCAACACGGAATACACGGTCAGTATTTACCGTGAAGTTGTCCATATTGAAGGCTGTACTACTTTGAGAGGCCTGCATTATACAGCCTAATACATACTCTATATCCACAGCTGCCAAGCGTCTAAATGGTATTACTACCCAAAAATCATCTACATCCCCGTCATCTGACCCAAACCCGAAGGACAGCCTCGTCCTGACTTCACGTTCGTCGCGGTTCTGAAGGGCAAACTCCACAATACGTTCAACTACGCGCTGCAGTCCGTGTTCAACACCATTGCTATACATGGATCTAGGATCAACCCTGACTATATACCGATTTCTAGTCAGGGCTGGGGTGGGGATGGCGGTGCGCACCAACTCGAATGTTATACCATCCTCTGCAGCACGAAAAGCTACTGCTGCTGTGGAGGATCTACCCGGAATTGAAGAGGAATAAGGGGACATATTTGAGGAAGGTACTATTGTGGGGGTTGTGTCGTAGAACGTAGAGGTCTGGGGCTCTATTACTGGGGGTCTAATAACCGGCGCAATCCTGGCACGCTTTATACCTGACGTGGAGGGCTCTTCATCAAGCCTCCGCTTTGAATTGTCGCGTGCTACAGGTATCGTTGGTGTGGGTTCGTTAGCGGGGGTGGTGTCTGTGATAACAACTACACTGTCATCGGGGTCATCTGTAATATCGATGATCAGGACATGATGCTGTACCTCATCGTCATTCACGGTTCTGTGGAAGAAGAGGAAAAACAAGACTATAGAATATAAGGAACACCACTTAAATTTTATTATATTTTGTAAATGACCCACTTAGGAGTGTGACGTGTTGGTTATGGATTCTGCATACAAATTCAGGTTCACGAACCCATCCACATGTATTATATTTGGCCCTACAGGATGTGGTAAAACTGTGTTTATTCTTAAAATCATTAAAGAAAAGGGAGAGATGTTTTCCAAACTTGTGCATAAAGTTATATGGTGCTATTCGACGTATGTTCAACGTGTTTAACGAGTACCAAGATGATATTTTGTCCACAAAGGTGTATATGATGTTAATTCGTTAAAGAGAAATGAGCATACAGTCATTGTAATTGACGATCTCATGTTGGGGATGGATAAAACGTTTTCCGAGACATTTACAGTATTCTCCCACCATCTTAACATAAACGTGTTCTTTATCAATCAGAATCTATTTTTCAAAAATAGATACATGCGCGATGTGTCGTTAAATACACAATATTTAGTCTTATTCGCGCAACGTACAGATGTATCACAAATTGGGGTATTAACCAATCAAATGTTCCCGAATCAGCGTAAGGAGTTTTTGGAAGTTTATAAAGGAGCTACAAGTCAACGTTACGGATATTTGCTTTGTGACCTTCATCCGCGAGACACGTTTAGGGTGCTTCTAAGAACGAATATATTTCCAAACGAGCCTGTAACGGTGTATATTCCAGAATGGCAGAGGCTAAAGAAATACCATGAATTAATAAAAATCTATCATCGACTGCCCCGGGCAATGCAACAGATGTTTGCTAAAAATGTCGACTCCAATTTTTTAAAATGCATCTGTGAAATCTGTCTTAACGTTATAAATTGCACTGTATCAATGAAACACCCTCAGAAGGCTCGCCTTCGCCGTTACAAGAACATAATACGTACACTCGCTCGTAAAAGTCAAACTATGGGGAAGAAAAAACGAATTATTGTACAAAGAGGAGGGTCATTCCTCCCCATCATATTTTCAATTTTGGGTCCTTTACTGATTAGATTAATATAATGAAGAAAGTGGTAGTGATTCCACACGAGGTGTATTCTTCACTGTAAAGTTCAAAGAATCCAGACACTGTTCTAGAACCCCGTAAAAGCAAGCTTGAAAGAATGAAAAGCGAATTGTTAGCCCTATTAAACAGTGAAAAAACACCTGATGGGAAAAGAATCTCATACCAAGAAGCTCTGCAGAAATTTCTTCACGAGTACGAAAATTATAAGAATCCGACAGAGATCCCCGTGGTTATTAGGTACAGCACGGACAATGATGGGCATGATGACATAGGGCCTGTGTCCGACGATAGAGCTGACCAACCAAAGATTAACGGGTCGACCACACAACATACTGAGAATGTATTAAAAAGCACCCTCCCACGTACATTGAGGAATAAAGGTTTAAGTCTTTATAATCTATTGAATGAGGATCCCAACATGCAGTGGACCGATACAGGTGAGATCATTGTGGAAGGAGCAAAGGTACAGGGATCGAATATCGTGGACATCGTCCATGATCTGGTGAGAAAGTGAGATAGGTCCTCACCATCAGGATGAAAGCATATTAAAGCAAGACTACAACAAATAAATGTCCCCAAAACAATGATAGGAAATCTGAACAGGTTAAAAGACTTGGAACATACATTGCATGTACCACAATTGAGAACATCACCCCCAGCGGTAGCAACTCTGACGAGGAGAAAGAAGAGGCTGCAAACAACGGTCATCCCTATCCACGTGCCTCTAAAATACGGAAATGGCTAACATATTAAGAAGACGTTATTATGACAGTTCTAGCCCAGCCTCCTACGAAGGCGTAGATAGACTGTACAGAGGTGTTTACAATAATGGAGTAGGGAAAAAAGATGCTGAGGGTTTTTTGCGGGAGTAGGACGCTTATACACTGCATAAGCCTGTGAGAAAAACGTTTAAAACAGCCAAGACAACAGCGGCATCGATTGACTCTATTTTGCAAGCAGATTTAACAGACATGCAAAGATATTCAGTACATAACGATGCTTACCGCTACATTCCATTCATAATAGATGTATTCTCTCGATATCTGTGGCTAATTCCTCTGAAAAATAAATTGCCTGAAACAGTTGCTAAAGCCACCAAAACAATGATGTGGAAAGAAAACAGGGTTCCTGGCTATTTTTGTATGGATAGGGGGAAAGAATTTATAGGCCGAGCTTTTCAGAACATGTTGATAGAGTTTAATATCAGCTACTACACTACCAATTCTATACATAAGGTCTCTTTAGCTGAAAGAGTTCAACGTACCATAAAGGAACGCATGCACCGCTATTTTACAAATAAAAACACATACAGATTTATAGTCATTCTGGAATCTTTGGCCTCATCCTACAACCTCTCACACCATCGCACGATTGGGACAACACCTAACGAGATTTTAGAAAGAGATACGAGCACAGAGTCTGATATGAGAAGAGATGGAACACCGCCACCACACTCTCCGCGTTTCAAAATCAATGATTATGTAAGGCTGTCGCGTTCGGGGAATAAATTCGCGAAGGGGTTTGAGCAAGGCTGGACACATGAGATTTTTAAAGTTAGTGCTATGAGATCTAAAGGCGAGAAAATGCTCTATTACGTTGAAGATTTGAATGGGGAAGAAATCGCAGGCAGGGGGCTTTTACCGAGAGGAGTTGCAGAAACTGACATTTAATTTAGGAAAAAATGTGTTTAAAATTGAAAACATTTTAGGCAGCAAAGGTTCAGGAAAGAGAAAAATGTACCTGGTGAAATGGTCAGGGTACCCAGAAAGCTTCAACACCTATATAAAAGCTGATGCAATAATGAAGCTTAAATAGTATGCAAAATGGCGCCTAACCATTTCTACGTCACACTACCGTCCTCCTCGTCCCTGTCTGTACATCCTAACAACACCCTCGCCAACTTTGTAACAGAACTCCATGGCCCCATTGAATTGGGTCGTGATTCGTATGAGGTGGGGATATGCGAGATTCAGCTGAACACCCTCTTTTTAAATATTAATTATAAATAACCCTTTTTACTATTCGTAGAGACTGTAATGAGTGTGAAAAAGCCGGGTAACTCGAGATGAAACCACACGTATCGCCCGGATTGGGGATGCACGGTATTACAGTACAGTAGTAACACTAGGTCCGGGCTTCTATGGTGCGGCTGAGGTTGTTGTGAGAGACTTAAACGCAAGTTTAAAAAACTCAAATCTTATGGTTGATTTAGTATACGAAATCGTAAATAACGAAAACTCTGCACATACTGTGACCCTAAAATCACAGACTGACAGAAATATTAGACAAAGGACTGTTCAAAATTATAACCGACGGCCGATATCGATCAGCCTTCCAAAGAGGCACAACATGACTTGTCTAGCTTAATGTACCAGATGAAATTGAAGAAATTGAGTGATGGATATATACCCCCAGAAAAATGGCACTTCTGCTGCATTGCACACATTCCCAACCATAGAGGGAAGAGCATGAGTATTACATATGACAGGCCCCATTATGTGAATGTCGCGACTAATCTAATAACCAACATCTCAATATATATAAGAACGATTGAGGGAAAAAATTTCCCATTCGGTGATGGGAGCTTAACAGTGAAGCTGCACTTTCGACGCACTGAGTTATAATGGACAGAAAGCCTTTCACAGTCTATCGAGGTCTGAGATACCAGCGTGGTAGTGGACTTGGATCAATTTTTTCAACAATACTACGTACAGCTGTCCCTTTGCTGAAGAAAGGCGCCAGATACCTCGAGAGAAAAGCGCAACAATCAGGTCTTAACACGGCAGAAGACATATTGGCTGGGCTAAACCTAAAGAAGCTCTAAAAACACACTTAAGGCGTACTCGGGACGAAATCGTCAAAGCTGCAAAGAGAAAAGTGCGTGGTGGTGGGAAAAAGAAGAGGGCTGTCCGGAAGAAGGGATTACCAGCACGTGGCGTTAAACGTAAAAGGATATAAAAAAAGAAGTGTTCTAAGCGAATGAAACCTATGGTTGACCATTTTTTTGACTGATATAAGCTAAGGACATTGATCTCATGAGTCATAGACTGTTTACTACTTGTCGAGAAAGGTGGTACTATTTCTGACTCGTAGTGTCACGCTTCATCCATCCGAGTAGTTCACAATGTTGTAAATCGGAGCTGTCCCTCTTTGATATGCCTCCAACTGAAGTTTCTATTGAGCACAGTGACTTTATTACGATTAACCCGTTAAACACAATTAGTTCTCCGAGTGCTCTAATAGAATTCGTGATACCCAGCTCAGGCCCTTACTTTTTTTATCCAAGCTGTGTGCACATGTACGCTAAACTACGTATAGCCCATTCTGATGGAACGGACTGCGATGACAAATATGCTGTATACTCTGAAACAAACTTTCTGCACTCCATATTCAACCAGTGTGATGTATATTTAAATGAGTCAACATATCGGCAGGAACGGGGTACTATCACCTACGAGCCTATCTGGAAAATGTGCTGAACTTTTCCAAAGAAGCGAAGGATACCTTTTTAAGTGCCGATGGCTATTATCAAGCTAAAGACGAAAGTAGTATAAAGGACAAATTTAAAAATTCTAAAAAGAAGGTATATGGAGGTTTTGGACGCTTGCATACAGACTTCACATTCCAGGAGAAGTTGCTTGTGAATGGGATGGATATAAAAATAAAGCTCACCCGCACGAATCCTGAGATCTGTTTAAATCTGGGAGCTGATCAAGAAGAGTGAGCAAAACCCGTTGTGATTCACATTATGGAGACATACCTCCGCGTACATCGAGTGAAATTAAGTTCGCCTAAACAAATAGAAATTGAGAAAAGCTTACTACATGCCACAGTAAAATACCCAATTAATAGAGCACAGATCAAACTATACACGGTGCCAGCAGGGTTGGCCTCGAAACAGATAGAAAACATCGCCCTTGGAAATCTACCTAAAAGGGTATTAATTGGAATGCAGGACCATGCTTCGGTGAATGGAAAATATAAAAACAGTGCCTTTAAATTCGAGAATTTTGGCCTTAAAAATATAACTCTATACGTCAATGGCGTTGCGATGGGCGGGGCTATGGATATGGATTATTCATCAGACGCTGTGTTCCCGCTTTGCGCGAGAGCATATAGTAATCTGGCCCATATTGCAGGTGCTTGTGATGAGCTTGGGTTTGGGGTAATGCAGAAAGAATTCATCGATCAATTTAACCTTTATCCGTTTGACATCACACCTGACTTATCTGCTAGTGTAAATACACACTTAAGTCCACAACAGAGTGGAAACATCTCAGTCAGATTGCAGGAGTTTTATTGTGAATATAGATGTTATTGGTAGTGAAGGGATTCATTGGTTTGCAATCTATTTTAAAAATAGGGACCGCATGTACTGTTTTGATTCACTCGGGACTCAGCCCTGGAGTGACCCTGTTATTGTAAAATTTCTCGAGCAGTTGCATATCCCCGAAGTTGTATGGAATCCCTTCCGGCTACAAGGATATTTTATTAACACTTTCGGGGTGTACTGATTTTCATTTCTCATGCATCTGTCACGTGGTAAGGAATTTATAATTTTTTGAAAATTATTCGACCCATGTCACACTCAACGAAACGACGAAATGGTATGCAGACAGATAAAAAGCCGTTTTCTGATTGTGCGTACTCGTTGTATAGTATGATGTTCTATTCGTATATATATATATATATATAATTGCATCCAATAATATTAGTTAGTGTATTCTGTAGCTTATTTAAGATGGTTATTGTACTAAAAAAATTATTTCTTTCATTTAATAAATTGATTAAAATACATTGTCTTTTTCTTTCCCGAAAAAAAGCTCGAAACATAAGAAAAAGAAAAAACTTACATTATTTCGTTATTGATGTGGCAATCGCTGGGTTGACTGCGCGGTAATACTTTTACCCCCGTATTCAGGTCCACGACATGCGTTTCTTCAAAACGAAAAGATTGTATAACACGAGTCAAATTCTTATCGGACCTTAAAGGAGAAAGAATAATTAATTAGTTCATACTGAATCTTTTTTAATAAAAACCCAATTGCTTAAAACATATGCAGAGTATTACAATGTGAAGATATCTTCGAACCGCTCAGAGAAGTTCCTTTAAGAGAAAATGCCGAATAACATTTCATTTATTATGGAATTTATAAAATTAGTTAAAACTTGCAAAGGATTGCTATAAAAAATTCAACGATTTTGCTCAAAACACGTGTAGTGTTTCCCATTCCTTCCCTTTTATAATTCATTATTTTCTTTACTTTCTATTATCACTCGTTTTTTCTGTGTCTTTATACGGACGCGGGCTGACGGTTGAGCCATTTCACTTTCGAATAATACAAAAGAGACCGGGGGATTAATTATAAAATTAAGTACACTTTACTGACTTTTATTTATACCAGGGGTTCCCAAAGTGGTCAATATCGACCCCCTGAGGTCGATGGGACTGTGCGGGGGGTCGATAAAGATCTATGAGTCGATAGGGGGTCGATAAAGTTCTTGGCTCAAACTCTCAAACCTACAGCCTAATGTTCATGCCCTTGTTAATGCCCATCAGGCCCATCCATCTCATTAGAGAAAATTTAATTGTAAATGTATTTTGCAGTTATTAATTTTCACTTAATTACTAATAATGGTGATTGTTAACTATAATGATTAATAAATATTGATTATATTTTGATGTTTCTTGACTTCATTTCATTTAAAATTATTTTAAATATCGAGAATTTGGGCAAGGGGTCGATGATAACTTTATAAGTTCATCAAGGGGTCGACAAGCTCAGAAGTTTGGGAACCCCTGATTTATGCCGAAAACACTTTTAGATATACGGGATAATGCGAGGGGGGAATTAGCGTTAACATTTAGCCGGAGAGAGATACGAAAGAATATGATCTTCCTCTTTGTACAATAATGCCTTTTTTCTTACCCACAGTTTGACTTTTATGAGCGAGCGCTCGTATTATGTTCTTGTAACGACGAAAGCGATCCTTCTGAGAGGGTTTCATTGGCACATTACATTTTATAACATTAAGACAGATTTCACAGATGCATTTTAAAAAGCCAGAGTCGATATTTTTAACAAACATCTGTTGCAGTGCCCAAGGCAATCGTGGATGGATTTTTATTAATTCACGGTATTTCTTCAGCCTATTTGTCATTCTGGAATATACACTGTTTCAGGTTCGCTTGGGAATATATTCGTTCTTAGAAGCACCCTAAACGTGTTTCGCGGGTGAAGGTCGCAAAGCAAATATCCATAACGCTGGTTTGTGGCCTCTTTATAAACCTCCAGAAACTCCTTACGCTGATTCGGGAACATTTGATTGGCTAATACCTCAATTTGTGACACATCTCTACGTTGAGCGAATAAGACTAAATATTTTGTATTTAGCGACACATCGCGCATGTATCTATTTTTGAAAAATACATTCTCATTGATGAAGAACACCCTTATGTTAAGATGGTGGGAGAACACTGTAAATGTCTCGGCAAACGTTTTATCTACGGGGCTCCAATAAACCTTAGCCCCCCCCCGCCCATGGCCTAAACCATTAGAGGTACAGTAAAACTAAACATACCTTACAAAAGATAATTTAATCCTGCATTTAATGAGAAACAATTAAAACTTGATGTTCCCGCCATTGGCTTCCAAGACAGCCTGAACTCACTTTGGGTAGCTTGCCAAAAGTGACGTGAATAGACCTTGATCGTTACGCAAATTTGCTAAAACAGTTTGAAAGTGTTGCTTCATTGTATCCTTCGAAAATCGATTTGCTGCAGGTTTTTGAAACAAGAGACATTCAACCTTGTCCTTTATAACTGATCCAATGTGGTCACAGACGTTCAGGTCAGGAGAATTTCCTAGCCATTCTTCATTTCCAAAGAAATCGATCTCATGGTTCCGCAACAACTGTTGAGTGGCTAATGCCTTAAAGCAGGGGGCCTTATCGTGCAGAAGTGTGACCTGATCGACATCCATAACATTGTTTGGGTTTCTTAGAAAAGGAATGACATGCTGGGATAGAATAATATCACGAAAATACTGTCCATCCCAACTCTGACCATTTGGCTTCAGCACCCACATGAGCTTCTTTGCAGTGAACAAAACAAACACATCAACACAGTCTGGACTTTTTAATAATTCGCGATAATGTTCATTGTCATCGATTTCATCTGGTGTTGTGGCCCACACTCGATCATTTTGGTAGTTAGGCCGAGGTGTTACGTAAACAAAAAATTCATCGGAGACAGCTAAATGCATGAAATCATCCACATCCCAATCTTCAAGATAATGGGCAAACCACATTCTGTCATCGCTGTTAAGTTGAGTTTTTCTTGGCTTTGGAAGTTCATGCCAAGGCTTTAAACCTTGTCTATGACGGTACAGTCGAATGATCTCACCACTAACGATCTTTCCTCTCAACACTTCGATCTCTCTAGAAAGTTTAGCACAGCTGTTTTTCCGCTTACGCGTACCGCTTTCAATGATGACCTTTGTTTCCTGAGAGAGTGGCAAATTTGGGCGCCCAGATTTGGTTTTATCCATTTCACATTCATCCAAAGTTTTATTCCAATTTCTTTTGACGAAATCCTCACTTTTTGGCAACTTTTTGGCATCCCATGAACGTGTTATAAAGGTGGCTCCAGCATCACGAGCTTCCCGAAATGTTATTGCTCGTATGCGATCTATCACACGTTGCCTCTCCGAATCACCAATTAATTGAAAGGCCATTATATTATCACTTTATTAGCTAGAGTAATTTTATTATTTTAATACCTGCCATAAATAAAGAATTTTATATATTTTTATAATCACTGAAAACTATTTCGATATAAGTAAACATGTGAGCTGCAAATGGGGGGGGGGGGGCTAAGGTTTTTTGGAACCCCTTATTTCTAACATGAGATCGTCAATTACAATGACTGTATGTTCATTTTCCTTTAACGAATTAACGTCATATACACCTTTCTGGAACAAAATATCATCTTGGTACCCGTTGAACACTGATTGATACGTCGAATAGCACCATATAACTTTATGCACAAATTTTGAGAACATCTCTCCCTTTTCATTAATGATTTTAAGCATAAACACAGTTTTACCACATCCTGTAGGTCCAGATATAATACATGTGGATGGGCTCGTGAACCTGAATTTTTCAACAGAATCCATTTCTAACGTCACACTCCTAAGTGGGCCATTTACAAAATATTACAAATTTTGAGTGCTGCTCCTTATATTTTTTCTTCTTCCGCAGAACCGTGAATGACGACGAGGTACAGCACCCCATCATCGATATCACAGACGAACCCGTTGACCGTGCAGCTACAGAATCCATCCCCGCTGACGAATCCTCACCAGCGATACCTGTAGCACGCGCCAGTTCAAAGCGGGTGCATGATAAGAGCCCACACGTCAGGTATAAAGCGCGCCAGGGTTGAGCCGGTTGTTAGACCACCAGTAATAGAGCCCCAACCTTCTACGTCTTACGACACAACCCCCACAATAGTACCTTCCTCAAATATACCCCCTTATTCAATTCCGGGTACATCCTCCACAGCAGCTTCCCGTTCTGTTGAGGATGGCATAACATTCGAATTGGTGCGCACCGCTACCCCCACCCCGTCCCTGACTAGAAATCGGTATATAGTCAGGGTTGATCCTAGATCCATGTATAGCAATGGTGTTGAACACGGACTACGGCGCATAGTTGAACGTACTGTAGAGTTTTCCCTTCAGAACCGCGACGAACGTGAAGTCAGGACGAGGCTGTCCTTCGGATTCGGGTCAGATGATGGAGATGTAGATGATTTTTGGGTAGTCTAATAATACCGTTCAGACGCTTGGCAGCTGAAGATATAGAGTATATATTAGGCCGTATAATGCAGGCCTCTCAAAGCAGTAGAGCCTTCAATGTGGACAACTTCACGGTAAATATTGACCGTGTGTTCTGTGTAGCGGGTCATAGTGCCACACCTTATACTCTTAACTTCAATTCTCAGGCTATTTATAGACGGCATATAAACGCCGATCGTGGTTGCGGCTTTATAGCAGTAGTCTTGGCCCGTATGTTTACTGTACTAAATACACGGGTCAAAAACACTTGGCTGCCTACGGTAGTGGAGCGTGCCCGTAAACTAGCTGTAGACTGTGAACTTGAATTTGAGTGTAATATGGGTCCTGAAGAGCTGAGAACGGTAGAACAGGAAATGAATGTTCATATAGTTGTATTTGGAATGGATGATCGTCGTACGAGTGTGTATGTTTTTAAAAGCAGTGAGAGATCGTACAAGACCCCTACTTATTTTAGGGCTGTCAGGAACAACATATCTACCCATCCGCAATATTATATAAGGGATCTTTACGCGAGTTACGATAAAAGTCGAAAATATGGACATCATGATTTGTGTAAGGGTTGTATCGAGTTTCCGGATGATATAGTGAAACATTATAAAGATTGCCATATGGTATGTGAGTAGTGTAAAAGCTCCAAATGTGAAAGCCGTGTAGTTGAAGCTGAGAAGAGGGATTGTGATGTGTGTAGATGCATATTTTTCAATAATAACTGTTTTGAGCTCCATAAATCAATTAGCACGTGCAGGAAAATGAGAATCTGTGAATGTGGTATGTTTCATATGATGGATAATTGGGGGAATTTTAAGCATAAATGTGATGAAATTCACTGTTCTACATGCCATGAGAAATATAAGGCGGTTGGAGTAAAGCATGTATGTTATATGAAAGACGCCAAGCCTTAAAACAGCCCTTGTAAAACTGTGTACTACGATATAGAAACATATACGAATGCTGAAACCAAAGAGGTTATTCCACATTTACTTGTAAGCCAGACTATCTGCGATGAGTGTATGGAGAGCGAGTGTGATGACTCACAAATGTGGCAAACGGACAAACGTTTTTAAAATGAATGCCCACGATAGCCCTGTGAAACTCTTTTGGTCCTATATTGTCAAGTTAGCCGACAAGTTCAAAAAAATGCCTCTGTATATTCTCACCCATAACGGGCAAAATTTGACACACAGTTCCTTTATAAGGAGTTGCTTGAGCATGAGTCATCTGAGATATTTACAGGTGATCCCTTGAAAAGAGGCAACAAACTAATACAGATGCAAATAAGAGGTAATGTACAGTTTAAAGACGCTTTATTATTCACACCTTGTAAATTAGCAAAGCTACCCAAGGTGATGGGCGTAGCCGCTGAAGTTTCAAAAGGGTATTTCCCTTACACATTCCTCACTAGCGAATCTTTAAATTACGTAGGACTACCTCCACCCAAACACTACTTTAACTATGAAAGTATGAGTACAGATGAACGTGAAGATTTTGACCGATACTACATCAGTTTTAATGAATGTAATCCTTATAATATAGCTGATGAATGTGAGCGTTATTGCGTGAATGATGTGAGCATGCTTAGACTATGTTTCCAGGCCTTTAGAGGGATGTACATAGGTCGTTTCAAATGCGATCCGTTGCAAGTCGCAACCACAATCGCCTCATTATGTCTTACGGTGTTCAAGAATAACCATGCCTAAAGACACCTTAGCCGTTATCCACAGAAACAATCCCCGCAGTTATGGGCACAAGGCTATTTACTGGCTCATACACCTACAGCAGCAGACAGGTGTATACATAAAGTATGCCCGCAACACAGGTGAAGTACCCATTAAGGTTAATGGTCGTGTTTTTTGGGTTGATGGTCTAAGTGAAAACCGTGCCACTGGCGAGAAGGCTGTGTACTCCTTTAACGGTTGCTGGTGGCACGGATGCCCCCGTCCTGAGTGTGGAATCGTAGGAGATATCCACGGTAGATCTTCTGCCGACTGTCTTGCGTGGACGCGCACCCGCGATCAACTTATAGGCTCCCAGTTCACTCACAAAGTCTTGTGGGAGCATGAGTATGATGCACGGATGGAGACAGATGGACAGTACCATGAAGAAATAAACATGATCAAACGTTCAATGGTGCTGGATCCTCTCAAATGCGGTGATAGCTTGTTCGGGGGGCATAAAATCCTTTCAAGCTATACTTTCCGCCTACGGAGGGTGTGAAACTCCATTACTACGACTTCTGTTCTTTTTACCCCTGAGAAACTGGTGGGACCTGATCTACCCACCATCGAGGAGTTCTCAACAAATTTGAACGGGCACTATTTCGGCCTTTCTTTCGTAGACGTACTCCCCCCTCGCGATTTATGGATGCCGATCTTACTCGTCGTTATCGATCACAAGCTCATGTTTCCCTTGTGCGTGAAGTGCGCAGAAGAGAACAATGGTGATTATGACCATACAACCCACCAGCGTAAGATCAGAAGTGTATATACAAGCCCTGAGCTGGCCCTAGCCGTACGCCATGGGTACGGGTGAGGGTAGGGGATGATACTAAGTATAACTTGAAGGCTAAGGGTATCACGTTTAACCATGCGAACCGTCGAGCCGTTAACTTTGACTCGTTGAGGGAACTAGTGTGCTTGGAAGATGAGGGTGACCAGCTACCCAAACTGACTGTGGGGACGCACAATTTTCGGGCGCAGAAACTGGGGTGTGTGAAGGAACTTAGGGGCACGAAGGTATGCCATAACACCTATAGGAAACGTTACCAGGTGCCTGGTACCTATGATACCGTACCCTTTGGCTACCTTAATCCTTGATTGTATTTTGTATGTGTATTGATATGTTTATTATCACGTATATTTGCTCCAATTAAGGTTTCATTTTCTCCTTTTCGTGCGTGTGTGTGTGTGTGTGTGTGTGTGTGTGTGTGTGTGTGTGTGTGTGTGTGTGTACAGTAAAAAGGTAAGCCCCGCCCACTGTAAGATCGGCAACGTCAGTCCTGCCTCTACCCAAGCATGTCTCTATCCCTGCATGCTGAGTTGACCTCTGCATACCCTTGAGCTCAGACGTGTATTCTCCCGCGTAGAAGAAAAATAGTAATGGCTACCTTTAATATTGCGTGTTCAACATTTATGAAGTGGTATTCGGCAAAGTGCCAAGATGTGGTGGATACTGAAAAACTCCCTATTCCCCCCTCCTTTGCCACTTTTAAGGCTACATTGAGCCGTGACAAGGACCAAGATGTTCAAATACTGTACGGGTATTCTGGCAAGGGCATTGTAGGATTTCGTAGTACAGACAATGTATTGAAGTATGTTATAGACCTAACCTTTATAAAGGCTCACATATACCGCGAAGTAAAAGAAGTAACACGTTCAGAAGATAAGCAACGGTTATGGATAGCGAGTCTTGTTGATTAGTGGTATGACAGGCGATATTATGTCATGTTACATCATATCGACTACTCGTACCCTACGGTTGAAAATGTAAATCTTGTCATCATGGAGAATCTTAAGTATTTTTACCACTATATTAATATATACAGTAGAATCCGCTTATTATAATCACTTTGGGACGCAGCTATATTGATAATAATAACCGACTGATAACATAAAGCGGTGTATGTTACAACAGAAAAGTTAAAATAGTTAAAAGGCAGTAATAAAACAATTTAAAAAATTCATACCTTTAATATTTACTGTCGAAATTCATCTAGTGTTGTTTGCCTGCGGTTTGTTTGCAGTAAGTCATTAATAAAAAGCTCATAATCATAATGCTTTTAAAATTCAGCAGATCGGTGTTGCACGCCGCGACGAAGTATTTGCAGAGCTTCTCGCATCTGAGCGTTTGTTGGAGGGTCTTCTGGACTATCTTCTTGTTTAGTGTCTTCATTCTCTTCCCTTTCTTCAGCCAATTCAGAGCCTGCTTCAGTAACAGCTTGGCATATTTCTGATGATGTCATGGTAGCTGCCACTTGAATTTCCTCATCAATGGCCAACCAGCTTTTAAAATCTTCTTCTGACATACCATCTGGGGGTTTCTCCATGATTTCCTCTTCAATAGCATCGGGTTCTTCATTTGGAGATGTTTTCCGTACCCTTCTTAAAGAAGCCACCCTTTGTGAAACAGTTTTCAATGGTTCTCTCAGTCACTTGTTTCCATGACATTGTTATAAGATGTAGGCATCAAGGAGGGAAATTCTTTTAGCAATTAACAAAAGCTAGAGTGGACCTGAACCAACAAATTATAGCAATGTTTAAGCACTGTTAGCACTGTAAGCACTGTTTAAGACTACCGTCTTGAACGAAAGCCAGCATGTAACTGAACCAATAAATAGGCTGGAGTGGAAAGACCGATGAAAAGTGGTGAAATCTGCCGAGTCATTTTATGAGTCATTTTAAGATTCTGATAACTATAACCGAAACTCTGATTACTATAAGCGGAGGTTTTATAATGTAATTCAACCTCGATGCTTTGGGACTGTTAATTCTGATAACATTAGGCGATTGATAACAATATCGGTGATTACAATAAACGAATTCTACTGTATCATGATGAGGTTTGTAGTGAGGTTGTGGCTAATGGGCTGTGTGAGTTTTTAACAAACTTTAGAGAGGAATATCGCTTGTTAAACAAAAAGGATAAATATGGGCATACGTTTCTCTCAAATAATGCACCGGATTGTGAAGATGTTTAGTTTGTGGAAATGAACGTCTGGTGAGTGATAAAACATTAAAGCCGGTGTTGTTTCATGTAGTGGAAAATTCTGTTTGTCCAAGAGCACAAGTGTACGAACAAGACTGTACACGTTTTAGCAGCGTGACGCGCTCCCCCCAGCAAGCCGCCCACCCGTGTACCTCACGAAACACACGAATTCGAACAAACCCGTACACGTTTCACCAGCGTGACTCACTCCGCCCGTCCAGCCGATCCGTCCATCTGTGGGGTCATAGTCATCTCAGAGCTTGAACCGAGTGGACGTGCGAATACGATGGAACTTCATTTGAGAAACATTCTCAACGCCTCGTATGATGCCTCCGTGACGAAGTCATTGCGCGTGTTCAGGCGTGAAACCGGCACCATTAACTATGCACTTGAAACGATTTGCAGGCAAGCAAACTCTGGTAAACGTTATGTTATTTCTTTAAGTGTTGAGGAGATGAATAGAGTCTTCGTGATAGTTGAGAAGTGGGGAGAGGACCGTTATAAAATACTTGCAGGTGTAGGTACAAGAAGAGAGCAGATTAGTGACGCCTCCTCATATGCCATTGTTTGCACGTTGTGTATAAATAACGAACAGCCATGCATTGATATATGACTGATGTGGAAGAATGCTTTTGATAATAACGTTCTTGTCCCTACGCGAAACCGCTTCAGCTTCGACAGAATGTTTGAAATCGTCTGATTCCGCAAGCTGAAGCCTATATTAGACGCCCGTGTTACGGATATGATCTATTTTGACACGGTTCCTGTATGCGCATACACCGCTCTGCTCGACGGGTTTATCGAGTGTAAGAATGAACAAGGCGAGAATGGTCTAGAGCTGGATGCATATTTAAAAGGTTTAGATTCTTCGAAATATCTTGAACTTTGTTACAAAGTACTTGAGCAGTACAGGGCAGAGCTTGCCTACACTGTTCACCCAGAAGAGCTGTACCTCTATATAATGAATAGCTGTCGTTACGACTTGGAAGATTATTTCAATTGCCGCTATGCAGAGTGAACAAGAGTTCACGATTGAAAAGCTCGGGACGGTAAGAAAAAACCCTCGATTGGAAAGGCGTGTTTATAAACTTGTATTTAATAATGATGTTGTGGATTGTATTCTACCCGTGTTTAAAGATAACTTGCTAACCGAATGTAAAGTGGGCACAAAAATAGTATTGAACGATATGAAAGCCATTTATGTCGAGTATACGCATCCGTATCAGTTAAACGGTGAAGTGTTGCTTGGACGGTTTATCACGTAGTACAAAGTAATATCGCTGTGAATGTAGACTCTATTACGTGTGAGTTTAGCGTTTTGCACCGTAGAGCATAAAGGATGTATACTTAATTTAATTGTGTATATATATTATTATTTTTAATTATTTAATATACCCCGTAGAACATAAAGGATTTTTCCTGTACTAATATATTGATAATAATACGACGTTTTGTATATTTTTTATTATATATTTCCCGTTCGTGTTTCTTATGCTATTATTATTTTTTTATCATATATATCCATTGTATATTTATTATATATTCATCGTCCGTATGTTATTATTATTTTTTATCATATATATTCCATTGTATATTTATTTTCTATATATTTCCATTAATTCGCCTAAATAAACAGAATGATGTAATGGTGTTTTATTTAATTCTTTGTGGTTGTACACAGTATTTAATTATATCAATTGGCTGGTTTCTAAAGCAGATTTGTAAACCAGAATATAGGCGTTAATTATATAAATAGCGCTATCTGGCAACTCAACCTGTACACCTGAACGAGCCATTTACGCCATTTACGCCATTTACCCCAACTGGCGGGTTAAGTCATAATATATACTTTAATTAAATAAATAGCGCAAACTGGCAACTCAGGCAGATACGCCAACTGTCGGATTAGGCCAGAATATATGCTTTAATTAAATAAATAGTGCAATCTGGCAACTCCGCCAGATAAGCCAACAGGCTGATTAAGCCAGCTGGCTGATTAGGAACATATTAAGAACGGCCGCTCGGCTGAAGTCTTAATATGCGCTTGGCTCCTGCCAGGCGAACACCTCTCCTCTTCCTTTCTCTCCTCCTCTCTCTCTTTCTCTTGGGGGATAACTCCGCCTCCAAGGGAATAACTCCTTGTTGCTCTTGCAACATTCCCCCTTTGTTGCATAACAACTTGCAACATTCCCCATTGATGCATAACAACTTGCAACATCCCCTCCCCTTGTTGCATAATAACTTGCACATTTCCTTTGCAACATTGATCGACATTTGCAAATGCATTGCACTCGTCCATTTTGCGCCCATTCTACTACTTTCAAGTGTATCAATAATGTTGTTGTCGTGTTCCATTAGTTGTGATAGGCATGATCTGCCTGACCGGAATCGATGTTGGTTATCATTTAATTTAATTTTTTTCGTCTCCATATCCAATATAATGGGATCAGCGATTGCATATATATATATATATATATATATATATATATATATATATATATACTGGGTGATCCAGATAAATGGGACCCATAAAAAAAACCAAATATTCTTAATATTTAATTCCTTTCATAAAAACTATATATCATTCGAAAGAGAGTTACAAGTTTATTATGAAATATTTATTTTTTAAAAATGACTCCTTTCAAATGTGCTCCATTAGTTGCCAAGCATTTCAGTGTTCTCGCTTGTAAGTTCTGCATCACTTTTGCAAGAGTGTGCGGTGGTATGGCCTGTACTCATTTGTGATGGCGGCCTTCAATTCTTGCAAGGTCGTTGGGTTATTTCTGTAGACCCTACTCTTTAAATATCCCCAGAGATAATAATCTAAGGGAGAAAAATCCGGAGACCTTGCGGGCCATTCAACGTCTCCAAATCTTGAGATTAACTCGCCTGGAAACGTTTGACGCAAAACTGCCATGCAGTTCTCGTGGTATGGCAGGTAGCTCCGTCTTGTTGTTGAAACCAGTGGTTTTCTAGACAAAGATCTCTTAATTTAGGAATAAGGAAATCGGTCAACATTTTTTCGTAGCGATCACCATTTACAGTGACCGTGTTTCCGGTGGAATCCTCGAAAAAGTACGGCCCTATGATCTGAGATGCAGTAAGACCACACCAAACAGTTACACGCTGACTATGCAACGGGACTTCGGTAATATTCAATGGATTTTCTGTTGCCCAGAAACGACAATTTTGTTTGTTTACAGTTCATTCAAGTGAAAATGGGCTTCGTCTGACATAATCAAAGTTGCTAGAAAATTGGTGGTGTCATTTACCTTCTGTTGGATCCATTGACAGAATTGTCGTCTTCGTGCGAAATCTCCATCGTTTAGTTGTTGCACTGTTTGAATTTTATATGGAAAGAGCATTAAATTTTGTTTGAATATACGGTGTGTTGTTCCATATCCAACTCCTAACAGCTGAGAAGCACGTCTGATGCTTATGTTAGGATTATCCTGTACAATTTCATGAGTTCTGTTAATGATCTCGTCTATCCTTGCTGTGCGCACTCTTCCAGTTGGTTTTCTTTTTCCAATGCTGCCAGTTAGGGAAAAATTTCTGACACACAGACGGATTACTTTCTTAGAAGGTGATTTTGACATCTGAAAATTTGTCTTGAAAGATCTTTGAGCTGAAACTACACTTCTTCCATGCTCATAATATTGCTCAGTTATGAAACGCAGCTGTTCCACAGTCCATGCAGTCATCTTGAAGGGTTAGTTTTAACTAACACTTTTATTTTGTTTTGTATCTTATCTTGTCTTGTATTGTCAAAACCTATACAATCCTGTACAAACTTGTAACTATCCTCTTTCGAATGATGCGTATGATTTTATAAAAGGACTTATACTTCAAGAGTTACAGGGGTTTCTTTTGGGTCCCATTTCTCTGGATCACCCTTTATATATATATATATATATATAATATATCTGTTACACACACGGAACCATTCTGGGTTATAATATATATATATATATATATACACAGAATAAATGTTACAGGGAAGGAACCTCTATTACTAGGGATTTCATGTAAGGTGAAGTGACATTTTGTTAAAACTAAGGGACATGCGTGAACTTCTTTATCTTCAAATAACCCAGAAGAAAAATAAAACCTCGTCTCCGAGTATTTTGAGTTTATTTTAACTTCTCTTGATTAAGAGTTCAAATAAATTCGAAAGTACTCGGAATGGATGTTTCATTTTCCCTGCGGTTTTATATATATATATATATATATATATATATATATATGACAGAAACAATATATTCAATCATATTCGAATCCGGAATCGAAAATCGAATCCCAATACAGTTGGATTGCGATTCGGCCCTTTTCGATGGATTCGTTTTTGGATTTTTGAGCGGATACGGATTTCAATGCAACACCCCGAGACTCTTCCCACCTATGTATATATATATACATATATATAACTTCCACAAAAAGATAAGGACTTTTTTAATATCCTTTAGATTAACAATTTCTTTCATGTCCGTTTATGTTTTTTCGTTTTGTGAGTCATTTAAAAATTTTGAGTTGAGAACTCAAATTTCATTGGTTACGTGCTGACCAATGTTTCGGATTAAGCTCATAGCGATCGCTATCTCTCTAATAATACTGTAGAAACTTGATGTTAAGAGTAATATTGAGATAAGTTTATTTGTTTTATTATAGTGAAGCGTAAAATGTTGTAAGAGATAGTGAAAATATTTGTATCTATTTCACTGTTCAATTATTTACATTATCTTATGTTTCCATTCTGAATTCAGCGATTTAACATACAACGATTTAATATACACTGTATATATATATATATATATATATATATTATTATATATATATATATATATATATATATATATATATAATATTGTTCCTAAAATTAAGTTTATTATAAAGACTGAAACTATTTCCTACAGACAAATTCATTATATATTTGTTGCAAAATAAAGAAAAACGTTTAGAACTTATAAATACTGTAATTTTGCCGAGTTTAGTTTATTTTTTTTCAATAATTATTGTGATGGAGGATTTTCAGCGAGGATTTGCTTCAAACTCTGGAAAAATATTAAATATTACGAAATTGGAGGAGGAACTACTGCCAAATGAGGCTTTTTATTTTCTAGCGTTCTATTATTCGGCAATTGCGATTATTGCCTTTCTTGGTAAGTCTTTTTGCAGTCTTTAGAGCTTCACCGGCATAAAAATTATTAAGAAATTACAATTGTACGGTGAAATATTTAGTAGGGCCAAGTTAAATTTTGAAAGGAGTGCGATTCCGGTTTATAGAATCCTGTTGTAGATCCGAAAATCGCCTTTCAAAAAACTTAAGTCACTCTTTTTTGGCACATTCAATTCTTTTTTGAAATTCAGAAATAAAATATTTCATTGATTTTTAAAGCAGGTTTTAACAATATTTTACTTTTTAAAGTAAACATTTATTCTAAACAATTATAAACTTATTGGAGAATAAAGAGGGTTTAAACTGTGTACAACTGCATCATATAACAGTAAATGGTTCAAGCAGAAAAGAGGATAGAACGTTTGAAGTTTGTCCAATCAGTGTGTGTGTGTGTGTGTGTAGCTTTAGAAGTAGTTATTTATAATATTATTTGAAGGAGTTAAACAAACTCATACAAAGGATTTGCAATTAGGATTAAAAAGAGTCGATCCACTAAGTTCCTCATTATGTACTGTAGGTTCTACAGAGAAAAGACAAAATATCGTTTTACACTTCCACAGAAAATGATGAAGTGAAGAAATATTTGTGTATGTCTTGGCTTCGACCTCCGTGTAAAGCAGTGGTGCACAAACTTTTTTGATGTGAGGGCCAAGCGAAGAAAATAACTAAATGTATTAGCCTACTTACTTTCCATCTAAGTCATAAATTGGGTCACTTTTATATTCTAACTTTTTCATTGAATTGAAAAGACCCGTGGGGCCACTGAAAAGACCCGTGGGGGACACATTTGGCCCGCGGGCCAGGGTTTGTGCATCACTGGTGTAAAGTGTATTAATATACTATCAAAATGCTTAATGTTTAAGTATGAATTCAATATTCGCGAGGGTGTATCCAGAGGTGTGCTCAGGTGGGGAAAGGGGTCCCAACCTGGTGGCCAAAGAGTCATTCTAGGACAAATTGAAGAAATAGAGGCACTTTCGCGTGGTGCCACGCAAACACACATGTATTACGGCATGGAGAAAAATTTAGCTTTTATCATTATTTTATGTGATAAACACGTTGTAAATACGTGGTTTGGGAAATGACAACAGTATTGTAAGAACGTATCTACAAATAAGACAAAAAGTTATTTTTTATAATCATGTATTCAATTCTAGATATCACAATTCATACACAACCATTACAAAATTAATCACATCTATATTATCATGGTGTTGAAAGATAGCATTCATTTTTTTATTGTTTATTGACAGGAAATTTTATGGGGTTTTCTGGGTGTATAGGAACCCCCTCTCTTGAATATCCCCTGGTACGAGTTTATGTAAATACATATGTTCGTGTATATATACATATATATATATTTAGTGGTGGACCGGATATCCGCATCCGCATCATTTTTAATATCCGCATCCACACTTCTGACTGCGGATGTTATGCGGATATTACCTTTAATAAATTATGCAATTTACAATTAAATTAGCTTATAAAGTAGCTTATAACGGCCAGTCATGCACATTTCATGTAAAGTATTAATTATTAATGAACAAACAAATATATAAACCTCATAATATAAATAGCTGGTAACACAGAAAAATGAATGAAACTTGTTTCATTAAATTTTCTGTGGCTGAAACTCTTGAGAAAGTTATTATTTTTATCATAATGAAAACATTAATATTAATTTTAATTCTTATGCATTGCCTGCCATAATAGTAATATTACGAAATTTGAAAAATTATGACATATATTCATAATTCTATATTATATTGATAGATTAACTAAATATCCGCATTCGTATCCGCGGATATTGAAATTAAAGATCCGCAACCGCATCCGCAGATGTTGAAAAACTGACATCCGGTCCACCACTAATATATATATTTCATTATCTGTAAAAAGAAATATGTATATATGTTTATATACCGAGTGTCCCAAAAGTCAGTTTACCGAAGAAAATGTTCTCCTCAGGTGAGTTTACTACGAAGACAAAAACTTGTTTCATAAATATATTTACAAAACAAGAAAATTAAGAAAAAAAAATTCTGAAACATATTTACAAAATATGAGAATAGTTCTGGTTACAATGACTTCAAAATGTCGTCCATGTTGTTCAATGCACATCTTGTATCTGTCAACGGTTGACCGGCAAATTGCTTTACATACTTCCTTATCATTGCTTAAGAGCTGTAATTCTTCACAAATGTAGTCTTAAAGACCTGAAGACATGCTGGCTTTTTGCTGTAAAAAAAAATTGTTATAATGTTTAGAATAATCATCAGGAGAAAACATTTTCCTCGGTAAGCTGACTTTTGGGACACTTTGTATATTTCTTTATCTGTAAAATGAAAATAATATCTAGTTTTCGGTTTTGGACATTCGCAAGATAACTTAAACTTTTTTATAGGATATTTATTTAATTTTCAACTTCTATATATTACAGTAAGATTCTGAAACTAGTGATTTCATGAAATCCCTGAAATTTTCAGTGAGATTGTGAAACTAGTGATTTCAATCAGGGAATTCAGGAAGTTACTGGTTAGGTAGGTTAGGTTTGGTTTTAACTAACCTAAATTTTATGAAATTCCTAAGTATTTCAGGGATTTCATAAAGCCACCAGTTTCACAATCGTACTGTAACATATACAGCCTATGTTAACTGCAAATTTTAATGTTATAACTGCATTAAATTTAAATGAATACTTTAAATAAGATGAATTTGGTAGATTTAAGATGGCTGTATATCCTTTTCCTTAGAAAATGATGCAGTGTTCCATGATTGTGGTCCTCGTTCTGTTTTCATACGTTTTGTCTCCATTCTTCGCTCACTCCATCCTCGATCTCACATCCGTACCATCTAATCAATTTCAAAGACGGAATGCCTATCGATTCCAGTTCAATCCGGTTAAGGTAGCAGCAGTTTCCACCATGGAAAGTGTTCCGACTCGCGTATAAATTTGGGAAAGAAAAAAACTCCAACAGTAAATTAGTTCAAAGATAATAAAAATAATTTTAGTATATCATTTTCCGTAACTCATTATTCATTTGTTGTCATAAAATATTATTAATTCCAAATGCATAACTCTTCTTTTTAGTGAAATCTATGCGTTCTACATCATTTTATTATAAAATAATTACAATTTAAATCTTTCAACATTTAAGATTAAATTTCAAAATAATTCATGGTTCCATTATTTTCTGAAGACTTTAAATGAAGAAAGAAAAGACGAATTTAGTGGATACGTATTAATTGGCAAAATGGATGTAAATAGTGAATATGAAAACGGGATAAAAGTAGAGACGTGGCAATCAAAGATAATTGAATATAATCATATTTTGTTTCTTCCATCCAAGCTCGAACCCCACTCACGAATTTCAATTGCCTTTTGAAATACGTTAGAGAAAAAACAATTAAATAAATAAAACTTAAAACTCATTCACATGATTAATAGATAAGGGGCTATTTTGTATAGAAATCGGAAATTAAACATACGTTTCATCAAACTGAAGCTGCTTGAATAAAAGAGGTTAAAATTGTCTTGCATCCGAATTCTGAATTGTAAATTTTTGTGAATTATAAATCGAAAATATTTACCAGCTTCTTATTTATTTTAATCGTTATTTAACATTATGATTATAAATATGTTTAAAATAGGATCAGACTTGATAAGGAATCACAGTATGAATCTGAAACTTGTCATTTCGATTTTTAATTTAAATTGGCCGAAAAAGTGGCTTTAAGTTATTATTTTATATATAATGCATATATATATATATATATTATATATATATATATATATATATAATATATATATACATATACATATATATATATATATATATACAGGTCATCCCATAAGTAATGTCGTTTTTTACGATAGATTAAGTTTAAACTAGTCCTACTCGGTTTAAGCATAAATTGTCCGAAGGTTATATCTAAGAGGAGATCCATCGTGTTTCGCTACATACTTTACAGACCTTGACCAGTGAAGACGTGTGTTTTACTTTATCTGAACCCCTCATAATCATGGCGGTATCAGAAGAGCATATCAGGCATATAATGCTTTACGAGTTCAAAAAAGGGAATAGTGCTACTGAAGCAACGCGAAACACTCAGGAAGTTTATGGCAACGATAGTCTGCATGTGAGGAAATGTCAAAGATGGTTTCAAAAGTTTAGGAATGGTGACTGCTGTTTGACAGATGCAGTACGCTCTGGACGCCCTGCTGAGTTTGATGATGACCTGCTCTTAGCCGCACTTGAAGAAGACTGTTCAACAACAGTCGAAGAATTGGCCCAGAAACTCAATTCATCCCCGTTCACCATCCATCGACATTTGCAACAACTTGGGAAAGTGCCTAAGTTAGGAAAATGGGTGCCACATGAATTGTCGGTCGACAATCTGAGGGTGCGGGTAAACATTAGCACAGCTCTTCATTCCCGTGAACTCCAAGATCCGCTTTTGCACCGTTTAGTGACTGGTGATAAATAGTGGATACTGTACCAGAATGTTAAGCGCCGTCGACAGTGGGTTTGTGCCAGAGAACCAGCGACACCACAGCCAAAACCAAATCTTCACCCTCGGAAGGTGTTGCTTAGTGTTTGGTGAGATAAAGGTGGTGTAATACACTTTGAAACCTTACCACACAACCAAACAATCACCGCTCAAGTCTACTGTCAACAACTGGATCGATTGAACACTGCACTAAAAGAAAAAAGACCTTCTTTGGTTAATCGGAAAGGAATCGTTTTCCACCACGACAATGCACGTCCTCATACCGCTCGGATCACTTCTGCAAAAATTGAGGAGCTTGGGTGGGAAAAACTTCCACATCCTCCATATTCTCCATACGTTGCGCCTTCAGATTATAATCTCTACGGGAGTCTGCAAAACTATCTTGATGAGAAACAGTATACTTCTTTAGATGACCTGCACACCAGTCTTTGTACGTTTTTTGCCTCAAAACCGCACAAATTTTATAAATATGGCATTGAAAAGCTTGTAGGACGTTGGCAGAGTGTCATTGATTCCGATGGAAATATATACTAGATTAAAAAGTTTCAGTTAATATATATATATATATATATATATATATATATATATATATATATATATATATATATATATATATATATATATATATATATATATATATATTATCAATTAATGTTTCGAAAAGTTGAAGTATAGTTTAATAGGAACAAGGAAGAAAGGGTTTCTATTAATATAGAACACAATTCCACCACCCGAAAGGCCATTCAGAGTACGAGTAGCTCGCAACATTTCAAAGTATTATACATAGAATGTCAGTGTACAAACGAGGTCTCTGTAAATGACTCATCACAAGTCAAAGTAACAAAGCCCCATGTTATCACACTTCAAAGAATATCCAAATCCGTATCCATTTTTATGCTATTTTCGTCAGTTTATATATTTTACAAATTTCACCTTTTCAAATCAGCCTCTAGCCCTTGAGGCAGCCTTTGAGACAGCTCTTGTGACTCTTGGTTTTGATTACAATCAGGATTAAAACTATGGAGCAAGTGTACTTTACGTCCCCCTGACGCAAAAGGGGACACAAACTTCACTAGGTCAAAGTAAACTACACTAGGATCTTTAGGAGACATTTTTTGAATGAATCTATCAAATAAAACGTTAAAACTAACGAAAATATTACGACTTAACCTAACCAATCGTCAATTTATATATATATTATATATATATATATATATATATATATATATATATATATATATATATATATATATATATATATATATATATATATATATATAGATAGTGTGTGCATATATATTGATGATTGGTTAGTGATGGATAGATTGTGGAAAGTGGTAAGTGATATATAAATGGAAAGTGATATATAAATAAATTGTATGTACATTTTCTTCTTTTATATAATAAATATTTCGTATTTATCGCTTCACAGGCAACCTGTTAACGACGGTAGCTCTTGCAACGAGTCACACTAAACACTCAGCCACAACTTTGTTGGTGATAAATATGTCCGTGAGCGCACTCCCAATTTCCGCTTTGGTCATGCCTTTATTCGCGGCAGTTTGCGTTGAAAAAACTCTCGACGAATACGAATTTATAACGACTGATAGCTTTAAGGTATTTTACATTCTCGGAAACCTGTGTAACGTAGTAGAACGACAAAGCATCACTGCGCTAGCTTTATATCGGTGAGTCAATAGAAAATACTTTTATTCTTTCAACTTTCACAACCCTGAAGAGACATATAAAATTTATTAAAATTCTTCACGGTTACATTCCTTTCTAATTTTTAAATTGTACTTTTAACTTCAAATAGGTTTTGCGCTGTCGTATTCCCAGACTTTTGCAAGAAATATTTGGACAAAACCTGGGTTATTTGGACTTCCCTTATCTTAATATGGATCTGTTCTTCTCTTTTCTTAACACCTGGATGGATTGTGGTAAGTGATAATTTGATACATTTACAGTATAAGAAATTGTCATCCTTAATCCTTAATCTTAAATATGTTTGAGCTGAATACATTTTATGTATATTCTCTTTAGTGTCACCAAAATAATTTTGAGTGCAGTCATTTCTGGATTCTAAAAACAGTGTTTTTAAAACTTTTTCAAGAATTTTCTTGTATGCACGAACGCTAACTCATTACTAATATTATTTTTAGGCTGTGAAACATATTGAAGAGCACAAAGACAGATATTACATTACTTTTTACAATGACTTTAAAATCGGAATAGTAGTTGAGCTCCTTTTCGGTTTCATATTACCGTTCTTCATCACAATTGGATGTCTCTTGATTATATTTTACAAGGTAAAAAATTATTAATTCATTATTTTTATTCAATCATTTCTTTGTAAGATGTGAATTTCTCGACAAAAGTGCTTCATTTGATGATAATAATAATAAAGTATTTTGTTGTTTAACTTCTTCGTAAAGCAAGGGTCAGGTGATGTGAGGGATTCAAACGAGGGTCCGCTAAATCATCTAAACGTAGAGGACGGTGGCCCTTTTAAGTACACCTAACCTCGTTAAAACACACTGATCTAATGGGAACGGTGTTGTGAAGTGGACACGATGTAGCCTTTCTTTTGTTTGGGCTGATGAGAATCGTTGCCCCGAGATCTCTCGGGCTCACACTCAGGGTTAAAAATTTTATTTTCTTCCTTGTTTTCATGCCATCATTTACAGTGTTCATATCTATTAGCTAACTATTACATTTAACCCTAATTTAATTTACACGTTCTTGCGAAATATTAATCAGTTAAAAGCATATAAAAATATATTTTCTAAGGTACAATTTTTCAGAATTATCGGATTAGTAATTAGAAAATCGAAGCATAAATTTAACAGAATTTAAAGTTATGACAACAAAGTTAATGAATATTTAGATGATGAAGGATTGTGGAAGTGATACTGTAATTAAAGGGTGGCCACCCTCATGACTCCAGATTTGAAAAAATTTACTGGAGCACAGCTCTGAATTTACTTTTTTTCCCCTTACACCACTAGATAGGTTAATGATAGTAAACTCTTGAATTGACGACATACCAATTACAGATTGTTTTAGCTAAACATAATAATACAATAATGTACAGTTTATAACTCACCTTAAGTTTATTTATTCATTGCAGCAGCAACAGTGGACGATGTTAGACCTTGCATGTAGGCATTTGTTGTGAATTTACCGCAATGTATGCTTGGCCACTGATCAATGGCTTTCTGTGTGATCAATACAGCAGATCTAGTGCCTGGAGCTGGACCCTCCTTCACAATTCTGCACAGCTTAGTCAAATGAGATGGCTTAATGGATCCTTTGTGTTCAACAATGTAACCAAGAATGGAGAATGTCCCTTCAGCTGGTGCTTCACTCCAGGCAGTTGATCTATCTTTATCAAAATGTGAAAATAAAAACCCACTCTAATAGACAGAGTTTATTTCCACGACAGTTTCGACGCCCACTGGCATCCTCCTCGGGTGGATACAGAAACACTAATGAACCAAAACAAGAGGGAAAAAAACAGTCCAGGGACCGACCGTTAAGAAATTCGCACCTAGGTTAGATCCCATTCTCCCGACACCGGAAGGGCATTTTCATTAAGTACATTCGCGCAAATTTAAAACTATCTTCCTGTTCTAAACATACAGATTCTAATATATTTTTACATAATTATTACATTTATTATTAAATTTATTACATTTAATATTGCATAATTATTTATTACAGAAATTATAAATTTATTATTACATTGGTTATTACATTATTGTTTACTATACAGAACTTATAAACCGAAAAACGAATGAAAAAAGCCGATTAGGAAACAATCCAGCGACCATTGAGAAATTCGCACCTAGGTTAGATACCGTTCTCCCGACACTGGAAGGGCATTTTATTACAGGGTCCGCTTATAAGTACATTCCCACAAATTAAAACTATCTTCTTGTTCTATACATACAGATTCTAATATTTTGACATAATTACTGCATTTATTATTACACTTACATTTTTTTAACATTTATTATTATTACCTTTACCCTAACTATTAAATTTATAATATTACCTTTATTATTACATCTGTTGCATTTATATTTATTTCCACAATTTATTACTTCCATTATTACATTTACTAAAGGCGAGTAAGGAAACATTCCAATCCAGAGACATTTAAGAAATTCACACTTAGGTTCGAACACGTTCCCACGACTCAGTAAGGGATTTTTTGACCAAGAATCTCATTAAAGGGTCTAACTTATAAGTACCTTCGCACAAATTAAAATTATCTACTTTTTCTATACACACAGATTCATTGTAATTCGTACATTCATTATTTTTCATATCATGATGAAGGGGTTAAAAGCTCAATTATTTCTTCCATGTTTCTAAGAGCACTCAGGATTTGTAGCCCACATTTGCTGGACCCGGAAAATTCAAAGATTTGGAACATTTTTAAGGATTTAAAATATCCCGAGTGGTTTATCAGAAAGGCGTATTTTAAAGCCATAAAATCTTTTTATGCCCCTCGGGAACCTTCAGTTAACCAAAAACAATATGTGAGTTTGCCTTACATTGCCGGCTTAGAAAGAGTAAAACCGTTGACGAAAGATTTTAAGTTTGCTTTGGCGTTCAAATATTCGTCTACCGTGAAAAGTAAATTGGTTAGGAATAACGTGGCAAAAGAGGAGCAAGCCTGTGTCTACAGCATTCCCTGTAAAAGTTGTGATTTAGTATACGTGGGAGAAACTGGAAGAAATATTGAAACCCGTATTAAAGAACAAATATGCCTTCAGAAGTTGTAATACTAATAATGCCATTTTTTATCACGCCAGCCAAAATAATCATGCTATAGATTGGGAATCAAGTAAGGTACTTTATAAATGTAATAATTATGTTAAAAGAAAAATAATAGAATCTGTGTGTATAGAAAAAGTAGATAATTTTAATTTGTGCGAAGGTACTTATAAGTTAGACCCTTTAATGAGATTCTTGGTCAAAAAATCCCTTACTGAGTCGTGGGAACGTGTTCGAACCTAAGTGTGAATTTCTTAAATGTCTCTGGATTGGAATGTTTCCTTACTCGCCTTTAGTAAATGTAATAATGGAAGTAATAAATTGTGGAAATAAATATAAATGCAACAGATGTAATAATAAAGGTAATATTATAAATTTAATAATTAGGGTAAAGGTAATAATAATAAATGTTAAAAAATTTAAATGTAATAATAAATGCAGTAATTATGTCAAAATATTAGAATCTGTATGTATAGAACAAGAAGATAGTTTTAATTTGTGGGAATGTACTTATAAGCGGACCCTGTAATAAAATGCCCTTCCAGTGTCGGGAGAACGGTATCTAACCTAGGTGCGAATTTCTCATGGTCGCTGGATTGTTTCCTAATCGGCTTTTTTCATTCGTTTTTCGGTTTATAAGTTCTGTATAGTAAACAATAATGTAATAACCAATGTATAATAAATTTATAATTTCTGTAATAAATAATTATGCAATATTAAATGTAATAAATTTAATAATAAATGTAATAATTATGTAAAAATATATTAGAATCTGTATGTTTAGAACAGGAAGATAGTTTTAAATTTGCGCGAATGTACTTAATGAAAATGCCCTTCCGGTGTCGGGAGAATGGGATCTAACCTAGGTGCGAATTTCTTAACGGTCGGTCCCTGGACTGTTTTTTTCCCTCTTGTTTTGGTTCATTAGTGTTTCTGTATCCACCCGAGGAGGATGCCAGTGGGCGTCGAAACTGTCGTGGAAATAAACTCTGTCTATTAGAGTGGGTTTTTATTTTCATATTTTGACCTTCACGTAGAAAAAAGTGAAGTTTTTTGCATTTTTTATCAAAATGCTTTAATCTCTCTGTGATTCCTTTCCACAGCTTTTCTATATATTCTGTCAGCCAATTTATCACTGAGTCTTTTGTAAAACTACTTTCAGATCTGGTTCTGGATGGTCTAGCAACTTCAGCAACCTGGTAGTAATCAGAACGTTTCTTGATGTATTTGTAAACTTCATTTAGGATGTAATCCTCAGCTGTTAGTTCCTTTTGCTGCCCTGTGGTATCGTGCTTAAATTCAGAAACTACATCATTTGCATTTCCTCCATTAGCTAATTTGGAAATTGTTTCCATCACTCTTAACATAACAGTTTTCCCTCCTTCTTTAAAATATATTTTCTACAAATTCTGCACTAACTGTGGTTTTTTGAGCTACTTGCAACATAATCTTTGTTACATAGGAAATCAATACATAGAACTTGGCACTAATTTCTTTCTCTTGTGGATGATCAAAAACACAATTTTCCACAAATCTGTCAAATTGACCAAATTCGTAATTAACCATGCGAGTATCAGATTTGAGTTTTGGTCTCTTAAAACCAATGATATTGTCAAGAACCATATTGGTATAGTCAAGGCCTGATCTCAGATTTGAAGAGTGATTCTGAATAAAGTCTAAAAGCTCACTTAGTTTACAAATTTTCTTCAATGCATCAACGTGGGCTCTGTTCACAAGATGCATTAAGTCCTATCGAAATTTGAAATTTTCTCCAAACAACTTTTTCATTTCGTTTTTAAATGGCTCGTTGTCCTTACAAAAAGCCCCATCTCCAACCATTCCAGATACCTTGGATTTAATTGCTTCTTCAGATATTTCAAGTGATTAGGAGACTTCAACACATCAAAAATTTCATTGGCCAAAAAACTCCTGATTTGCTGCGTACTAAATTTATCCCAGCATGTTTTACAGTCTTATCTTCTTCACTCATAACTAATACAACTAGCATGCTTAATCCCAAAATTGTTCCAATGTCAGCTGTTATTGTTACTGAAGTTTGTTCTAAGAACCACTTTACAGTTTGTTCTTTAAGTTGATTATCTAATAGCTCACAAATTGTCTCGCACGCATGTGTGCTATGATTCAAATTTCCAACCTCACAACCTGACCTATGTAATACAGCTAGAAGTACTGGATATAGAGCCCATGCAGTGTTTGTTTTCATTATGTAGTATAAGATGTTGCCACATAAGTCTTCTATGCGTTTAGTAGTGTTCCGAGAAGATGTTTTCATCACTTCATAAACAGCAGCTCTTTGATGATGCTGAAGTTTAATTAAATGTCTCTTCAGGTGGGTTTTCAGATTTCTAAACCATCTCTCTTGATTTTCTCCTTGTTTGCATACATAGGTTAAATCTTTAACATTGAAGTAACCTTTTATGTTAGAATGTTTGTCTGAAGCACATGCTTTGGGGTCTGTGCAAGCTATGCAATATAATGTAAACATTTTATCATCAGAAGCATCATCAATATCTTCTGATTATCATCATCTTCATCCTCAACAGCTATATCTACATCAGGCATATTAGTGTCACTATTTGCAATGTTTTCCATTATATCACTTGGTACTGAAAATGAATCATCAGCATGCCCTAGATCCTTCTTTTCCACCAATTTGAATGTAGATTTGATCAAATCATTGTTCAGGATTTCTTGTATTGATTTACACTTGCTTAAATGGGCTATGGAAATGTCAAATTTGTTGCTTTTTGCTTTATTAGATTTGGATGCAACACTTGAACTTGAAGGCATATTTTGATTCTTCTCTTTATTAACCACAACAGCTTGGTGAGTTTCTTTTGTTAGGCGCAAAATTGCATTCAATGTCTTCTGGATTTGGGAATTTTCAAATTCCTCTAAAGCAGTTTTGTTAGTCTGATGCGCAGATTCCTCACTTACCTTTTGTTTCTTAGGTGGAGGAGAAGCACTTTCTTCAGTCTGTGAAACATCTAGTGAAAAAGTTTCATTTTCTAGATTAGCAGTTGATGAAGTTGGTTCATTTTTCTGAGGTCTAGCACTAGCACATTTTGTGAACAAACTAAATGACTGCTTTGCCGTATCTCTTTGCTGCACTTCATCCTAGTATTTCTTTACGGCAATATCTAAGCTGTGGGCCCAAACTCTGGGACCTCTTGTATTGTAACAAATAATTTTTTTGGAATTAAAATGTTCCTCCCAGTTTTGCTTCTTTGAATATTTGTTCTTGCATTGACCACAAAAGTAACCCCTTTTAACACCCTCACTTTTCTCTCCAACTTCATCAATATTAGGATCCATTATTGATTATTGACTACCTGAAAAAATACAAAATAAGTAAAAGTTAGTAAATATAGTATGGTAAAAGTGAGTAAAAGTAAGTAAATATAGTACAATGAAAGTAAGTAAAAGTAAGTGCTTTAAACTTAGTAAAAGTAAGGAAGAGTAAGTAAAAGTAGGTAAGTTAAAGTAAGTAAAAGTAAGTTTAAACTTAACTAAACTTTTCAATTCTAGAGTCATGGTGGATTACTTAAAACCGCACAAGTAATTATCTGGCCAATTTATCAAACCTGGCCGAGATCAATGGAACATAGTCCAATCCTGATAATTTTATATTAAAAAAATATACGTTTTAATAAAATTTTAATTATCAAAACATTGAAGCTTAACAAAAAATAAAAATAATTGTTAAATATGGATTTACCAACTAAACTTAAAATAACTAAATTTGTAATTTAAAAAAATTGGTTTGTACAAGAACGTATACGCAAAAAAATTGCATAACGTCTAGCGGATGAACAAAATCCAAACCCAAATTTACTTTTTCTCATGGTCAAATTTACTGGAGCAATGCTCCCAAGATCCCAGGAATCTGGAGTCATGGCCACCCTCTTGCCCGCGAGCCAATATATGGCCCACCAAAGCTGTCAGGGTTGCCCACCGCCATCGGGTGGCAAATTTGGATCCACTTACGTCTGCGAACAAGCATTTTCCTCAATGAATTTTATTAAGAATAAGTACCGATCAGCTTTAACCGACGCTCAAAACAGGCTAAAAAATCACACAAAAGTTCAGCTAATGTAGAAAATAACTTTTTTTTCAATGTTTGAATTTTATAGCGTTTCAGGGTTCGATTATTTGAACGATTATATTACTTCTATTAGTATTTGAGCGTATTTTTACATATGTGTTTGTATTTCAATAAAAATTTCAGTGTACGTGAATTATTTTTTATTTTACCTAATTATTCTAGTCTAGATTTCAGAAAAGTGGCACTCTGAAAATTACTGACCAATTTGTTGGCCCATCGCTTGGAAAGGTTGGCCACCCCTGCTCTAACTACTTTATAAATCTTTCATGTAGAGGTGAAATAACATTTGGTTAGAATGGGCAAATTCATGATAAAGTTTTTGACAACATCCTAGATGATTATTCAATCATCCGATCATCTGATGTTAACTCTGATCATTTTTATATTTCGAAAAACAAATTAAATGGTTGGATCTTGTCAATTTTCTGAGTTGTTGCAAACAAGTATTTTTTTTTGTATGTAGTAATGTTAGCTCAAATTCTTGAAATATATTCATTCCTGACAATTATTAATTAAAAAATTTTCTTGTATTCATATACAGGTCCGTCAGAGCAGATTGAATACCACAAGCACGATCGTTCGACCTTGGCAAAAACACGTTACGAAAATGGTGACGTGGCTTTTCATTCTTGATTGTGTTTCCTCAGTCCCTCTTTTCCTACCTTCATCTGTTAAAGTTAAAGGATACTTAGGTATAGCAGCTTTATACCTGTCGCGATTTTGTATCAATCCGTTTGTCTACACTTACAGTTGCCACTACTACAAGGAAGATTGTCTTCGTATTTTAAAAAATCTTTTTCCCTCATGGTGTCGGATGAGCACCACTCAAGAGAAGAATAGTCATCACACTGAGGGAACAAACACCTCAGTGTTCTAGAAAAAAAGCGGGCAATATCCTCCATGCATAAATGATAAGTGCTTCATATGGTGAACGAGAAACTAAAACTCGAGCATTTATGCACAAAAGGAGTATCCCAGCTCTATGGTTAATATTAAAAATTTTACTTAAAATTATGTTAAAGTTAATGAATTATGTAAATAATTTGTCTGATTTGACGTGAGTTTCCGCCTTTCTTCATTACAAGGTCTTTCATGAATGAAAGAGAACTTGGAAACTGCGTTTTTGCTAATTTCAAATTGATATGTTGCAAAATGCCATCGTAAAATATTGATACACATAATTTATCCGACGTGAATAACCTGAACAGGTCCGAGTGGCTTCATTTTGTCCAAATATAATCATAATATCTCATTTCACTGCCACATTTTGTAAATAATTTCTAAAACACTAATTAGTAAGCAGGACCAAGAGTTCGTAGTTTATTATTGATTAGCATCATCGAGAGTCGAACCATTGACTTCAGTATATTCATTTCACTTATTGGAATAACTAGATATATTAAGCGTATCTTTACGAGCTTCATGGAATCATTTTGGCTTTCTACAAAAACAGTCAATCACTCAACCACGTTTACATTATGTATTTGCCAAATGAGAGAAACATTTATTTATTTTCATTAATCCATTAGTGGTGAAAATAACTCTTAAACACACACACACACACACACACACACACACACACACACACACACACACACACACACATTTCATATATATTGTTGGGGGAAATGAAATTTTTTTATATCTAAACAGTGTTGGCATTTGTACCTTAGCCTTTTGTTCTTAAACTTAACACTCTTGACTACTTCTTTCGCGGTTTGCGTCAAAACTCTATTCCACCCTTGCGTCACTTCTTAAGTGAAACGCGTCAAGTTGATCTAGACAAGAGTAAATGCAAAAGTTCTGTGAGTATTCTCGTCTTGACGCATGTATTCTGTCAGCTGTGACAAGGCACAGATCAACTTGACACGTTTCACGTAAGAAGTGACCCAAGGGTTGGATAGAGTTTTGACGCAAAACGCGTAAGAAGTAGTCAAGAGTATTAAATTATATTTTTCATTGCTACATTTCGGTGTTCATTCTGAAAATCTACAAAAAGAATTTTGTAGGATTCTCTCAAAATTGTACCCTCAAATTGATTTTAATTTTGTACTTTTTAATGATTTTCATTTGAGTTGTTTATTTCATTATAAAGATAGACGCAATTCGTTCCTCACTTGTTTGCCTTTATAGCTGTACACGATGTTAAAGTGTATCTTATGCGGGTTGTACTAAAAGAAACCTTTCAGTTTCGTGTACAGTAGATGAGCACTGGGGTAGGTCGTCTAGAACTGGCATTCCGTTGAGCAGACCCTATCATGTAAACGTATGTGGATATACCTTATCTGTAGATAATTTTAAGGTCTTATCTGTAAGTAACAACACTGGTACTGTTTTGTCTGAATTCACACACACACACACACACATATATATATATATATATATATATATACAGGGTGTACATAAAGTCAGGATCTATTTTTGTGAAGCACTTGGAAATTATATGGAATTCAATCATAAAATGATAAAGTGGTAACATTTATTAAATAATTAAGAGTAGGATTCGACGTGACACCCATCAGTATCCCTGCACAGCTCAAATCGTTCAGCAGCATTTCTAAACACATTCTGGAGCATTTGCGGGGTTATGTTATCTGCAGCAGTTCGTATACGTGTACGTAAGTTTTCAAGACTCGTAATCTTCGTCTGATAGACGTGCGATTTGATAAAGCCCCATGCAAAGAAATCTAAAGGGGTTAAATCTGGTGATCTCGCTGGCCAAGGTCTGTTGCTTCCGCGTCCGATCGAGCGATTTGGAAAACGTCCATTTAGATAATAGTGACAAGGAGCACCATCATGTTGATAGACGACGGGGATAGGATTGTTAGTACCGTCGTCTATCAACATGATGGTGCTCCTTGTCACAATGCCAAAATTGTTCAGGATTATCTAAATGGACACTGCGGGGTAGCTGAGGAGGATGGAAAAGGGACTATATTGGCTGAAGAAGCTGATGTGGGGTTGGCCGCGTAAGACGTTGAGGGCTGGGGGTCTATTACTGCAGACTCAACAGAACGGGTGGGGTCTGTGGAGGATGAACAAGGGGCTATATTGACGGATCTGTCCACTGTGGGGTTGGGAGCGTAAGACGTTGTGGGCTGGGGTTCTACTACTGGTTGTCTAACAACCGGCGCATATTTCGCGGGCTTTATACCTGACGTGGAGGACTCTTCATCATGTCTCCGCTTTGAACGTGCTACGTGTGTCGCTGGTGAGGGTTCATCGGCGGGTACGGTCATTATAGATGCACGGTCAATGGGTTCAGCCGTGATGTCGATGATGGGGGGCTGTACATCGACGTCATTCACGGTTTTGTCGAAGAAGAAAACAAAATATAAGGAGCAGAACTCGTTATTTGTAATATTCTATAAATAACCCACTTTGGGGGTGTGACGTGTTAGAAATGGAATCTGTAGAAAAATTCAGATTCACGAGCCCATCGACATGTATTACATCTGGACCGACAGGATGTGGTAAAACGGTGTTTATGCTTAATATCATTAAATAAAAGGGTGAAATGTTCTCAAAATTTGTGCATAAAGTTATATGGTGCTATTCGACATAACAATCAGTGTTCAACGAGTACCAAGATGATGTTTTGTTCCACAAGGGGGTCTATGACGTTAATTCGTTAAAGGGAAATGAACATACAGTCATCGTAATTGATGACATCATGTTGGAGATGGATAAAACGTTTGCCGAGACATTTACAGTATTCTCCCACCACCTTAACATAAGCGTGTTCTTCATCAATCAGAATTTATTTTTCAAAAATAGATACATGCGCGATGTGTCGTTAAATACGCAGTATCTAGTCTTATTCCCGCAACGTAGAGATGTGTCACAAATTGGGGTATTAGCCAGTCAGATGTTCCCCAGTGAGCGTAAGGAGTTTTTGGAGGTTTATAAAGAGGTCACAAAGCAACGTTATGGATATTTGCTTTGTGACCTTCACCCGCGAAACACGTTTAGGGTGCTTCTAAGAACGAATATATTTCCAAACGAGCCTGAAACCGTGTATATTCCAGAATGACGAATAGGCTAAAGAAATACCGTGAATTAATAAAAATCTATCAAAGACTGCCTCGGGCGTTGCAGCAGATGTTTGTTAAAAATATCGACTCTGACTTTTTAAAGTGCATCTGCGAAATTTGCCTCAATGTTATAAAATGTAATGTTCCAATGAAATCCTGTCAGAAGGCTCGCTTACGTCGTTACAAGAACATAATACAGACGCTCGCCCATAAAAGTCAGACTGTGGGTAAGAAAAAGCGTATTATTGTACAAAGAGGCGGTTCGTTCCTCCCCATCTTATTTTCAATTTTGGGGCCTTTACTGACTATATTAATATAATGAAGGTGGTTGTGATCCCGCACGAGGTGTATGCTTCATTACAAAGGACCCCAGACGCGGCTCTAGAACCCCGTAAAAGTAGGCTTAAAAGAATGGAGAGTGAGCTACTATCCCTATTAAACAGTGAAAGGGCGCCTGATGAGAAAAGGGTTTTGTATCAAAAGGCTTTGCAGAAATTTCTTCATGAGTACGAAGACTATAAGCATCCTTCTGAGCTCACCGTGAGGCACAGCTCGGTTAAGTCTTTATAATCTATTGAGTGAGGACCCCATCATACATTGGGCCGACACAGGCGAGGTCATTGTTGATGGAACAAGGGTACAAGGGTCCAATATCGTTGATATTGTTCATGTTCTAGTGAGAAAGTGGGACAGGCCATCACCAACAGGATGGAGACATATTAAAGCAAGACTACAGCAAATAAATGTCCCCAAAACATTGATAGGTAATCTGAATAGGTTAAAAGACTTGGAACATGCATCGCACATGCCACAACTGAGTACACCTTCGCACACAACAGCCGCAGTACCTCTGAAGAGAAGAAAGAAGAGAGTAGAAGGCCAACCTTATCCACGTGCCTCTAAAATACGCAAATGGCTAACGCATTAAGTAAACACTATTATGACATTTCTAGCCCTGCATCCTATGGCGGCGTTAATAGACTATACAGAGGCACTTATGGTGTAAGGAAAAAGGATGTTGAGAGGTTTTTGTGTGCCCAGGATGCTTACACACTTCATAAACCGGTGAGAAAAAGGTTTAAAACAGCAAAGACAACAGCCGCATCGATTGACTCTATTTGGCAGGCAGATTTAACAGACATGCAAAGATATTCAGTGTACAACGATGGCTATCGCTACATCCTGTTCATAATAGATGTATTCTCTAGATACCTGTGGCTAATTCCCCTGAAAAATAAATCGCCTGAAACAGTTGCTAAAGCGGCCAAAACACTGATGTTGAAAGAAAACAGGATTCCTGGCTATTTTTGCACGGATATGGGAAAAGAATTTATAGGGCGAGCTTTTCAGAACATGCTGTCAGAGTTTAATATCAGCTATTACACTTCTAATTCTATACATAAAGCATCTTTAGCTGAAAGAGTTCAACGTGCCATAAAGGAACGCATGCACCGTTATTTTACACATAAAATCACGTACAGATATATAAACGTTCTCGATTCACTGGCTTCATCCTACAACCGCTCACACCACCGTACGATCGGTACAACGCCTAACAATGTTTTAGAAAGAGGCAAGCGTCCGAGAAGAGATGGAGTGCCACCACCACCACCACCACACTCTGCACATTTCAAAATCAGTGACTATGTAAGGCTGTCACGTTCGGGAAATAAATTCGCGAAGGGTTTTGAGCAAGGATGGACACGCGAGATTTTTAAAATTAGGGCTATGAGGCCTAAAGGCGAGATAATGATGTATTACGTTGAAGATTTGAATGGGGAAGAAATCTCGTGTTTTTTTTACCGCGAGGAACTTCAGAAAGTAACATTTAATTTACGAAAAAGCGTTTAAAATTGAGAAAATTTTAGGAAGCAAAGGTGCAGGAAAGAGAAAAATGTACCTGGTGAAATGGCTAGGTTACCCAGAAAGCTTCAATACCTATATAAAAGCTGATGTAGTAATGAAGCTTAATTAGTATGCAACATGTCTCCTAACCATTTCTACGTCACGCTCCCGTCCTCATCGTCCCTGTCTGTGCATCCTAACAACACACTAGCCAGCTTTGTAACAGAACTCCGTGGCCCCATTGAATTGGGTCGTGAATCGTATGAGGTGGGGATATGTGAACTTCAGTTATCCACCAAATATTTAACTCTTGAAAATGAACAAATCATATTTCTGATCTATAGAAGAAACGACGAGTGCGAAAAAAATAGGCATAACATTAGACAATACTATACGTTCAACCCTGTGCTGTGAGGAACAGTACTATAGCGCAATTGTTTCGCTAGGAGTCGGGCATTATGACAGCCATGGACATTGTGGCGGGTTTAAACAAGAGTCTTGAAAAGTCATACTTGACATACGATTTACTTTTTGAAGTCGTAAACATAAACGCGCATGCATGCACATTGAAGCTAAAGTCAACGCTTGGTGGAAATATTAAAGATAAAGAGCTGTTCAAAATTGTGGCTGAGGGGCGATATAGCGCAGCTTTCCAAAGAGACACCTTTCACGAGGCACCGGATGACTTGTCCAACTTAATGTATCAATTGAAGACGGAGAAAATGGCTGAAGACGCTGAGCCTCCAGACATGTGCTATATTTATAGCAATATAGTAGAACACCAGTTTGTTGGGGATACCCAGGCCCGCATGCTGCGCACAGCTGTACCACTGCTGAAGAGTGGTGCCAGGTACCTTGGGAGGAAGGCGCTACAAACAGGTTTTAACGCGGCAGAGGAAATGCTCGCGGGAACTAAACCTAAAGAAGCTCTAAAAAAACATTTAAAACGTACACGGGATGAAGTCATCAAAGATGCGAAGAGAAAAATGCGTGGCGGAGGAAAGAAGAGAATTGATAGGAAGAAGGAGTGCCAACACGTGGTGTAAAGAAGAAGAGGATTGTTAGGAAGAAGGGGTCACGTGGTATTAAACGTAAAAGGCGCCAAAAAAGAAGTGTTCTAAGCGTATGAAACCTATGACTGATCATTTTTTTTTAACTCATATAAACTGAGGACGCTACTCACACGATTCATAGATTGACTGCTACTCGTCGAGGGAGGTGGCACTGTTTCTAACTCAACATGACCCGTTTCATTCATCCTTGCAGTTCACAGTGCTGTAAATCGGAGCTATCCCTCTTTGAGATACCTCCAACTCAAGTTTCTCTTGAGCACAGTGACTTTATTACAATTAACCTTTTAAACACGATTAGCTCACCTAGTGCCCCTATAGAATTCGTTATACCCAGTTTAGGCCCTTACTTTTTTGATCCGAGCTGTATGCATATGTATACTAAACTTCGCATAGCTCATTCTGACGGAACGGACTGCGATGATAATTATGTTGCATACCCCGAAACAAACCTTCTTCACACCATATTCAGCTCGTGTGACGTATATTTAAATCAGACTAACATCTCAGCAGGCACGGGGTACTATCACCTACGAGCATATCTGGAAAATGTCTTCAACTTTTCAAAAGAAGCGAAGAACACCTTTTTATCCGCCGAGGAGTATTACCACAGTAAAGATGAGGGTAGTATAAAGGATAAATTTTAAAATTCTAAAAAAAATATTATGAATGTTTTGAACGCCTGCACACGGACTTTACATTCCAGAAGTTGCTTATGAACGGGGTAGATATGAAATTGAAGCTTACCCGCACGAGCCCTGAGACCTGTATAAATCTGAGCGCTGACCAAGAAGAAGGCGCGAAACCTGTTGTGATACACATCATGGAAGCATATTTACGTATACGCCGAGTGAAACTAAGCTCCCCGAAGCAAGTAGAAATTGAGAAAGAACTGGTACACACCACAGTGAAATACACAATTAACAGGGTACATAACAAACTGTACACAATTCCCACAGGATTGGCGTCGAAGTAGCTAGAAAACACCGCTCTTGGCGTCCTACCTAAAAGAATATTAATAGGGATGCAAGACCACGCTTTGACGAATGGGGATTATAAAAAGAGTGCCCTGAAGTTTGAAAATTTTGGACTTAAAAATATTACTTTATATATCAATGGCGTCGCACTGGGTGGGACTTTGAATATGGACTACTCGTCAGATGCCGTGTTCCCACTCTGCGCGAGAGTATACATCAGTTTAGCGCATAATACAGGCTCGTGTGATGAACTTGGAATCGGCATAACACAGAAAGAATTTGTGGAACAGTTTAACATCTACTCATTTGACGTTACGCCTGAATTGACTGCCGGCTTAAACACCCATTTAAACCCCCAGCAGACCGGGACGATTTCAGTGCGGTTGGACTTCGCCAGGCCTACAGAAGCTCCTATTAGTGTACTAATATACCTCTAGACGTAGGCCCTAATAGAACTGGACCGTTTCCGGAACATAAGCACAGATTTTTGAAAATGGATGCGATTACACCTCAGAGAGGGATGAAAAGTGACTGTGTCGCGCGTTCCAAATTTATCGGAGTGTTCGCTAAAAATGAAATATTGAAGGTGCCTAGCACGAGAAAATGGTGCGGTGTTATCGTTAATACCGACATTGTGGGAGGCGAGGGAATTCACTGGTCTGCGATTTATTTTAAAACTAAGGAAAGAATGTATTATTTTGACTCACTCGGTTTCCCACCATGGCATGACTCGACAATCGTAAATTTTATCGCGCGATTACGTGTGCCTAAGATTATCTGGAATCCATATCGACTTCAAAGCTTTTATACTGAAACATGTGGTTTGTATTGTATCTTGTTTCTCATGCATATGTCGCGTGGGAAGGGATTTATGAATTTTTTAAAATTATTCGATTTGTGTGACACAAATATGAACGATAAATATGTATGCAGACCGATAAAAAAAAGTTCCCACATGTTGCAACCCCCTGTAATTTATAAACTCTATATTATGTAAACTGTATATACATTTGTAACAAATAATTGGGCGCTGTCCCTTTTTGTACATGTTTAATAAATTAAAATAATATTGTGCTTTGTCCTTATAAAAAAAAAAAAAATTACATAATCTCATGGATGACGTGGCAATCGGTTGAGCGGTTGTGTATCAATACCACGACTTCTGGCCCGCTGTTTGGGTCAGTCACCACTTCATTTATCACCCTTTCTCCAAAAGTGTTTATAATATCGTCTAACTCCGTATCGCTCCTGTAATTAAAATAGATGTATGAAATTGGTTGCGGCTAAAAGTAGTGTGTATGGTGGTATATATATATATATATATATATATGAGTCATAGTCGATGATTAAGCACATTTTTCAAAACATTCTTATTGCAATTTGTTAAAATCCAAAAGAAATGTAAAAACAATCTATGTGGTTTAATTGCACCTACATTATCCCCTCCACGGGTTGAAGCTCGCTGTCATGCGCCAACACAGCGACTTCTGGTTTGGGGTGAGATTCCATCCTTCCGTCAAAAGTGGCGATTACACGATCTAACTCGGCATCGCTCCTATAATTAAAACATAGTCATCAGACAATATTTTAAAAAAATTTCCAAGTGCATGCAAATATTAAAAGATAAATCCAATCTGGAAAATTTTCTATAAATATTAAAAACGAGAAAAGCACAAATAAAACATAACATATATATATACGCCGAAATAATCGGGATGGAAACAGATAATAATTGAAAACACAGTAGGACGAATTTTATGCTGTAGAAATCTCAAAGCAAAAGGATATTAGAATGTAAAGTTTAAAGGAGAAGCAATACAAACTATTTTTAATGCTGGTAAATGAATGATGTTTAATTTATGCTAGGTAAGGTCAGGTTATGTTATAAATGCGAAAAATTCATCTTTAAATATGTCGTGGGGAATTTTCTCGCAAAATTCAATTTATGCCTGAAAAAAGTCTAAAGGAGCCAAACTTTTTCTAATGTTATATATATGGAAGATGTGGAATATTTAGTTAACTCTCTATAAGCATTTGTATCCTACGAAATTTTCAAAATATTAACTTCAGTTTACACCACAAAATCTCACCAAAGATGATATTCTTTACATACTCATTTGAATAAGTTCTAAGAGAAATATGGACTTGAAAGCATGCAAGCTTCTCTATCTATTCGATAAATATCAATTATTCAGTTACTCTCTGTTATGAACACTTAATTTTTAATTTGATTTTGACAATCTATGAGAGAATTAGGGATTATTTAAAAAAAATTCAAATATTGTATTTTTGGTAACTTCCTAATTCAGAACAAAAGGCAAATTTAGCCTGGTAAATATAAATGGGGGGCAACACAAATTAATTTTCAAAGCACTTAATATGACATCTCATCAGTGTTTACGATATATTAATATAATATATATATATATATATCAGAGAATAAAAATTAAATTTGAAAACGCACTTATTTCAAACGAAGGAATTAGGCAAAATTTAAAGCTTGATCACATATTTAAATGGTAAATATAAATGGAAGGCAACACAAATTAATTTTCAAAGCACTTAATATGACATGTCATCAGTGTTATATATATATATATAAGTTACTCACATTTCAGCTGAATTGTCTGCAGACTGGCATTTCGTTGCAGATCTCAATAACATTCTGCGAAGAGAGAAGAGCTCCACAATCTGTAACACTGAAAAGATACAACGCCGCGTGACTGCGGTGTCCTTCTTCAAAAAACAGATCGGGAGAGTTGTAGAGATTCGTCATTGTTGTGGAATTCGATAGGTGGAGAAACGGACTCTAAACGACGAAGTGCCTCATTTATAAGGGGCACGCGCCCTGCCTACAAGCGGAGAGCCTTGCTTCCTATTGGGGCACTGCGAGAATGGGGGCGTGGTTTAGGAGTTGGGGCAGGCATTTTCGGCCAATCCGTGAGCAGCGCTCCCTTTGCAAAGACAATCATTGGTTGTTCCACGAAAAGTAGGGGCGGAGATTGGCTACAAGACCGCGTGAAACCTGTTCTGACGCGTATTCCGTGCTGTGATTGACTGATCGCCATCAAATTTGGGTGGAGCATCAGACCCGTTTGTTGGTAAACCGGTTCATTCACGTATGCCGGAATTTCGTAAAGTTTTTTTTAGGAATTGTTCTCAAAGGCACCTGCATATCCCTATTGTCCTGAAGGCCCTTTGTCTGACAATAATACAATTATATTCGGCGAAAGGTGAGTCTTCCTTACGGTCATATTTAGGCCATATGGTCACTTTACAGAATAGGAAGGGGACGTAAAGGTTTTTCTAGAAGTATTAACAAAACAGTTCATTTTTTCGAAAAGCTGAATTGATTTGTTCGAATGGTTAAAAGTCAAATATGTATATACATATATCCCCATTGTATATCCATTTCTTGGAAAATAAAATTAAAGAGGGGTCATGTTTTTAACCTTCCCGAAGAATTATGTTTATGACAATTTGGTACATAATTTTTTACCAACTGTCATAAAATAAACTTAGATTACTTTTCGGACAAATGGTAATAAACGATGTAGTTTTCCATAGGCCTAAAACTTGCTTAAAAATAGAATAAATACAATTTATATTTAGTTGAGAACTCCTACATATATATACTGTAAGTTTGTGCGTAAAAATGAAACCCTTTACCTGGAATATTCTTTTGTTAAGCAGAGAGAAGGTAGCTTCACCTTTTGTCTTCATGGTCTGCGATAATTTAATCTGTAAATGTGACACAAATATAATATTAGCTTCCTATCCGTATACCGAACCGTATGATACGGCATAAAACGCGTCTTTACCTGTACATTTACAAAATTGAAACATATATATATATAAAACATAGTTAACGAAAGTATAAGTTACAGGCCTATATACTGAATTAGCATATTGGCGTTCTGTCAAGTGAACATGCATTCGTATCTATCTATCTATCTATATCTACAGGGTGATTCAAAAGTCAGGTTACATAGGGCTTTTCTGTTTCTTTGCAGGTAAATGAGTTATGAAATGTTACCGAAGGAGGAGCGCATTGATGTGATATTCCTAGCTGGCTGCACAAGTGCATTGCCGTTAACGGTGGCCATATCGAACATGTGATGTGACTATTCTCCTGTATCATTACATAATACAGTATTTCCCTATGTAACCTGACTTTTGAATCACCTTGTATATATGCGGCAATGAGTTTGCCACATAAGTTAAATTATTGAGTCATAGGCTGAACAAAGGATTCGCTGATTTTTACAAAACATCCATTCAGGGTACTTGTAGCATCAGTACTAAATACATATAAGATTAACGTAATATGTACTCGTATATATTTATATACACACCCACCTGCACACTCTTTTCTAATTAATTATTCATTTGAATAAATTTGTTTAAGAAAACCATTTTCATAATTCACCTGAGCGTAATACTACTACGACTAATAATAATAATAATGATGATAATAATAATAATAATAACAACTGATCGCGAGAGGAACGTGCATATCACGACATTTGCAGTGTCGCTGCGGTTTATCTTTACAAATGTTATCTTTTATAATGAAAATGGATTACAATTAAGGTTAGTTTAGGTTAGACAAGGTTTGGTTAAACTTATTGGCTTTTTTAAATGTCGCGATATAGAACTGAATGCGAGAATGCGTGAAGATATCGCGGTTTTGTAGAGTAGCCAAATGCATGTTTGTGTGCGCATGCGCATTTCCCACTGCCATTCGTGATTTATCGAATATTGTGATAATAAAAATAATAATAAAAATAGGAATTAAGTAATAAAATGATTTATTTTAGTTGTGTAAAGAGAGTGGATTTAAATTCTAATTATTTATTTAATAAACAGAATTCTATGTATCGTGAGAGTAGCGTCCTCATATAATTAATATATAAATATATTTTTCTAATATTTTGTTAATACTAAGTTTTGTGTGATTATATATTTTCTGTTCTATTATTGATCATATATATAATGTCCCATTGTATGTCCATTAACTCATAAACAGAATGATGTAACGACGTTTTATTTATACTTTGTACACAATTGTATAATTTGTTTGGTTTTCAGAATAAATAATTAATTTTTATTTGGTAAATCGGGTCGTGTATTATATGGCTGACCCTTGGTGGCAGAGGCACTTTGGCTGATATTGTTCTGAGACTATGACACCCCGAGGCACTACCTAATGATGCCCTAAGTCCCTGGCTGACTAAGCCAGTGCCTCAGGGCTTCATTAGACACTGGCTGACTACGCCAGTGGGTGGCTAGAGCCCTATAAGAGGCCGGGTGTTAGACGACGGAGCCATATTCGCTCGGCAATCAGCCGAGCAAGGACCTCTGGGTCCTCTCCTCTTCCTCTACTTCTATCTCTTTCTGCTCCTTTGGGGGTGAGGCGTTCCCTTCTCCCCAAAAAGAGGCCTCTTAGGTTAGGTATGCCACTTTGGGGGGTTCAGCTTGTGGGAGAACTCCGCCTCCAAGTTGCATACCCCTTGCAATCCCATTTTGGGGTTGGCAACAAAGGTTGGCACTCCCCTTTGGGGGAATCAGCTTGGAGGATAACTCCAGGTTGCATACCCATTGCAGTCCCATTTTGGGGCTGGCAACAAAGGGGGCGGAGAATTTTTTTCTTTTTTTTTGCAACAAAGAGGTCTCCCTTTTTGCCACTATACTAATCTACCCAAATTAGATTTTTTATTTTGTATCATATTTGAATGAGACTGATCTAATAAAACAACACAATTGATTTTACACTCGCTCATTGATGGTCTGTTTTCTGAAAAAAAAATTTGTACTGTACCCTTTTTTATTTTAAGGGGTGCCTTTTTTTTCTTTGGGGTCGCTTACTGAAATGCCTAAATCCGCCCTTGATTTCCATTTAATATTTTGTAACCTTTATTCCTAGCCATAAAAAACTCAGGGTACCATTCTGAGTTCATTCCTATCTTGAAACGGATATGTTATGTGCCTTGAAAAGTGGACGCTCAATTCTCCCAGCTGAGGTTTAAATTTTGGTTTTTGGCTAAAAATATAATAGTTGCCCCTTTTTCTTTGATGTATTCAATCTGACGTGAAGGTAGCGAGTCTTTTGCTTATATTGAGGTTCTAAATGTAGCAGGGCTAGGCTGCTTTAAACCCTAGATTCATGTCCCAAAGCTGGATCCTGTCTGCTTTGCAGATAGCTGGTGAGGGAAGCTATATTTATGGGACCTCTTTGCGAGTGACCCGTTGCCCACGTCGGGCTAGCATCATGAAAAAGAAAAACTATGGTATTTGTCATTTACCATTACTTATTCGGACTATAGTGGATTTAATTATCCCAGAAGAGTTCCTTGTTCCATGCACGGTCTGTGTGTATCATATATATATATATATATGTGTGTATATAATATATATATATATATGTGTGTATATATATATATATATATATATGTGTGTGTGTGTGTGTGTGTGTGTAAAAATGAACAATGAATAATTCCTATATTCTTATATTCATTCGTATAATTCTTATAAAATTCGTATATTTATATAAATCCTTATGTTTATATAAACCTTATGTTCATTATATTCATATAATACTTATATCTGTATACATTTATATTCATATATTCATTTTTACTTAGATATCAAAATGGCGTAAAGCTGACACGAGTTTGATTACATTTTTTATTTGTTTTCTATTTTATAATTGGTGAATTATTTCTTTTTAAACTACTTGATCATTTATGTAGATTTAGCTTAATAATGTAATCTAGTTAATTCCCGGTATACATTCTCTTTTCGATGTAAAAGATGAAGTCATGTCCTGTTTAACGCTTAATTTTGAATCTTAAGCATTTAATTTTTGCTCATGTGCATGTTTGTAATTCGTGATGGGAAGGCATATTTCAGTTTCCATTTAGTTAGCTCGGCAGATCATGATAATATCAGATCTGTCAATATGCGGTTTAAAATAAAAATATGGCTTCCTCTTGCTTAGCAGTCTAGACCTTGCTACAGCTAAAATAGCAGTCTAGACATTGTTACAGCTAAAAATTTGCTTTGTCTTTAAATAATTTACTAAGTAAATCAGCCTATTGAGAATAAAAAAAAACAAAAAAACAAAAACAAAAACAGATCAGCATTTGTCTTTTTAATTTCATGTTTTATATGCGTAATTCAGGTTTATTTCTTTGTTTACTGATGATGATAAGATTAGTTGTCCAAACGTCTGAAATATATGAAGCTTTTATCAATCGTCTTTTTACCTTTGTTATATATATATATATATATATATATATATATATATATATATGAACAATGAATAATTCCTATATTCTTATATTCACTCGTATAATTCTTATATAATTCGTATATTTATATACGAATCCTGAGCTCTCTGATATTGCATCTACTTTTGCATATTGCTGAGAATTTTACTTTTGGAAAGTTTTGAATTTTATATACTTGCGTTTATATTCACGTTGTTATAGTTAAGTAATTGAATATTAGTGGTTTTTAGCGATTTAGAAGTTTTCATAGTGTGCCGGCTTAATTTAACTTAAACTTGTGACGGTTTAAACTAATTTTTAACTGCCCGATGCCGTCGCAGAAAGCGTCGTGTGTCAGGTGTAGGGTAAACCGGTGGTATTCGGAACTTAAAGATTATAACGGCGGCCCTATGGCGATTACCGAGAGATCAGTTTGTTTCTTTTGCAAGTTAATTGAGGAAATAGTTGACATAAAACGCAGTGTACGTGAGGTAACGGAGAGACATGCAACGCTTGATGAGGGCAGGGTTAGGGCTACGGTTGATGGAAGCCGAACCAATACTAACGTTGAAGACGTTAGTAATTTGAAGGGTGAGGTGCGTAAATTAGTTTCTAGTTTAGGTAGCTTGTCGGGAAGGTTAAATAGAGTTGAGAACGGAGTTAAGGTTGGTCCGAGAGTAGTAGATAGCGAGGGATTTAGAGAAGTTAAGGGTGGAGCTAGGTCGCGTACGTTAGGTGATAGGAATCCTCCCCCTATCGAGGTTTCGAACCCTTTCGCCCATTTGGAAAGGGACGTGAATGAGGGGGAAACTATTTTAATTGGGGACTCTTTAGTGCGCCACATGGACAAAGAGTTCGTTGAACGGCATCCAACCAAGAGGAGGAGGGTCTGTCTCCCAGGGGCCAGGGTTGGCAGAGTTCGAGACGAAGTGGATAGGATTGACGTTGCCTCCCGTCACTCAATGTTGGTGAAGGATTGACGTTGCCTCCCGTCACTCAATGTTGGTGACGATGGTAGGAGGCAACGACTCGTATAGGCCCGATACGAGAGTGCCTGACCTTTTGGAGAGATATAGGGGGTTAATTAGGTCCCTGAAGGCGAGGTCAGATAGGTCTTTAGTTCTAGGTATTACCCCTAGGCACGGGTTGGGTCTTATGATTACGTCAAAAACAATATTTTTTAATAATAAATTAGAAGAGATTTGTGCTGAGGAAAATGTACCCTTCGTAAAGCTGTGGTCTGAATTCAGTGATCCTAGCCGTTTTATAAAAGATGGGGGTGCATTTTAATGAGTTGTTTAGTCGATCAGCCCACCTTGATCGAGCAAGCCGGCGGCACGCACGTAACCGATCGCCGTTTCGGAGTGGTCCAGAGGTTCAGCGCACTAGTGATGTTGTGTTGTGTTCGTTGTTGTGCTAGAGCGGTATAGTCTGTCATAATGTGTTCAATTGTTTGTGGTGTGTCCTGGCACAGGTTGCAGGTGTCGTCTGTGGAGTTGTCTAGTCTGTGTTTATATGTCTGTAAGTTGGGGTGATGTCCACATCGGAATCGTGCTAAGTTAACTCGATCCGGTCTGCTCAAGCTGATCTCTGACCTGTTAATGGGTGGCGGCTTCGCACCTAGGACCGCATTCGGAGCGAGTCGCGTCAGTACTTTGTGGGTTAGGTGTGTGTGTATGTGTTTTCTGTATTCTGTGATGTCTGTGGGGTAGTCTGTGGAATGGAGTATTTGGTTATAATGTCTCTCTGGTGTTACCTTAATGGTGTACATGTAGTGGCAAGGGTGTTGTGGGTTAGTTATCGCTGCTGCCATGAATTGTGTTCCCAACATGTCTAAATCTTCCCTAACTTTCAGTATTTTTGTTTCTGTGTACAGATGTTCTATTGATGTTGTTTGAGTGCATCCTGTAATGATACGAAGTGCGTTGTTTTGTATTGTCTGTAAGGTGTTTATGTGTGTGTTTGAGATAATGGGAGCCCAGCATGGGCTAGCATAGTCCATAACTGAGCGAATATATTGTTTGTATATGAGTGATGTTGTTTCCTTCTGGTGTCCAAAGTTTGTGCCTGTTAGTACCCTAAGCGTGTTAAGTCTTGACGTACATTTGTTTTTAATGTCCTGAATGTGGTTTGCAAAAGATAATGATGTGTTGCATGTGACCCCAAGTATTTTGGTCCTGTGAGTGTGTGGAATGTTGGTGTTGTTTAGTGTAAGCTGTGGAGTTATCTGGTGTTCTTTTGTGTTGCTTGTAATCAAAGTGATGGTTGATTTTGTGGGCGCTACTTTGAGTCTATTGTGTGTGAGCCAGTCTTGTATACTGTTTATGTATGTTTGTAGGTTATTTGTAGCGGTGTCGCTGTTGTTGTGGGTGGATGTTAGAGTGATGTCATCTGCATATGATGATAAGGTAAGCTTGTTATCTGTGGGTGTTGGAATGTCATGCATGTATAAGTTGAAGAGTGTTGGTGACAGAACAGAGCTTTGAGGGACCCCGTTCGGAAAAAGCTTGTTTTTGGATGACTTGCTATTAAATGTGACATGTGAGTATCTTTCTGAAAGATAGATGCTCAGCCATGTTTTAGTGTTATTGTGCAGGTTTGTGTTGAGTATTTTGTTTATGAGAGGGAAGCGTGGGATAGCATCAAATGCTTTACTAATGTCTATTGTTGCTAATAGTGTACGTTGAGCTGGTCGTCTGGAGTTGATGCCATCCATGATGTGCTGCGTGAGGTTAGTGAGTAATGTCGTGGTTGAGTGGTGAGGTCTGAACCCATGTTGAGTAGGCGATAGTGGTATGTGTGGGTTGGTGATTTGTAAGATTAGTTTTTCTGTTACTTTGGAAGGAGTGCATAGTAAAGTAATGGATCTATAGGAAGCTGGTTCTGTTGGATTTTTGTTTGGTTTGAGTAGTGTAATAATTTTACCTTGTTTCCATATGTCAGGAATAATACAATGTTGGTATGAATATGTGCTGATATTTGTGAGAGCTAGTATTCCCTGTGGGCCCAAGTGTTTAAGGTGTATGTTAGATATGTTGTCTGGTCCAGTAGCGTTCGAATTCTTAATGTTTTTGATGATCTTGGTGGTCTGGTCTGTATTGAAGGGTGTAATGGTCGTGTCGAGTCTGTAGGTTTTCTTGTGCCTGGCTGTTTCTGTCTGCGTGTTTCTGGTTGTTGTCTCTGTTTAAGTGACTTATCTTTGCGTAGTGATTAACTAGAATGTTAACTTGTTGTGTATATGTTGGGATATTATTTTGGCTGCGACAGATAGCCGCGTGTGCTGTTTAAGCCTTGTATAGCCTGGATGTATCTGTGGAGTGGTTTAGTGTTGTTATGAATTCCCTAAATGTTTCTGTTTGTTTTTCTTTGAGTTTGTTGTTTATTTCTGTGTTGAGCTGTTGTATCTGCTGTTTTATGGTTTCTGTGTGTGGTGTTTGTGTGTTATGTTTGAGGTTGTTACGTTGCCTTATGAGGTGGGTTATTTCTCTAGTGTAATTTGAGTTGTATTTTCTAATGTTGCATTATTGATGATCTAATTAAATGTCTTGAGTGTTGTATTGATGTTTATGATGGGTGTGCTATTTAATGTGGTGAATTGTTCATCAGTCTGTATTTTGAACTGTTCCCACTCAGGTTTCTTGTAATTTCTGTAAGTGTGCCTAAGGCTGTTGGGGCAGAGTGTAGAACGTGTTGTAATGATGATGGGCAGGTGGTCTGATGACAGTTGTTTTTCTGTTCTCCAGTGTGTATGTGTCGCTACTGAGGGGGAACAGAACGTTATGTTTGGGGAGGAGTTTTAGTATCCTGCTTGATGTGGTATGTGTGTATGTTCTTCTGTATTGTTAAGAATGAAGAGGTTGTTTAGTTGTGTGGCTATTTTGGCGCCTCTGGTATTGCTTTGGTTGTGCAGGTACCAACTAGTGTCTTTAGCGTTGACGTCTCCTCCTAAGATGACATTAGTGAGAGAGGCCAGATTGTGTAACTGTGAATTGTAATTGTGTAGAAGATTGTGACGAGTAAACAGAGGGAGGAACTGAGTTTTTGAGGCATTAAAAGCCACAGGGTTTTCTCTGCCTCAATTAGATATAGCATAAAGATCAGAGGTCAGGTGTCCCATAGCCGTCCTACGCGAATCATGGAGTGACTGCTATGAGAGACGCTTTGGGAAGCAGGTGGAGAAGTGAAGTAGTTTCGAGAAGTAGGAAGCGTCAACAAAAGGCCTATAATTATTGCTAGACAGAATTTCTCCATACTTATTTTTGACCAGGGGCAAGATATTTACTCTCATGAACTCTGCAGAGATAGAGCTATGAGCAAGCATGGCTGATAAGAACAATGATATAAGGGGTTCCAAAAAACCTTAGCCCCCCCCCCATTTGCAGCTTACATGTTTACTTATATTGAAATAGTTTTTAGTGATTATAAAAATATATAAAATTCTTTATTTATTGCAGGTATTAAAAGTACTCTAGCTGATAAAGTGATAATATAATGACTTCTCAATAAATTGGTGATTCGGAGAGGCAACGTGTGATAGATCGCATATGAGCAATAACATTTCGGGAAGCTCGTGATGCTGGAGCCACCTTTATAACACGTTCATGGGTTGCCAAAAGGTTGCGAAGAAGTGAGGACTTCGTCAAAAGAAATTGGAATAAAACTTTGGATGAATGTGAAATGGATACAACCAAATCTGGGCGCCCAAATTTGCCACTCTCTCAGGAAACAAAGGACATCATTGAAAGCGGTACGCGTAAGCGGAAAAACAGCTGTGCTAAACTTTCTAGAGAAATCGAAGTGTTGAGAGGAAAGATAGTTAGTGGTGAGGTCATTCGACTGTACCGTCATAGGCAAGGTTTAAAGCCTTGGCATGAACTTCCAAAGCCAAGAAAAACTCAACTTAACATCGATGACAGAATGTGGTTTGCCCATTATCTTGAAGATTGGGATGTGGATGATTTCGTGCATTTAGCTGACTCCGATGAATTTTTTGTTTACGTAACACGTCGGCCTAACTACCAAAATGATCGAGTGTGGGCCACAACACCAGATGACATCGATGACAGTGAACATTATCGCGAATTATTAAAAAGTCCAGACTGTGTTGATGTGTTTGTTTTGTTCACTACAAAGAAGCTCATGTGGGTGCTGAAGCCAAATGGTCAGAGTTGGGATGGACAGTATTTTCGTGATATTATTCTATCCCAGCATGTCATTCCTTTTCTAAGAAACCCAAACAATGTTATGGATGTCGATAAGGTCACACTTCTGCACGATAAGGCCCCCTGCTTTAAGGCATTAGCCACTCAACAGTTGTTGCGGAACCATGAGATCGATTTCTTTGGAAATGAAGAATGGCCAGGAAATTCTCCTCACCTGAACGTCTGTGAACACATTGGATTAGTTATAAAGGACAAGGTTGAATGTCTCTTGTTTCAAGAACCTGCAGCAAATCGATTTTCGAAGGATACAATGACGCAACATATTAAAACTGTTTTACCAAATTTGCGTAACGATCAAGATCTATTCACGTCACATTTTGCAAGCTACCCAAATCGAATTCAGGCTGTCTTGGAAGCCAATGGCGGGAACACCAAGTTTTAATTGTTTCTCATTAAATGCAGGATTAAATTCTCTTTTGTAAGGTATGTTTAGTTTTACTGTACCTCTAATGGTTTAGGCCATGGGCGGGGGGGGGCTAAGGTTTATTGGAGCCCCGTATGCAGACATATTACGTTATTGACATATTTTAAGTGCTCATTCGATAGGTCTTCTACCCATGACGCAGAGCCAGTCTTTAACTCTTTAATTAACCTCTTTACTTCAGGAACTGATATCAAAGTATTTTCCATTGTCCCTCACACAGGTGTTTCGCTGCACTCTATCTTGAAAGAACAGTGGCCATTTACAACTTGCAGCTATAGATCGGCCAGAAAGGAAATTAGAGATGAAGAAACAGATAGAAAGATAGAAAACGAAGGATGGCAGTTTCAAAATTAAAGATTTGTGCCAGACTCTATGAAAAGTTTTGGATATGTCTAGCAAAATAGCAAATGTTTCACTGAAAACCCGAAAGGAGGATGACCAACAGTCAGAAAGATATACAGGAAGATCGCCAGTAGAGCGTCCCTTGCGGAATCCATATTGACGATGTGAAAGAAGATTGTGAGAAGAAAAGTGTTTAAGAATCTTCCTATTAAGGATAGATTCAAAAGTTTTAGAAGGCAAGAAATCAAAGCAATTGGACGATAGTGGAGGGTTGAGAGCGGTTACCCTTCTTTGGGACAGGCTGAATGAAAGCGAGCTTCCAACAGGAAGGAAAAGTACCAGATGAAAGACAAAAACGAAAGAGTTTGGCTAGGCAGGGTGTCACCACAGAAGCACAGTTCTTAAGAACAACAGGAGGAACACTATCAGGACCATACGCCTTCCCAGAGTTGAGTCCAGATAGAGCAGAAAAAACATCTTTAGAAGAGATTCTTATTTTAGACATAATAAAGTCAGAGGGGGGAGGAGATGGAAATCACAGAAGTACTGCCCAGGGCCTCCCCATCGGATTCTACAGAAAATATTACAAAACAAACATACAGTTTACGTAATATTTACTGGTCAATTTAGATGACCAAGACAAATTTATGCAATTTTTTTTTAATTTCTAAGGATTCTCCAGCGGTCAAAAGTTCCTTTAGAAATCGAGCTACGAAAGGAAGTGAGACCAAAAATATCCAAGGTGAACATCTTTTTTTTACAAAAGGGCCCTTTTGGGTGTTCAAAAGCACCCATGAAGAATTTTTGTGTGGAGGTAGGGTGTGCACAGTAACTTTATCTTGGCCTATATTTCTCAAATTCTAAACTATTTATTAAACCTAACTTATACTCTTTCCAATTTAGTATTATGCATTATGTATTTATTATGTATTATGTATTTACAATCCCGACACTCCAAGAACAAAGACCTTTCTAACGTTATAAGGCTTAGTCCAACGTTGAGCGGTTTCTGAGGAAAACGCCGGACAGACAGAAGCCCAGACAGAAGGACACAAACTGTGGATTATTATTATTATTACAGATAAGATGTACCCAGTTTATAATATTATATATGAGACAATATTAACAATAACATTACATTGCATATTCTATGTAGCATAATGCAATGGGTCATTTGATAATCTCGTAAATATAGAGTATATACAGCATATGTATGATATATAACCTTGGTTAACGTTGATTTTGCTTCCGCCCGAATTGTTCATTCTGACGAAGATCAAACTTCTCACTCCACCTTAAACCTACAGTTTAACGTGGAATCCGAACCACGCCCCACCAACATCCAAGCGTCTTAACCACTTGGAAGGAAGAACAGCTGGATTTTGTGGCGCGCCACCTGCTGTCAACGGGTCTCGATCCTGGGGCCGATGGATTCGTAGTCAGCGACGCTAAGCATTACACCAAGGCGCATCAATATACGTACATATATACACCTTTCAACCTTTAAAATGTTCCTTGCGAGGGTTCCTCATTTCACGAAGGTCATGCTTGTCGCTCCTCCTCTCGAGTTGGCCTGGTGAAGTAGAGAGTTAGTTTTTTGTACTCTCCACCTCACATAGCCAGGTACGCCCGGCTCGTCTGGGATTGTTCTGAGCCAGACTTCTAATCTTCTTTTCAAGATGTCTACCGCACACCACTCGTGTTCCATAGTTCCTTGGGCACTTGGTTAAACAGACTTGGTCCTCTCACAACAAAACTATTTTCCTTCCGTTTGAGGATGTTCCTGTCTAGCCTTTAATTTGAGAACACGAGACAGTCTTCCATTTCTACTTTCCTCTGTTGTTTAGGGGTGTGGTGATAGGATTCAGAGTAAGATTAGGGGCGAGTTCCTCCATTATTTTCCAAGTGTAAATAATGGTGTACCTCTCTCTTCTTCTTTTCAGTGAATATAAATTTAATTCACGTAACCTTTCACAGTAATTTAGTTCTTTGCATACATTGATCATGGCTGTGAACCTTCTCTGAATCCCTTCTAGCTGACTAGTGTCTTTTTTTTTATATGGGGATGTTAGGACGGAGCAGTATTCCAACTTGGGTATGATCAGTGTTTTCCATAGAGTAATCATTATATTCCTATGCCTTCGGTTAAAGGTTCTCAATATCTCTATCTTATTTTGTCATTCAAATTTCGCGTCATCAGTCATTACAACCGCTAAATCTTTTGGTTTAGAATTTCTCTGAATTCCCTGTCTATTTGGGGTATAGTTTTCCATTTATTTTAGGTCCTCCCTTTTTCCGTACCTTAACAGTTGAAATTTCTCAGTGTTAAATTTCATATTTTTGTCTTCCGACCACTTGTAGATTCTGTTCATGTCTGTTTGTAGAGATCCTATATCCTCTGGGTTTCTTATTTTTCTACTAATCTTTGTGTCATCGGCAAAGGATGTTACTGTGTTGTCTCTGGTAACGTCTTCATCTATATCAGTTAGCATGAGTATGAAGAGTGATAGAGCTAATACTGTTCCTTGTCGTACTGAACTGAGGACCTCTGATTTTGATGAAGGTATTCCTTGAAATGTAACGACTTGCCGCCGCTCACTAAGGAAATTATATATCCATTTTCCTACTTTTCCTGTTATTCCCATATATTTCAGTTAATGTATTATGATTCTATGGTCACACTTGTGGAAAGCCCTGGCAAAGTCTGTGTGTATTACGAAATAGTTTTCATTACTTTCAAGTGTATCAATAATGTTGTTGTCGTGTTCCATTAGTTGCGATAATGCGATAGGCATGATCTGCCTGACCGGAATCGATATTATCATTTAATTTTTTCTGAGTTTCTAAAAAGTCATAGATTTTTTTCTAACAATTCTTTCAAATATTTTAGTGAGATAAGATGTAAGCGACACTGGCCTATAGGTTTTGGTCTCATCTCGATCTCCTCCTTTGTATACTGGAACTATGTTCGATCTCTTCAGGATGCTCGGTATTTCTCCCGTGTCTAGTGATCGTCTCCATATCCAATATAGGGGATCAGCGATTGCATATATATATATATATATATATATATATATATATATATATATATATATATCTGTTACACAAACGGAACCATTCTGGGTTGTAATATATAGGGTGAACCAAATGTAGGTGGACAGTAAATTATAACGTTTATTTTGAGAATACATATTTAATTTTTTTGTATACTATAATACAAAATAAAATTTAAATAAATTTAGTTATAATATTTAATATAATAAAACACAAACACCATAGTTATAATGAACACCATAGTTATAATATAATATAACACAAACCGTATTCAACCTACTGTCCACCTACTTTTGGTTCACCGTGTATATACACACAGTAAAAATGTTACAGGGAACCTGTATTACTAGGGATTTCATGCCAGGTGAAGTCGTGATATTTTCATTAAAACTAAGGGAAATATCACGACTTACCCTTCCATGAAATCCATAGTTACACCGATTTCTTGTAACATATATATATATATATATATATATATATATATATATATATATATATATATATGCGTGAGCTTCTTTATTTTGAAATAGTCTGAAGGAAAAATTAAACCTCGGCTCCGAGTATTTTGAGTTTATTTCAATTTCTCTTCAAGAAGAGTTCAAATAAATTTGAAAGTACTCGGAATGGATGTTTCAATTTTCCCTGCGGTTATATATATATATATATATATATATATATAATATATATATATATATATATATATATATATATATATATATATATATATATATATATATACATATACATATATATATATATAAGACCGAAACGATATAATCAATCATATTCGAATCCGGAATCGAAAATCGAATCTCAATACAGTTGGATTGCGATTCGGCCCTTTTCGATGGATTCGGGTTTGGATTTTTGAGCTGATATGGATTTCAATCCAACACCCCGAGACTCTTCCCACCTATATATATATATATATATATATATATATATATATATATATATATATACTTCCACAAAAAGATAAGGACTTTTTTAATATCCTTTAAATTATCATTTTCTTTCATGTCCGTTTATGTTTTATCGTTTTGTGCGAGTCATTTCAAAATTCTGAGTTCAGAACTCAAATTTCATTGGTTTCGTGCCGACCAATGTTTCGAATTAAGCTCATAGCGATCGCTATCTCTATAATAATACTGTTGAAACTTGATGTTAAGAGTAATATTGAGATAAGTTTATTTGTTTTATTATAGTGTAGGTAAAATGGTGTAAGATATAGTGAAAATATTTGTATCTATTTCACTGTTCAATTATTTACATTATCTTGTTTTTCTATTCTGAATTCAACGATTTAACATAAACGATTTAATATACACTGTGTGTATATATATATATATATATATATATATATATATATATATATTATATTATAATATATATATATATATATATTATATATATATCACACACAAACACGTAGTTATTGTTTTTAAAATTAAGTTTATTATAAAGACTGAAACTATTTCCTACAGATAAATTCATTATATATTTGTGGCAAAACAAAGAAAAACGTTTAGAACTTATAAATACTGTAATTTTGCCGAGTTTATTTTTATTTTTTTTCAATAATTATTGTGATGGAGGATTTTCAGCGAGGATTTGCTTCAAACTCTGGAAAAATATTAAATATTACGAAATTGGAGGAGGAACTACTGCCAAATGAGGCTTTTTATTTTCTAGCGTTCTATTTTTCGGCAATTGCGATTATTGCCTTTCTTGGTAAGTCTCTTTGCAGTCTTTAGAGCTCCACCGGCATACAAATTATTAAGAAATTACAATTGTACGGTGAAATATTTAGTAGGGCCAAGTTAAATTTTGAAAGGAGTGCGATTCCGGTTTATAGAATCCTGTTGTAGATCCGAAAATCGCCTTTCAAAAAACTTAAGTCACTCTTTTTGGCACATTCAATTCTTTTTTTAAATTAAGAAATAAAAAATTTCATTGATTTTTAAAACAGGTTTTAACAATATTTTACTTTTTAAAGAAAACATTTATTCTAAAAAATTATAAACTCATTCGAGAATAAAGAGGGTTTGAACTGTGTACAACTGTATCATATAACAGTAGAATGGTTCAAGCAGAAATGAGGAGAGAAAGTTTGTCCAATCAGTGTAGTAGTTTATATATATATACAGGGTGTCTCAAAAGTCACTATCTATTTTGAAAAATAATGGGAATTACGAAAAACTGGTTTAAGACATGAAAAATATATTTATTTCAAAGTAAGTGCCACAAAGAATTAGTGCTATTTATTTATCTGTCTCCACATGGCGACCATCAGTGTCTCTACAGAGCTCAAAGCGATAAGTTGTTTCCCGGAACACACTTTCCAGCATTTGAGGTGTTATTTTCTGAACTGCATCGGTAATACGATTTCGAAGTTCGGCTACATCACTAATTCTTCTACCAGTGTACACCTTAGACTTAATGAAACCCCAGGCGAAAAAATCTAAAGGTGTTAAATCGGGTGAACGTGCTGCCCATGGTTGTGTTCCTCCACGACCAATCCAGCGACCGGGGAAGCGTCTGTCAAGATAATCACGTAGAATTATTGCATAATGGCACGGTGCTCCATCCTGCTGAAAAACTACTGTGTCAAGAATGCCATCTGTAAGAAGTTGAGGTTCGAGGAATTGTTCAAGCATGTCAAGATAATAAACCAATTAACTTTTTTTAAATACACAAATTTGCACCAGAAGTACATATCTTTATGCCAGCATAGCATTTTTTTTAAAAACATCTAATGTCACCGAAATAGATAGTGACTTTTGAGACACCCTGTATTTACACAGTATATATATATATATATATATATATATATATATATAATATATATATATATATATATGTGGTGTGTGTGTGTGTGTGTGTGTAGCTTTAGAAGTAGTTATTTATAATATTATTTGAAGGAGTTAAAAGGATTCATACAAAGGATTTGCAATTAAGATTAAAAAGAGTCGATCCACCAAGTTCCTCATTATCTATTGTAGGTTCTACAGAGAAAAGACAAAATGTCGTTTTACATCTTTACAGAAAATGATGAAGTGAAGAAACATTTGTATATGTCTTTTTTTCGACCTCCGTGTGAAGTGTATTTATATACTATCAAAATGCTCAATGTTTAAGTGTAAATTCAATATTCGCGAGGGTATATCCAGAGGTGTGCTCAGGTGGGGAAAGAGGTCCCAACCTGGTGGCCAAAGGGTCATTTTAGGACAAATTGGATAAAAAGAGGCACTTTCTCGTGGTGCCACGCAAACACACATGTATTACGGCATAGAGAAAAATTTAACTTTTATCATTATTTTGTGATAATATAAACCCAGTGTAAGTAGGTCGTTTGGGAAATGACAACATTATTATAAGTAGGTATCAGCAAATAAGACAAAAAGTTATTTTTATAACCATGTATTCATTTCTAGATATCACAATACATACACAACCATTACAAAATTAATCACACCTACATTATCGTGGTGTTGAAAGATAGCATTTATTTTTTTATTGTTCATTGACAGGAAATTTTATGGGGTTTTCTGGATGTATAGGAACCAGTAAGATTCTGAAACTAGGGATTTCATGAAATCCCTGAAATTTTCAGTAAGATTGTGAAACTAGTGATTTCAATTAGGGAATTCAGGAAATTACTGGTTAAGTTAGGTTAGGTTTGGTTTTACCTAACCTAAATTTTATGAAATTCCTAACTATTTCAGGGATTTCATAAAGCCACCAGTTTCACAATCGTACTGTAACATATACAGCCTATGTTAACTGCAAATTTTAATGTTATAACATCTAGTCAGTTCAAAGACGGAATGCCCGTCGATTCCAGTTCAATCCGATTAAGGTAGCAGCAGTTTCCACCATGGAAAGTGTTCCGACTCGCGTATAAATTTGGGAAAGAAAAAAACTCCAACAGTAAATTGGTTCAAAGATAATAAAAATAATTTTAGTATATCATTTTCCGTGACTCATTATTCATTTGTTGTCATAAAATATTATTAATTCCAACTGCATAACTCTTCTTTTTAGTGAAATCTATGCGTTGGACATCATTATCATAAAATAATTACAATTTAAATCTTTCAACATTTTAGATTAAATTTCAAAATAATTCATGGTTCCATTATTTTCTGAAGACTTTAAATCAGTGATGCACAAACTTTTTTGATGTGAGGGCCAAGCGAAGAAAATAACTAAATGTATTAGCCTACTTACTTTCCATCTAAGTCATAAATTGGGTCACTTTTATATTCTAACTTTTTCATTGAATTGAAAAGACCCGTGGGGCCACTGAAAAGACCCGTGGGGGACACATTTGGCCCGCGGGCCAGGGTTTGTGCATCACTGCTTTAAATGAAGAAAGAAAAGACGAATTTAGTGGATACGTATTAATTGCCAAATGGATGTAAATATTGAATATGAAAACTGGATAAAAGAAGAGACGTGGCAATCAAAGATAATTGAATATAATCATATTTTGTTTCTTCCCTCCAAGTTCGAACCCTACTCACGAATTTCAATTGCCTTTTGAAAAACAATTAAATAAATAAAACTCATTCACAGGATTAATAGGTAAGGGGCTATTTTGTATAGAAATCGGAAATTAAACATACGTTTCATCAAACTGAAGCTGCTTGAATAAAAGAGGTTAAAATTGTGTTGCATTTGAATTCTGAATTGTAAATTTTTGTGAATTATAAATCGAAAATATTTACCAGCTTCTTATTTATTTTAATCGTTATTTAACATTATGATTATAAATATGTTTAAAATCGGATCAGACTTGAAGAGGAATCACAGTATGAATCTGAAGCTTGTCATTTCGATTTTTAATTTAAATTGGCCGAAAAAGTGGCTTTAAGTTATTAATTTATATATACTGCATATATATATATATATATATATATATATATATATATATATATATATATATATATCAATTAATGTTTTGAAAATTGAAGTATAGTTTAATAGGAACAAGAAAGAAAGAGTTTCTATTAATATAGAACACAATTCCACCCGATAGGCCATTCAGAGTACGAGTATCTCGCAACATTTCAAAGTATCAGGACATCCCATAAGTAATGTCGTTTTTTAGATCGGAATTTGAAGGACAAAAAAAAAACTCAACTGAAACTTTTTAATCTTTGATAGTATATATTTTCCATCGGAATCAATGACACTCTGCCAATGTCCTACAAGCTTTTCAATGCCATGTTTATAAAATTCAGGCGGTTTTGAGGCAAAAAACGTACAAAGACTGATGTGCAGGTCATCTAAAGAAGTATACTGTTTCTCGTCAAGATAGTTTTGCAGACTCCTGAAGAGATGATATAATCTGAAGGCGCAAGGTCTGGGGAATATGGAGGATGTGGAAGTTTTTCCCACCCAAGCTCCTCAATTTTTGCAGAAGTGATCCGAGCGGTATGAGGACGTGCGTTGTCTTGGTGGAAAACGATTCCTTTCCGATTAAACAAAGAAGGTCTCTTTTCTTTTAGTGCAGTGTTCAATCGATCCAGTTGTTGACAGTAGACTTGAGCGGTGATTGTTTGGTTGTGTGGTAAGGTTTCAAAGTGTATTACACCACCTTTATCACACCAAACACTAAGCAACACCTTCCGAGGGTGAAGATTTGGTTTTGGCTGTGGTGGTGTCGCTGGTTCTCCGGCACAAACCCACTGTCGACGGCGCTTAACATTCTGGTACAGTATCCACTTTTCATCACCAGTCACTAAACGGTGCAAAAACGGATCTTGGAGTTCACGGGAATGAAGAGCTGTGCTAATGTTTACCCGCACCCTCAGATTGTCGACCGACAATTCACGTGGCACCCATTTTCCTAACTTAGGCACTTTCCGGAGTTGTTGCAAATGTCGATGGATGGTGGACGGGGATGAATTGAGTTTCTGGGCCAATTCTTCGACAGTTGTTGAACAGTCTTCTTCAAGTGCGGCTAACAGCAGGTATCATCAAACTCAGCAAGGCGTCCAGAGCGTGCTGCATCTGTCAAACAGCAGTCACCATTCCTAAACTTTTGAAACTATCTTTGACATTTCCTCACATGCAGAATATCGTTGCCATAAACATCCTGAATGTTTCGCGTTGCTTCAGTAGCACTATTCCCTTTTTTGAACTCGTAAAGCATCATATGCCTGATATGCTCTTCTGATACCGACATGTTTATGAGGGGTTCACATAAAGCAAAACACACGTCTTCACTGGTCAAGGTCTGTAAAGTATGTAGCGAAACACGATAGATCTCCTCTTAGATATAACCTTCGGAAAATTTATACTTAAACCGAGTAGGACTAGTTTAAACTTAATCCATCGTAAAAAACGACATTACTAATGGGATGACCTGATAGATAGAATGTCAGTGTACAAACAAGGTCTCTGTAAATGACTCATCACAAGTGAAAGTAACAAGGCTCCGTGTTATCACACTTCAAAGAATATTCAAATCCGTATCCATTTTTATGCTATTTTCGTCAGTTTATATATCATATTTTACAAATTTCACCTTTTCAAATCAGCCTCCAGCCCTTGAGGTCACAAACAAAAAATAAAAAAAATAAATAAAAAATAAAAATAAATTGAAAAATAAAAATTGTAAGAGGAGCATACAAATTTATAAGGGAAAATTACCAAAGGTTTAGCACTCTGGCCTTCTTGTCTAAATCCGTTCTGAACGAATTCAAAACAACGGGATCGAGTTGAAAAAGACCTTTGCTCATGTTAAAGTTATTTGTAAGTTGAATAATAGCAGTCTAAGAATATTTCTATTAACAATGTTGCTAGAGTGAAACAAAACTGAAGCATTATTCCAATCAATACAATGGGATTACTCTGACAAATGGGCAAAAAGGGCACTGGACGACTGTCCCGTTCTAACGGAATATTGATGCTGTTTTACACGCGTGTGCAAATCCTTTACCGTCTGACCAATGTAAAAGGAATCACATTGTTTACAACCAATTTTATAGATAATGTCTGAATTATTGGTAGGACTATTTTTTACTATGATATTTTTCACAATATTGTTATATGAAAATACTACATTAATATCCAAAAGTTTAAGTACATTAGCAATGCCTAAAAAGCCCTGGAAAAATTGAATTACTAAAATATTCTTTGACAAAGTGCGAGTGTTATTATGCACACGATAGAAGGTTCGTTTTGCCTTGTTAAGACAAGATTCCATAAACGCAGGTAGGTAGCACAGATCACTTCCAATACCGTTGATTTTTTCCAATTCGGCATCGATGTATTCCGGACTGGCGATCCAAAGAGCGCGAAGAAACATTGAAGAAAATATGGCCTTCTTAATGGGGGTGTCATGTCCTGAGTAAAAGAGTACGTAGGACAAATTGTTTGTTTTTTTCCGATAGATATTAAACTTAAAACCTGGGCTTTCCCTATGTACACGCACATCCAAAAACGGGATTGAGTTGTCTTGTTCCACTTCTAAAGTAAACTTAATGGAGGGGACTTGATCATTTAACTGAAGGGGGAAGTCATCCAGGTCACGATTCATGGGCCAGATACACAAAATATCGTCGACGTACCGCAACCATGGGATGCCAACCCCCCAGGATTCTCGGAATGTAAGTAATTTCGAAAAACTCCATATAAATATTGGAGAGGAGGGGCGACAAGGATTTGCCCATGGCCATCACAAAAACCTGTTGATAATACTCGCTATTGAAAGTGAATTTACAGTCTTTGATGCAAAGCTTAATAAGTTCCAAAACGATGTGCTCCGCGGTCTTAGGATCGCCAGTCCGGAATACATCGATGCCGAATTGGAAAATTCAACGGTATTGGAAGTGATCTGTGCTACCCACCTGCGTTTATGGAATCTTGTCTTAACAAGGCAAAACGAACCTTCTATCGTGTGCATAATAACACTCGCACTTTGTGAAAGAATATTTTAGTACTTCAATTTTTCCAGGGCTTTTTAGGCATTGCTAATGTACTTAAACGTTTGGATATTAATGTAGTATTTTCATATAACAATATTGTGAAAAATATCATAGTAAAAAATAGTCCTACCAATAATTCAGGCATTATCTATAAAATTGGTTGTAAACAATGTGATTCCTTTTACATTGGTCAGACGGTAAAGGATTTGCACACGCGTGTAAAACAGCATCAATATTCCGTTAGAACGGGACAGTCGTCCAGTGCCCTTTTTGTCCATTTGTCAGAGTAATCCCATTGTATTGATTGGAATAATGCTTCAGTTTTGTTTCACTCTAGCAACATTGTTAATAGAAATATTCTTAGTCTGCAATTATTCAACTTACAAATAACTTTAACATGAGCGAAGGTCTTTTTCAACTCGATCCCGTTGTTTTGAATTCGTTTAGAATGGATTTAGACAAGAAGGGCAGAGTGCTAAACCTTTGGTAATTTTCCCTTATAAATTTGTATGCTCCTCTTACAATTTTTATTTTTCAATTTATTTTATTTTTATTTATTTTTTTTTTTTTTTTTTTGTGACCTATATATCATTCAGGCATTATCTATAAAATTGGTTGTAAACAATCCATTTGATCTTGAGTTGAATTCGAGCAAAGTGCTAAAATTGGCAGTTTCCTTACAAATTTGTATGCTCCTCCCACAATTTTTATTTTTATATTTACTATATCTATATATATATATAATATATATATATATATTTTTTTTTTGTAACCTATATATAGTCTTGAACTCTTTATTTACTTCAGTGTTCCTGAGGATGTCATTAGACGAAAACGCTTGAGCACCATTCTGTTTCCTTTCCTTCGTCGTTTTATTCATCATAAATATTTTTCACGTGTTATTTTCGTGAAATAATTTTCATATATATATATATATATATATGCGCTTCTTAACTGAAATATTTTTATTAGGACTATTCTACACTATTTTATTTGAGAAGACTTTATTTCCCAACACCGTTTGATCGCAAAAACAATACTGCGTCTAATAATGATTGCGAAAGAGAATTTCTTTGCGGGTTCAGAACGAAGCTTAGAGCGGAGAACAATCTTTCAACGCTAACTTGTGTGCACATGGAGTAGACAATGCTACCAGGGCAGCCTGTTTTAATTCTCCTCCAATTTCCATCCACCATTTCATGGGATCTTGGTGGATCAGTTTCCCAGCTGAATCTCTTTTACGCGAGGCGAGGACATTTTTCAAACTGTATCACACCCGCATCAAACTTCGCACTCAGTGACACAGTTTGAATTCGTCCTTCCTGGAGTGATAATTCAATACATTGTTTCCAAATCTAAAGGAGCACACATAAATTTGTAAACTAAAAACCCGGCTGTGCGGGTCCTTCACTTTCGGGTCGGGTCTGGGTCTGGGTCAATTTTAAAATTTACTTTCAGTTTCCGGGTCCGGGTCCGGGTCCGGGTCTTATTTCACTTTCGGGTTAAACTCGGGTCTGGGTCCGGGTCTGGGTACGACCTGCCAACCCTGAGAGAGAGATATATATATATATATATATATATATACTGTATGTATAAATTGACGATTGATTACACTGCCCAACACCAATTTTGCTGATTTAATTCTAACACCTGTTTTTAGGTAACTTTGGTGTGCTGATTTCAAAAATCACCTTAGTTTTTGCCTATCACGTCAGGTTTTCGAGCAATCAAATACGGATATTTTGGAGATAGTAATCCCTTGATTAGTGCGGTTAATTAATCCTCCGATGTCACCGCATATATCAAAACCGCATTAATCAAAGTTAAGAACCAATGGAAATAATTATAATGAATCCTGGAAAATAAAAAAAAATTTAGAATAACATTTATTTTAACTTTAAAGCATTTATTTTTATAGAGAAACGTATCTATAGTTGATTGAACATATATTTAAACTTTAAAGCATTTATTTTATAAAGAAAAACTAATCTGAAGTCGATTGAATATTTATTTTTTACAGAAAAACTTATCTAAAGTCAATTGAACAGTGTTAGCTTTTTTCTTTTCTGACAACATTTTGCGATAACAATCAATTTGCTTATCTAAACCACGGCGAACGTTCATGCTTCTGTCTACATTTGGATCCATCTCGAGTAAAAGATGTTTGGCCTTCTCAATTGTCCGAAACAATTCTTCAAGTTCTTTCACCGTGATTTCCTTCGAAATATTTTCCGTTTCTTCAGTTTCCTTTTTTTTCTTCATATGCCTGTTGATGCTCGATTACTAGAAGATCTTCGTCACTTAGGTCTTTTGAATGTGAAGCCAATAATTCCGGAACATTTCCCGAATCGACATCCTCGAAGCCAAGGTCTCTTCCAATCGTAGCAATATCATTAATGACTTCGTTGACAGGATTAATAAAACCACCAAAATCATTTGCGCATTCAGGCAAAAGATTCTGCCAGACCACTCTCATGCAGCCGGCTGTCAATTCTTCCAACGACTCGTGAATGTTTGCAACTGCTTGTTTAATGTTAAATTGTTTCCAAAATTCATGTAGAGTGATTGCATCTATGTGTAGGACGTCTGTGCGCACTTGTGTCTGCCGATAAACTGAACTTCTGAAGCGCAGTAGGGAAGCCGAAGGCGGGAGACGGTTTCGGCCCAGCTGGTTATTTGCCCGCCATTTTCAAACATTTTTGAACCGCACTATTCAAATTTTATACCGTAAATATCAAGGGATGGTCACAATAAATTTTTGCGCAGTAATCAAAACCGCATTTATCAAAACCGCACTAATCAAGGGATTACTGTATCGCATTTTGGCAGGGTTATGCCCAATTTTTTTTCTTTTCAACAAATAAGTTTTTACATACTCAGAATCAGCATGGAAAAGTAAACAATTGTGCACGGAGTGAACGTTAATATACAATGGTAATATTGACACATAAAGTGATTAAAAGTGTTTAAATAAGCAAAAAATGAATCCATATTAAAGCAAGCACGGGACCAGTTTTCTTAACATTGTCTTTTTCTTGTTTTCTTACTTTTCAGTGCTGATAAATTTTCTCTTATAGGACTTCCTAGAATGAGAGATGTCAAGACAATCTTTTTGCAGGCTCCAGCAATAGTCAGCCATCATATGGGTATCCCATCTTCCTTGGTATCGTTCTTCCATCACTTTGATATCTTCGTGGAACCTTTCACCTTGCTCTTCACTAACATCACCAAGATTTTCTGGAAATTTATCCAGATGACTGTTGAGATAATGAACTTTAATGCTCATGTTGCAACCCAACTGCTGAAAGTTTACAAGTAAATCCTGTACAAGATCTTTATAATTTTCAGACTTTTTGGATCATGACGTCACGCTCACGCCTGGGGAAATCACAGATACCCAAGATTTTAATATGTTGTACATGACCTTTAGATTTAATGCACAGATTTGCGTATTCCACAGATAAAATTTTAACAGTAAAACAGCTGTTAACAGGTCTCAAAAATCATCAATTTTGATAAGCGCCCTTCATGGATCATCCAAAATAGGCATATTGCATTGCACGAAAACCTGATGTGATGGACAAAATCTAAGGTGATTTTTGAAATCAGCACATCAATATTATCCAGAAACAGGTCTTAGAATTAAATCAGCAGCAAAAAATTTATTTTTTGTTGGGCAGTGTTAGTGATGGATAGATTATGGAAAGTGGTAAGTGATATATAAATAAATCATTTAAATTGTATGTACATTTTCTTCTTTTATATAATAAATATTTTGTATTTATCGCTTCACAGGCAACCTGTTAACGACGGTAGCTCTTGCAACGAGTCACACCAAACACTCAGCCACAACTTTGTTGGTGATAAATATGTCCGTGAGCACACTCCCAATTTCCACTTTGGTCATGCCTTTATTCACGGCAGTTTGCGTTGAAAAAACTCTCGACGAATACGAATTTATAACGACTGATAGCTTTAAGGTATTTTACATTCTCGGAAACCTGTGTAACGTAGTAGAACGACAAAGCATCACTGCGATAGCTTTATATCGGTGAGTCAATAGAAAATACTTTTATTCTTTCAACTTTCACAACCCTGAAGAGAAATATAAAATTTATTAAAATTATCCACGGTTACATTCCTTTCTAATTTTTAAAATGTACTTTTAACTTCAAATAGGTTTTGCGCTGTTGTATTCCCAGACTTTTGCAAAAAATATTTGGACAAAACCTGGGTTATTTGGACTTCCCTTATCTTAATATGGGTCTGTTCTTCTCTTTTATTAACACCTGGATTGATTGTGGTAAGTGATAATTTGATACATTCACAGTATAAGAAATTGTCATCCTTAATCCTTAATCTTAAATATGTTTGATTTGAATACATTTTATGTATATTCTGTTTAGTGTCACCAAAATAATTTTGAGTGGTCATTTTTGGATTCTAAAAACAGTGTTTTTAAAACTTTTTCAAGAATTTTCTTGTATGCACGAAAGCTCACTCATTACTAATATTATTTTTAGGCTGTGAAACATATTGAAGAGCACAAAGACAGATATTACATTACTTATTACAATGAATATCACATCGGTTATGCAGTTCGTAAACTTTTCGGTTTCATATTACCATTCTTCATCACAATTGGATGTCTCTTGATTATATTTTACAAGGTAAAATATTATTAATTCATTATTATTATTCAATCATTTCTTTGTAAGATGTGAATTTCTCGACAAAAGAGCTTCATTTGATCATAATAATAATAATAAAGTATTTTGTTGTTTAACATTCTTCGTAAAGGCAAGGGTTATGTGATGTGAAGGTGACCTACGGTTTTACGTGTAATTCAAACGAGGGTCCGCTAAATCATCTAAACGTAGAGGACGGTGGCCCTTCTAAGTACTGAAAAGACATAACGTCTTTTAAACACTCTGATCTAACGGGAAGCTGTGTTATGACGTGGACACGTGGACACGACGTAGCCTTTCTTTTGTTTGGGCTGATGAGACTCATTGTCCCGAGATCTTTCAGGCTCACACTCAGGGTTAAAAATTTAATTTTCTTCCTTGTTTCCATGCCATCATTTACAGTGTTCATATCTATTAGCATATTAATTAAAATATTAATCAGTTAAAAGCATATAAAAATATATTTGCCAAGAATCTTTAACTTCAAATTTAAAGGTACAATTTTTCAGAATTATCCAGTTAGTAACTAGAAAATCGAAGCGTAATTTTTAACAGAATTTAAAGTTATGACAACAAAGTTAATGAATGTTTAGATGATGAAGGATTGGGGAAGCGATACTGTAACTAAAGGTTGGCCAACCCCTTGCCCGCGGGCCAATATATGGCCCATCAAGGCTGTCAGGGTTGCCGGCCGCCATCGGGTGGCAAATTTGGATCCACTTACAGCTGCGAACAAGCATTTTCCTCAATGAATTTTATTAAGAATAAGTACCGAACAGCTTTAGCCGACGCTCAAAACAGGCTCAAAAATCACACTAAAGTTCAGCTAGTGTAGAAAATAACTTTTTTTTCAATGTTTGAATTTTCTAGCTTTTCAGGGTTCGATTTTCTGAACGATTATATTTCATCTATTAGTGTTTTAGCATATTTTTACACATATGTGTGTTTGTATTTCAATAAAAAATTTCAGTGTACTTGAATTATTTTTTATTTTACCTTATTATTCTAGTCTAGATTTCAGAAAAGTGGCACTCTGAAAATTACTGACCAATTTGTTGGCCCATCGCTTGGAAAGGTTGGCCAACCCTGCTCTAACTACTTTATAAATCTTTCATGTAGAGGTGAAATAGCATTTGGTTAGAATGGGTAAATTCACGATAAATTTTTTGACAACATCCTAGATGATTATTCAGTCATCCGATCATCCGATGATTACTCTGATCATTTTCATATTTCGAAAAACAAATTAAATGGTTGGATCTTGTCAATTGTCTGAGTTGTTGCAAACAAGTATTATTTTCTGTATGTAGTAATGTTAGCTCAAATTCTTGGAATATATTTATTCCTGACATCATTAATTAAAAAATTTTCTTGTATTCATATGCAGGTCCGTCAGAGCAGATCAAATACCACAAGCACGATCGTTCGACCTTGGCAAAAACACGTTACGAAAATGTTGACGTGGCTTTTCATTCTTGAGTGTGTTTTCTCAGTCCCTCTTTTCCTGCCTTCATCTGTTAAAGTTAAAGGATACTTAGTTATAGCAGCTTTATACTTGTCGCAATTTTGTATCAATCCGTTTATCTACATTTACACTTGCCACTGCTACAAGGAAGATTGTCTTCGTATTTTAAAAAATCTTGTTCCCTCATGGTGTCAGATGAGCACCACTCGAAAGAGGAATAGTCATCACACTGAGGGAACAAATACCTCAGTGCTCTAGAAAAAATGCGGTCGATATCCTCCAAGCATAAATGATAAGTGCTTCATTTGGTGAACGAGAAACTAAAACTCGAGCATTTATGCATAAAAGGGGTATCCCAGCTCTATGATTAACATTAAATTCAACTTAAAATTATGTTAAAGTTAATGAATTATGTAAATAATTTATCTGATTTGACGTGAGTTTCCGCCTTTCTTCATTACAAGGTCTTTCATGAATGAAAGAGAACTTGGAAATTGCGTTTTTGCTAATTTCAAATTGATATGTTGCAAAATGCCATCGTAAAATATTGCTAAACATAATTTATCCGACTTGGATAACCTGAACAGGTCCGAGTGGCTTCATTTTGTCCAAATGTAATCATAATATCTCATTTCGCTGCCACATTTTGTAAATAATTTCAGTAACACCGACAAGTAAATTTCTTTCTGATATCTTCTCCACTCCATTTCAATGTGCTTACTAAAACACTAATTAGTAAGCAGGACTAAGAGTTCGTAGTTTGTTATTGATTAGCATCATCGAGAGTCGAACCATTGACTTCATTATCTTCATTTCACTTATTGGAATAACTAGATATATTAAACGAATCTTTATGAGCTTCATAGAATCATTTTGGCTCTCTAGAAAAAGAGTCAATCACTCAACCACGTTTATAATATGTATTTGCCAAATGAGAGAAACATTTATTAATTTTCACTACTTCATTATTGGTGAAAATAACTCTTTAAACACACACACACACACACACACACACACACACACACACACACACACATATTTCATATATATTGTTGGGGAAATTACATTTTTTTATATCTAAACAGTGTTGGCCATTTGTACCTTAGCCTTTTGTTTTTAAACTTAACACTCTTGACTGCTTCTTACGCGTTTTGCGTCAAAACTCTCTCCTACCCTTGCGTCACTTCTTACGTGAAACATGTCAAGTTGATCTAGACAAGAGTAAATGCAAAAGTTCTCTGAGAATTGTCGTCTTGACGCATGTATTGTGTCAGCTGTGACAGGGCAGAGATCAACTTGACGCGTTTCGCGTAAGAAGTGACCCAAGGGTAGGATAGAGTTTTGACGCAAAACGCGTAAGAAGTAGTCAAGAGTATTAAATTATATTTTTCATTGCTACATTTCGGTGTTCATTCTGAAAATCTACAAAAAGAATTTTGTAGGATTCTCTCAAAATTGTACCCTCAAATTGATTTTAATTTTGTACTTTTTAATGATTTTCATTTGAGTTGTTTATTTCATTATAAAGATAGACAATATCTCGCAATTCGTTCCTCACTTGTTTGCCTTTATAGCTGTACACGATGTCAAAGTGTATCTTATGCGGGTTGTACTAAAAGAAACCTTTCAGTTTCGTGTACAGAAGATGAGCATTGGAGTAGGTCCGTCTAGAACTGGCATTCCGTTGAGCAGATCCGATCTTATCTGTAAGTAGCAATATATATATTAACGATTTGAAACCGAACTTAAATTATTGTATAAGGTTGTAACATATATTCTGCTCGATTTTTTAGTTCATTCAGAACGAAAATGAAATGACTTATAAGGACAAATTTGCTCGAATTTTTACTTTATTCACAACAAAAATTAAGTGACATAATGACAAATTAATCAACAATATAATTCCCTTATTTTTCTATAACCTCCTCCCACCTGTAGAAAAGTTTTTTATGCTACGTTCGAATAAATCCCTTGGTTTCGAGTCACAAAAAACGATCACTTCGTTTTCAATAGCTTCCCTGGATTGGAACTTTTGTCCATCTCGGTGGTGTTGCAGACTTCTGAATAAATGGTAGTCTGAAGGTGCGATGTCAGGAGAATAAGGTGGATGAGGCATTTTTTCCGCAACCAAATGCCTCCATTTGGGCAGTGGTGATTCGAACAGTGTGAGGGCGCGCGTCATCCTGGTGGAATAGAACACCTCTGCGATTAATTAATGCAGGACATTTTTTCTTGTAATGTCATCTTCAATCGTTGGAGTTGTTGGCAGTAGACTTCAGTTGTGATTGTTTGGTTATCTGGCAGAAGCTCAAACTGAATAATTCCTTGCATATCCCACCAAACGCATGCAAAATTTTCTTTGGATGGGGTCCATTCCTTGCCTGAGGTTCAGGCTTTGTTTCACGGCTAAGCCACTGATGTCGACGCTTAATATTGTTATAGAGGACCCATTTTTCATCCCCAGTGACGATCCGATTCAAAAACGGTGCTTGCAGTTGCCGAGAATGCAGTGATGTGCAAATATCAATTCGATGTTCAAGATTCGCTTGTGACAAATCATGCGGAACCCATTTTCCAACTTTCACTACTTTTCCTAACAGCTTCAAATGACGATGAATGGTCATATGGCGAACGCCAAGTTGCAAGCCAAATTCTCTTACAGTTACCGTTGTGTTTTCCTCCACTGTTGTTTTCAGCAACTCTACATCTAACTCATTTGGTCGTCCTGTTCGTTGATAACACCGGTCTGCATGAAAATCGATTTCTTTATTTTGAGTTGTGATTCTGAAGCAGTTCGCTGCGCTGAATTCAAAAATGCTACTAGTTGTTTCCTATCACCCACAGTTTTAAGGTTATTAGCAAAACAATTTTGGGGCGTTTTGTAATTTTTTACCTTTTTCATCTTTAATTAATTTCGTTTTTTCATATTTTTCAGATAGATAATTCTAACATTACGTCTTTAAAATTTTAATAATGGCTTCGAGAGGATGTACCCATAGTCCAGACATATTTTGTTATATTTGTGGTCGGTATGTTGTTGTAAAACAAAAGACAAATGTAACGACCTTCATTAAGAGAGCTTATCATGCTTATTTTGGAATTAAATTAGGAGATCAAGACAAAAGTTCGGCTCCACACAAGGTTTGTCTTACGTGTGTTGCGGCACTAAGGAATTGGAGCAAAGGTAAAAAGAAAAGTTTGCCATTTGGGATCCCTATGGTATGGCGCGAGCCTAGAAACCATACCGACGACTGCTACTTCTGTTCTTGCAATGTTAAAGGTTATAATGCAAAGAATAAAGAGAGCCTTCAATACCCAAGTCTTCCATCTGCAATAAGGCCGGTACCCCATGGACCAGAAGTTCCTATTTCCCGCCCACCCGAGAGTCTGCATCAATACAATTCAGATTCTGATTCAGCTCCAAATCCAGACAATGATGATGTTTATGAACAGCCAACAGCTGACCGAGATCCTAAACCATTAGCCCAAGCCGAACTAAATGACTTAGTCAGGGATTTGAATCTGCCTAAGGACTCTGCAGAACTTTTGGGGTCTAGATTGCAGGAGAACAATTTATTGGCATCCGACACATACTTTGCTTGGTACAGAAATCGTGAGAAAGACTTCGTGCCTTTTTTCGAAGAAGATGGTCCCTTGGTATTTTGCAAGGACATCACAGGATTAGTGTGCAAGCTAGGCATCGAATACCAAACCAGTGACTGGAGGTTGTTTATAGATTCCTCTAAAACCAGTCTAAAAGGAGTGTTACTGCACAACGGTAACAAATATGCATCAATCCCAGTAGCCCATTCTACTCATTTAAAAGAGACCTATGATAACATGAAACTGCTTCTGGAAAAAATTCAGTATCAAAATCACAGATGGATATTGTGTGGGGATCTCAAAGTCCTTTGTATGTTACTTGGGCAGCAATCAGGATACACTAAGATGCCATGTTTCATCTGAGAATGGGATAGTCGAGCACGTGACCAGCACTGGAAGAGGAAAACTTGGCCTCCTAGAGAGAATCTTACCCCAGGATCAAAGAACATTTTACATGGTCATCTAGTTGAACCAAATAAAATCCTCCTACCACCCTTGCACATTAAGTTAGGCTTGATGAAGCAGTATGTCAAAGCATTGAATAGAGAAGGTGAGTGTTTCAAGTACATTTGTTCAAAATATCCAAAGATTAGCTACGAGAAAATAAAGGAAGGTGTTTTTATAGGTCCTCAGATTAGAACGTTATTGACAGACGATCATTTCCTGAACACAATGACCAATAAAGAAAAAGAAGCATGGCTTGGTTTCAAAGATGTTGTTGAAAACTTCTTGGGAAACTACAAAAGCCAAAATTATGAAAGACTGGTGGAAAATATGCTTAAAAAGTTTTGCGCCTTAGGCTGCAACATGAGCCTGAAAGTTCACTTCTTATTTTCGAATCTTGACCGTTTTCCCGAAAATCTCGGAGATGTCAGTGAGGAGCAAGGGGAACGATTTCACCAGGACATCAAAACCATGGAAAGAAGATATCAAGGAAGATGGCATACAAATATGATGGCGGATTACTGCTGGTGTCTGCAACGAGATCAGCCTAACGCACAGCATAAGAAAACATCAAAGAAGTACCGGTTTAGTCGTCATTAGTCAGATCTACCTTCGTAGTCCTAAGTCTTTGGAATAAGTCCTGAAATGTTTGCAAGTAAAGAAGGTAAATATATTTTGTTTCTTTCAGTTATCTTTTTATTCTTTCATAAACAAGCAATATGCTTGTCCAAGTGCTAGGAGCTATTTAATTCTCCTTTAATTAGGTTTTACTCTATCACCTAAAGATTTCGTGCTACAAGGGGTGTTGTAATACCTCATCTGTCCCCAAATGTTAACCACCCATTGATGGGAGGGGAGAGAGTATTTTGCTTGGAACGGGACTGGTTGTTATATATATTTACCCAACATTATTATGTAAGCGTTACTTTAGTCTATAACAACAAAATTTATGGTTTAGCATGTGCAATCCAATGTTGGTCTCGATAAAATGGTTCACATTTGGGGATAAATGGGGGATTTATGACACACCCTGTAGTAAGAAAACCATACGTGATAAGGAAAAACTAACTATATTTTTGAGATCAGCGCACTCAAATTATATAGAATCACCAACTACTTTGTAAAAATCGATCGACAAGTTTTCAAATGTGTACTGGTGTAATCTTTCAGACTGAAGTCTCCATTTCTGAACTTCTCAAACCATCTCGTACACATCCATTCGCTCACAACATCATTTCCATAAACTCTCTAAATGTTTCTTGGGGATTCACTAGCGTTACATCTTTTATCGAACTCATACAGCATCACATGTCGAATATGCTCTTTCGTGGGCTCCATGTTTTTTCAATTACTGTAATATCGTAGGAGTGTCATTGTAACTGTATGAAAAACACGAGAAAATATTCATTAGCCTAATCCTACACTAGCCTAAGTCATTCTGCATCGTGATAAAAAACATGTGCGAACATGTCGCCGCGTGTATTTTGCAACATTTCTAAAACTATTTCACATTATCTTGAGGTTATTCTATTACACTGGTATGCATCAATTTTGCTGTCAAGGGTTTTGTAAGTGATTCTTATAGAGCTTTTCCTGCTGATTTCGAATCTGCAATCCGTTTTTCTCAATCAGCTCAGGTTATCCGGCTATGGCCTCATAAGTAAAATAGAATTTTTCGTGATTTTGTCAAAGCGGAATTGGAACAGTAACATCTATCATCACTTGTTTCACTTGTATAATCTTTTTTTACTTTTCAGGCATATAGATAAAATATTTCATAATGAATAGAGCGTGTAAAAATGATCCCAATAGATTCTGCTACATATGTGGGACGGTTACCATGCCAAATAACCAGTCCCAACTCATTAAATTTGTGAAGACAATGTATAGAGCATACTTTGGAATTAAGTTAGGGGACCAGGACAAAAATTTCGCCCCTCATATGTGCTGCAAGACGTGCATTGAAAATTTGAGAAGATGGAGCAAAGGCAGAGCGAAATCTTTGCCTTTTGGAATTCCCATGATTTGGAGAGAAGGAAAGGATCACGTGACAGATTGCTATTTCTGCATGACAAACCTCCAAGGTGAGCTTATAAATTTATTTTTCTTAAATATTTTGAAATCCTCGTATGAAACTTGACATAATATTCACCATAATGTAATATTCACCATATATAGCATAATATTCACCATAATGGTAATCATACATTTACATATACATATTGTTATAGAAAATACATTTACACATACATATTGTTATACAAGTTACATTTACATATACAATGATTGTATATTTTCTTTCTTTTTCATTCATATTGTCCCCGAAGGGACAATATGAATGAAAAAGAAAGAAAATATACAGACTCCATCGACCTATTTCATATCTTACTGACCGCAGCCTTCCCTCACGAGCCGCCACTGTCTGAATGCTTCTTCTATTTCATATGCAAGTTTTATATCCATGTTTCTGTGTTTCTATTTTCAGGAGTTAACAAGAAGAATAAACACATTGTTGTATACCCTGACATTCCTTCTGCTATGAGACCTGTACCCCATGGTCCTGGAATTCCAATACCCGACCCACCTCAAACCCTGGACTTCGATGATTCTGATGATGAATCAATGACCAATGCCAATGACCAGTCCCAGTCGTATATACCTCAAAATACCGCTTCAAATGAGCCGAGGCCTCTCAACCAGGCCAAACTTAATGATCTTACCAGGGATTTAGGACTTTCCAAATTAGCTGCCGATATCTTGGGCTCACGACTTCGAGAGGACAACTTGCTGGCTCCGGGAACAACATTCTCCTGGTATAGGAAACGAGAGGAAGAATTCCGCAACTTTTTTGCAGTGCACGAAAATACCTCTTCCTTAGTGTACTGCTGCAATGTTGAGGGGCTAATCGAATCCTTGGGCCTGCCATATAACGCATCAGAATGGAGGCTATTTATAGACTCGTCTAAACGAAGTTTGAAAGCAGTACTTCTCAACATTGGGAATAGGGTTGCATCAGTCCCTGTAGCACATTCCGTACAACGTACTGAGAGCTACGATAACATGAAAATTTTACTGGATGCTCTCGTATACGACCAACATAACTGGAGGATCTGTGGAGATTTGAAGGTAATACTAATATCATAAGTAAACTATTGCTATTGACTATGTTGTTTTTCCAAAGGTTATTTGAGAGCGTATAAGAACACTTAACTTCCCCACAGAAGTGATACAGTCCAATGCATAGATTTTTTTTATCTGATAGAACAAATTCTCTAAATTCTTTAAATATTTTCATTTTTTTTCAGATTGTGGCATTTGTATTGGGAATGCAAGGGGGATACACGAAATACCCATGTTTTCTCTGCAAATGGGATAGCCGAGCGGATGAGAAGCACTATGCACAGCGTGAATGGGCATCCAGAGAGAATTTTGAACCTGGGTCGCATAATGTCGTTTCAGTGCCCCTTGTACCACCAACAAAAATTTTGCTCCCACCACTTCATATTAAGCTGGGCTTGATGAAAAATTTCATCAAATCAATGAATAAGGAGGGTTCAGCATTCCGATATCTCGAGAGTAAATTTCCTCATATATCTGATGCTAAACTAAATGCTGGGGTTTTTGATGGTCCTCAAATTCGAACTTTGATCAAGGATACTCAGTTCGAAAACGCAATGACTCCAACTGAGAAGAATGCCTGGCAGGCATTCAAATCAGTTGTCACTGATTTTCTTGGCAAGCGTAGAAGTCCAGAATACGAGTCCGTTGTCGAAAACTTGATGGAAGCTTTCAAAGCTCATGGGTCGCGCATGTCCATAAAAATGCACTTTTTGTGGTCCCACTTGGACTATTTTCCTGAAAATTGCGGGGATTATAGTGAGGAACAGGGTGAACGATTTCACCAAGATATCAAAATAATGGAAGAGAGGTACCAGGGAAACTGGGATATCAATATGCTGGCGGACTTTTTTCCATATTCATTGTATGAATAAAAGTATTTATTCACACAATGTTTTCATTTTTCACGAGTGTTCTTATAATATTACTCGTATCTACAGTGTTTAAGCTAAAAAAATCAATAAATTTGGGGATAAAATTGGACTTATAATAAATGGCCAATAGAGAAAAAAACCTGACCTGATTGAGGAAAACCAATGTCATTTTCGAATTCAGCATGGTCGAATTATATAATATGAGTTGAAAAAACCCTCACAGCAGACAAAAAAATTTCATATGCATACCAGTGTTATCTATCGTCCGTTTTCTAATCGAGCAGAATTTATGTTCGAACCTAATAGACCCTCATCATTTCCATAGGCGGATCTAGAGGCGAGGGGTGGGGCGGGTCAGCGACGTCTGGATTCCCCCTCAATACCTTGCAAGTATCTTATTTGAATGACGTGTATTCCGCTGAAAACAAATTTTGTGTTTGTAAATAGATCATAGTTATTTTATTTTATTCAAATTCTCTTTTGAGTCTTTATCTGTATACACTGTACTTCCAAATTTGTAGTTGTAATGGTTTTCATAGGTAACCTTAGCACTAGTGCAGCCATATCATTATTTTCATCTTCAGCTTATTCTGATAGTTCTTTTAATTGGCAAGACATTTGTAATTGTTTGAAAAATTTTCTGTGATAACTGTTGTACCCAAATTATATTTTTTATTTTGTATCATATTTGAATGAGACTGATCTAATAAAACAACACAATTGATTTTACACTCGCTCATTGATGGTCTGCTTTATGAAAAAAATTTTAGTACTGTACCCTTTTTTATTTTAGGGGGTGCCCTTTTTTCTTTGGGATCGCTTACTGAAATGCCTAGATCCGCCCTTGATTTCCACTTAATATTTTGTAACCTTTATTCCTAGCCATGTTTTGGTTCTCATATTTGTCTTTTTAATTTCATGTATTTTATGTGTAATTCAGGTTTATTTCTTTGTTTACTGATGATGATAAGATTAGTTGTCGAAACGTCTGAAATATATGAAGCTTTTATCAATCGTCTTGTTTTTTACCTTTGTTAAATATATATGTATATATATATATATATGATGAATAAAACCACGAAGGGAAAAGAAACACAAAGTGGTGCTCAAGCGCTTTCGTCTAATGACACTGCACCAAGGACCCCGATTAGTCAGTACTCGTAATTCTCCTACATACGAGCGGAATCAAATGACCTGAGGGGGCACCTTCGCATGCCGTACATATATACATTTTAAATGCAAACAACACACAGTATAATTAATGTAAAGAACGACGCTTGTGTAGAAGAGCGTTCCGACTGGCAATTGGATGATCCCGGGTTCGATTCCTGAGAGGTACTTCATTTTTCATTTGCTCGTTCTCCCTCCTCATCTTGTGCAGAACGCTCTTCTACACAAGCGTCGTTCTTTACATTAAATATATATATATATATATATATATATATATATATACCATATGTCCCACAAAAAAGTACACCCAACTTTAGATTGTACTAACTCCTCCAAAAATTGAGATATTTTGGATCTGTTTGTTTGATTTAATATAGCAAATTATTCTTTGTTAACGTTCAAATTCATTCATGTTTAAACGATTTAGTGTTTAAGCATCTGCTTTTAACTGAAGGGTACAGCAAAATGGGTTGCGCGAATGATCATTTCTCCCAGCCAGATAGCTCCTCTTGCTTTAACCAATGTGCTACTTTTTACGTCGAAGGATATTGCAAATATTTTTTTTAAATAATTCGAACTTTTGTATCTAAGATACGAGTCATACATATAAATGAAGAATCTGAATTACTAAATTTATAAATAACTTTGAAACCCTTATCATGCAGTTTACACGAAGGCAGCGCGTTCTCATGGTCACAACTTATCTGCAAACTAAAAGCTTAAAACAAGTTCAGAATACCTTCGAACTGCAATTTCCCGATAGAGCTTCTCCAACTAAACATACAATTTTGAAGAATGTTCGGAAATACAAAGAAGAAGGAACGGTCCTCAATTTGAACAAAGGACGTTCAGGCCATCCGAAGACGGCAAGAACAGACGAGAACATTCAGCATGTTCGGCATTTATTAGAGAGACATCCAAAAGTGTCCACCAGGCGAAATGGTACAGAACTCTCACGCATGTCATTTCATCGAATAGTTCGTGAGGATTTGAATTTGTACCCATACAGAATGGAAATTCGACATCAACTCATTGAAGGAGATCTACCTCGCCGCCTAAGATTTGCCCAGTGGTTTCTTGAAAAACCAGAAAGATTCACGGAACAATTAGTGGTTGGAGATGAGGCGGCCTTTTTTATGAATGGTCTAGTGAACAGACAAATCTGCCGCCAGTATGCACCAAAAAATCATCCACCTGACAATCATATCTATGAAAAGAATAACTCTAGACAAAAACTGTCTCTCTGGGTAGGACTGTGCGGTAATGGAGCGGTAATTGGCCCGGTCTTTTACGATGGTAATCTAAATGGTGAAGCTTACCTAGAAATGATAGACCGAGAAATCCTTCCACAAATACGTATTACTTATGGAAACCGATTTAATCGTATTTGGTGGGTGCAAGACGGAGCTCCTGCTCACAGGAGAGTTATTGTGAAGGAACGCTTGCAGGAGTCTTCCACCAAAGAGTAATTGCTACAGGCCATGACATTGAATGGCCTCCCAGAAGCCCTGACTTGACCCCGTGTGATTACTTTTTATGGGTTCATTTGAAAAATAGAGTATTTGCATCACAACCTATCAATTTAGATGATTTGAGGACTCGCATCACAGCTGAAATCAACTTGTTAAAAGACAATCCAGATCTTATTAAAAGAGTGATGGGGAAGATGAGAGCTCGACTCCAGATTTGTATCGATAGGAATGGCGGTCATGTTGAAAGAAAACGAAACTAAGCATAACTTTGGCAATAAGGAATAAAGAAAAATCTGCTTTGTATCTTATTAAAATTATGTTAAAGTATCTATTATTATGTATTTGTCTTTTCATTACATCGATAGCACACATTATTTTTTCATTGACCAATTTTGCGCAATCCATTTTGTTGTACCCTTCAGTTAAAAGCAGATGCTTAAACACTAAATCGTTTAAACATGAATAAATTTGAACATTAACAAAGAATAATTTGCTATATTAAATCAAACAAACATCCAAAATATCTCAATTTTTGGAGGAGTTAGTACAATCTAAAGTTGGGTGTACTTTTTTGTGGGACATATGGTGTATATATATATATATATATAATATATATATTATATATATATATATATATATATATATTTGATGCAAACCCACAACGAAAAAGAAAAATGACTTCAAGGCCTTTCGTGTATTCAGAAGTACACCTCGTCAGGGAATGAAACCAGACGAGGTGTACTTCTGAATAAACGAAAGGCCTTGGAATAATTTTTATTTTTCCTTGCGGATTTGCATCATTCATTCATTTTACGTGTTTAATTGTGAAATTCATCCCATATATATATATATATATATATATATATATGTTAAACACAGACCGTGCATGGAACAAGGAACTCTTCTGGGAAAATTAAATCCACTATAGTCCGAATAAGTAATGGTAAATGACAAATACCATAGTTTTTCTTTTTCATGACGCTAGCCTTGTTCCATGCACGGTCTGTGTTTAACATATAAGTTTCTCAGGGGACCATTCTGAGTTTGTGTGTGTATATATATATATATATATATATATATATATATATGTTTAAATAATTAACTGTAGTAGGAATAGTAAGGATAATAAAAGTGTTGAAATGTTTTGCTTGTAGCAAAACTATATTCTGCGGAAAATACTAATTAATTGTACAAAATTTTTTATGAAAAACCACAATGGAAATGAATACTAATAATGGCAAAACACTTTCGAATGTTTCCTAAATATACATACATACATACACTGCTGAAACATGAAAGTGCTTGGTCATTATTATAGTGAAAATAAAAAAGCCTTTACTTCTATCATACTTTTCCCCTACCTTTAATTATCTCACTTTCTACTATTATCACTCTTTCTACTTCTTTACATTCGTTTCGCCGTGTCTTACAAACGGGTAGACGAGTAGTATGGCCGCCATTGGAATTTCGAAAGAACAAAACAAGGGAGGAGGAAAAAAGACGACTCTTTATCGTTATTTACTGATTTTTATTTATGCCGAAACAATGAACAAGACGGGGTAAAGCGAGTGCGGATTCACCATTTTAATTTGATTGTGGAGAAAGGTACTTTAAGTTAAGTTTAAAATCACAATCACATACAAGAAACGAAAACAACCTAATTGGGACAAACCACGTCCCGAGAACTTACGTTTTGGGGAATTTTTCGTGCCTTCTGCCTCAGGAGTGTTGCCAAATAGCATTTTAACTAACTTAATTTCATACAAAACATTATTAAATTTCTTATTAAACATTATTATATTCTTTATTAAAAACCAATACGCGACATTATACATTTTCAGTTTCCTTGCACTACATGCCTACAGGGTGTCCCGAAAAGTCTGTACCCAATGACAAATACTCGTACATTGAAACCAGATGAGAAAAACATTTTTTTGGAATGTTCAAAATATTTGACATTCAGTTCAAAGCACTCTTCTGTCGAACTGAATTCGATTGTCGTTGTAGCTTTTGTAACTTCATTATAATTACGATCAATCAAATTCAACCAAATTACACACGAAGGAAAGCGACCAATGTTGGGCAAGAAGCTTGACCTTCGTCAGAATAAATAATTCCGGCGAAGCAAAACAAATAAGTAATTGTAATTGCTTGATTAAAATAGGTATTTTTCGAATTACACCCCATTTCTCGGACAAAATAAATAAATAAATAAATAAATATATACACAGAAGGTTGAAAGAGTAAATATACATCTTCGGTTTTTCCATAGTTGTTGATTTGATAATAAAAGTCAATAAATAATGACCGACATATTGAATCGAACGTATTGCTTCCCCTTTCAATTATGTAAAGGTGACACACGTTCTCTCATTTAATCGATAAACTTTGCCATTTGTTCGCGTGGACAATCATCATGGTGTCTATTTACTTTTGTCAACCCTCCGTAGATTCAGTTATTTTGAAGTCGGAACAGAGAGCATATTTACTTAAACCTTTACTTAAATTCATTGATCTTAAAGTCACTTGGATCAAAACACTTGAGTAAAGAATTGAACTTCCTTACGTGAAATTCACAAATATCTTCAGACATAAAAAATAGCAGTATAAAAAATTTAAGAAATTTACGTATTTGAGTATGATTTCGATTGTGTTGACTCTGAAACATACTTACAAAGGATCATCTGTAACATACTTACAAAGGATCAAACACCAAAAAAGATAAACATCAGAAGTCGAAAGTAAAAAAGAACATTATTAAAAATAAACGTTATAAGATGAAAAGTGAAAAGGCAATAAAATGGGAAACTAGGAGCTAATGGGACTCGAACACGCGTAGCATTGTTTCAAAGACAGCGTTCCTACCGATCTCGCCCTCCAGACCGTGTACCCCTACGAAAGGTTCATTCATGTGAGGCCAATATCTACGTTGTTTGACCATGCTCCACTCAACTCATTCGCCTTTATATAACATATAAGTGCTTTAAGTCGAATAACCGCACCTATTAAAATGCGGTTATTGTACTTTAAACGCATCCATAAACGTTATAAAAATTTCAGGGTTTCTGTTCAACATATTAAAATAATGTTAGCATTTTTTATTTGACTCATCCCAACAACGGTTCCCCTCGATCAGAGAACTTAAGCGACGTTGGGTCTGATTAATAGTTAGAAGGGTGACCCTCTTTCGCGTCTAGATGATGTAGCGACCTTTAGATGATTCGAATTCCACGTAAAGCTGTGATTCCCCTCCCTCACATGATTTTTACCACTACGGAGGAGGTTAAACAACTGAGAAACAGCAACAACATCATCACCATTTTAGCTGACTTCATTATCGATAACCGAAATACTTTAACATACAAAGGGTCGACAAAAGTAAATAGATAACTTCGGTTTTTTCCAAATTTTTTAATTTGATATTAAAAGTAAAAAAAATAACATTTATTAAATGAATATATTTAGAATAATGGTGTTACTTTCCCCTTTGAATTACGTAAACATGACACACGTTCTGGCAGGCCATTGATGAAGTTTGTCATTTTTTCTTAAGTACGACCATGGTGGTGTCAATTTACTTTTGTCTATACTCTCTATAATATGTTATAATTTGAAAGCAACACTTCTTTGAGAGAATATTTTAACACTAAATTTAGATCAATACTTCTTTTACATTAACAAAAATAAAAATAAATTCCATACTTGTTCAGTTGATATTTTTAGTAATATATATATATATATATATATATATATATATATATATACATTTTAACTGCAAAGAACGCACAGTATAATTAATGTAAAGAACGACGCTTGTGTAGAAGAGCGTTTCGCACAAGATGACGAGGGAGAACGAACAAATGCATATATATATATATATATATATTATATATATATATATATATATATTGTCCCATATGTAAGTCCGGCCTCATAGGAAAAATTATTTTTAATTAAATTTACAAAAGTAATACATTAGAACTAAAACAAATGTTCAAATTGATGTCTTGTTTTGAGCCCTTTTTTTTTTGTTGCAGGTGGAATAACACGCAGTGGCTAATATGGAAGCGAGTTACACTCTTGATGCAAAATATTTTTTGATATGAAGGTCATCTGGAGGTGCCGCATGGGACTTGAAATTTCAGATCTTTGTGTTGCAGTCATTTCAAGCGCCTTGGACCAACGAACAAAGAAGAGAGCTCAAGTTGTTGACAAAATGAAGGTCAGACGAGAAAGAAAAAAAGAACGGGAATGAATTGCAACGGCAACTCAACTTGTCATCGTTGATGGTCGTAAAGATGACACGCAAATTCAGGTAAAGAAAGGATTGAAATATTACCTCACTACCGAGGTTGAAGAATGTAAGTCCGGCCTCATAGGAAAAATTATTTTTAATTAAATTTACAAAAGTAATACATTAGAACTAAAACAAATGTTCAAATTGATGTCTTGTTTTGAGCCCTTTTTTTTTTGTTGCAGGTGGAATAACACGCAGTGGCTAATATGGAAGCGAGTTACACTCTTGATGCAAAATATTTTTTGATATGAAGGTCATCTGGAGGTGCCGCATGGGACTTGAAATTTCAGATCTTTGTGTTGCAGTCATTTCAAGCGCCTTGGACCAACGAACAAAGAAGAGAGCTCAAGTTGTTGACAAAATGAAGGTCAGACGAGAAAGAAAAAAAGAACGGGAATGAGTTGCAACGGCAACTCAACTTGTCATCGTTGATGGTCGTAAAGATGACACGCAAATTCAGGTAAAGAAAGGATTGAAATATTACCTCACTACCGAGGTTGAAGAATATATTATCCTAATACAAGAGCAGCAATCCAAATACATCGATAACATGACGACGAATTCTGGAACAGCTGAGGCTATAACAAATGGAATAACGACACTTTTGGGAAATTACGATACCTGTACAATGTACAGCTGATCTCATTACTGTTGACTTTGAGGGAACTGTAACGAACTCTGGGGAGGTGTGATTAGACTTCTAAAATAGCATGTTGGCAAACCATTCCAATGAATGGTGTGTATGCTGCACATCGTTGAACTTCCACTTCACCATCTATTCCAGTACTTTGATGGCATCACCCGTAGCCCAATAACATTTACAGACGAGATTGGCAAGACAATCGCTACCTGCGAGCAATTACCGGTTGTAAAATTTGACTCAATGTTTGTGAATTTGCCGTAAAGCTTAGGCAACGTGAAGATGACCACAGAACAGCGATATTTGTGGGATATCCGTAACAGGGTGTCGGCTAGTTTCCGCCCGCATGATTTGGAGGGCCGCCACACAGGTACCCTTAACCATTCGAGATGGTTAACAACTGCTAATCGCATCCTGCGGTTGTATGCATCGACGGAGAATCCGTCAACAAACCTAAAAATAATGACCAAATGTGTCAGCGAAGTATACGCTCCAACTTGATTTCGCATAAAAAAAATTCCTTGAAGCACTGACGGGGCCAAACATCTGTGAAGCATAATTCATAGCTCGAGATACATGACCTGCCAGACGACTTTAAAGCCGTTGTTGACCCCGTTATACAGCGAAATGGGTACTACAGTCATTCAGTAAATTTGCTACTGGCAATGTTGATGGATGACCTGGAACACATCAGACGGCTGCGCTTTGAAGAATAATTGCTGGTAGGAAGGAAGAACACGCAGGCGTGAAACTATTCATAGCTCCGGAACTACATTTTAGTGCCACAAATTATACCGAATTGATTATTGACTGGCACAAGGTTGGAAGTCTGAAACCGCCTTTGACTCATTAGCATTGCACCGATGAAGAATTGCATCAATTTGTAACGGAGCTTAGGCAACATCAAAATTGGAATTTGACCACTTTCCAGGTCACACACAAGCAGTGAAGCGAGGTGTTCGACTTGTGACAGAAGCAGCAGCTGCTGTTTGTGGCGCCAAAAACTCCGACGGTTTCATTTAATCAAGAGTTTGAGCAAGATCCATCATGCCATACTTCAATAAAAAGTCGAAGTACAGATGTGAGTGAACCTGCCCTTAATGGTAGGGAGGCTAGGATGAACGGAGCGGAACCCGACGTGCAACCATCTCGACGTGATGGGTTCTGGATAATTTCAGCTTTAAATGAAGTTGAAATTAGCGAAGAGTTAGTTGCACAATTACGATCTATATTATGCTCAGCATTTAGGCCTATGGGCTATACGTGTTTTCTCTATGGGAAAAATTCAACGTCACGGCGGCACCTGAAGCCGATGGTTTAACTATGAAATATTTTAATCAGGTATTAATACTGTCATTTGGCAACTTTTGACACATACAATTTAAGATTCGAATTTTTGGCGTATATGTTTTGCCAACCTAATATATATATATATATATATATATATATATATATATATATGTGTGTGTGTGTGTGTGTGTGTAAAAAGTGAATAATTCTAACATTCATTTTTGCATATAAAGTCCAAATTCGCGTGACAATCTAACTGAATATAAAATGCAAGTTTGGAAAACTTTTAAATTTTCTTTCTATTTTATTTTTGCTAAGTATGTGATGAATTATTTCTTTTTTAAGTTACCTAATAATTTTTTAGATTAAGCTTAATCATGTAATTGTGTTAAACTCTGCAATGTCCATTTTTTTTATACGTTCTCTCTTAGTTGTAAAAGATGAAGTCATATCTTGTCGAAACTTTAAATTAACACTTAATTTTAAGTTTTAAGCATTTAATTTTGGCTCATATGCATGTTTAATTTTAATTAATAATAAAATGTACAGTATATTAAAATGTATATTTGAATTTCTATTTTTAGTTAACTCGGCAATCATGATAACATCAAATCTGCCAATATACAGTACTGTTTAATGGAAAAAATGGCTTTCATCTTCACATACCTTGCTTATCTATCAATATGCTGGTACAGCAAAAATTCAACCTATTGAGAATCAAAAGCAATAGGTTAACATTAAATAATAATGATGCACCAAGTTAGTTTGTATATAAACTCTTGTAATCTTTCAAATTATTATTTTGATCTGACGTAGAGGCTGAAGCATTTTAGAAGCAGTGAAATACAGTAAGAGCATATCTGTCTCTTCTCCTTTGAGCCCTGCCTTCTCCAGAGAACTCAGTTGTAAAATAGAATAAATAATTTCTCCGATACGCTAAAAGAAGAATTGGGGAACCATCAGATAATTTAGTAGTTTTCACAGAATCCTCCAATCCGCTACAAGATGAAATCGGAGTGTAGTATAAGAGAAACTACTGATATTCCCTTCACGGTGTGTATATATATATATATATATATATATATATATATATAGAGAGAGAGAGAGAGAGAGAGAGAGAGAGAGAGAGAGAGAGAGAGAACCGAAATCAAGGTCCAGGTTTTCGAGATATCTCGACACTCTGCGTTTGAAAGATGGGAGGTCATAGATAGGAGGAAAGATGGAAGGAGGAAGATTGTTCTAGAGTTCACTGGTTGAATAGATGAAAGACTGAAAATACCGATTAACCCTTGCATTATATAGATGGACAGAAAAGAAATGAGAAAGTTTAGAAAGTCCGGTACTGCGTGCTCTCCTTAAAGGAGGAGGCATGCAGTTAGAGAATTCAGAAGAGCAATGTCCGTTATAATAACGATAGTAAAGAGAGAGTGAGGCAACATTGCGGGGAATAGAAAGAACTTGAAGACAATGAGTAAGAGGCGGGGAATTGATGAGACGAAAAGCCTTTGATTGCACTCGGTCAAGTACGGCTGTGTAGGTTGAGCCACCCCACACATGAGAAGCATACTCCATACAAGGGCGAACAAGACCCCTGTACAGAGATAGCAACTGAGTGGGGGTGAAGAAACCGCGGAGGCGGTACAGCACACCTAACCTCTTAGAAATTGTTTTAAAAAGAGAGTATATGTGATTTTTCCATGAAACATTACGAGAAAAGGAAACGCGAAGAATGTTAAGAGACGAGGAAGGATTCAGTTGTGTGTTGTTGAAGGTCTGGGGATAGTTGTGCAGAAGATTGTGACGAGTAAACAGATGGAGGAACTGAGGTTTTGAGGCATTAAAAGCCACAAGGTTTTCTCTGCCTCAATAAGATATAGCAGAAAGATCAGAGGTCAGGTGTCCCACAGCCGTCCTAGGCGAATCATGGAGTGACTGCTGTGAGAGACGCTTTGGGAAGCGGGTGGAGAAGTGAAGTAGTTTCAAGAAGCAGGAAGTGACAGCAATAGGCCTATAATTATTGCTAGACAGAATTTCTCCTTACTTATTTTTGACCAGGGGAAGATATTTACTCTCATGAACTCTGCAGGGATATAGCTATGAGCAAGCATGGCTGATAAGAGCAATGATATATGCAGACATACTACGTTATTGACATATTTAAACTTTAATTCTTTAATTAACCTCTTTACTTCAGGAACTGATATCAAAGTATTTTCCCTTGTCCCTCCCACAGGCGTTTCGCTGCAATCTATCTTAAAAGAACAGTGGCCATCTACAACTTGCAGCTATAGATCGGCCAGAAAGGAAATTAGAGATGAAGGAACAGGTAGAAAGATAGAAAACGAAGGAGGGCAGTTTCAGAATTAAAGATTTATGCCAGACTCCATGAAAAGTTTTGGATATGTCTAGCAAAATAGCAAAAGTTTCACCGAAATCCCAAAAGGAGGATGACCAAGAGTCAGAGAGATATACAGGAAGATCGCCAGTAGAGCGTCCCTTGCGGAATCCATATTGACGATGTGAAAGAAGATTGTGAGAAGAGAGGTGTTTAAGAATCTTCCTATTAAGGATAGATTTGAAAGCTTTAGAAGGCAGGAAATCAAAGCAATTGGATGATAGAGAGGGTTGAGAGCGGTCACCCTTCTTTGGGACAGGCTGAATGAAAGCGAACTTCCAGCAGAAAGGAAAAGTACCAGATGAAAGACAAAAACGAAAGAGTTTGGCTAGGCAGGGTGTCAGCACAGAAGCACAGTTCTTAAGAACAACAGGAGGAACACCATCAGGACCATACGCCTTCCCAGAGTTGAGTCCAGATAGAACAGAAAAAACACCTTTAGAAGAGATTCTTATTTTAGACATAATAAAGTCAGAGGGGGGAGGAGATGGAGGAACAGCACCGAAATCGTCGGGGGTTTAATTGTAAGCGAAAGTTTGAACGAAGAGTTCAGCTTTGTCAGGAGAAGAGACAGCAACTGTGCTTCGGAATGGAAAAGAGGAGGGAAAGAAGAGGAATTAAACTTGTTGAAGAGGTTCTTAGCTAGATGCTAGAAAGAGCGAGAATTAGAATTGGCTAGATTTTCACATTTTTGTCGGATGAAGGAATTTTTGGAGATTCGAAGAACAGATTTTACACGATTCCGAGCAGAAATATTAGATGAGCGAGAGTCAGGAGTTGGGTGGCGACACTATCTTTTGAAAGCCTCCTCTCTGTTGCGGATAGCATTAGAGAAAATAAAGTTAAACCAAAGTTTTTTTGCATTACAAGTAGGAATAGAATATGGAATGTACGCCTCGATGCCCGAGAGAATCACCTCTGTGATGCACTCAGCACACCCAGAAGGGCCCCGGCCACGGAAGCCCTATAGAATTCGTGATACCCAGCTCAGGCCCATATTTTTTTGATCCAAGTTCTACGTACATGTACGCTAAACTGCGTATAGCCCATTCAGATGGAACGGACTGAGATGATAGTTACTCTGCATACCCTGAAACCAACTTTCTACACTCCATATTCAGCCAGTGTGAGGTGTATTTAAATCAGGTAAACATCTCGTCAGGAACGGGTTATTATCACCTACGAGCCTATCTGGAAAATGTTCTCAACTTTTCAAAAGAAGCGAAGGATACCTTTTTAACTGCCGAGGGCTATTATTAGACTAAAGACGAAAGTAGTATAAAGGCTAAATTTAAAAATTCTAAAAAGAAGATATACGAGTGTTTTGGACGTCTGCCTATAGATTTCACGTTCCAGGAGAAACTGCTTATGAATGGAGTGGATATGCGGTGGAACCGCACGAATCCTGAGATCTGCATAAATCTGGGACCTGCTCAAGAAGAGGGCGCAAAGCCCGTTGTGATTCACATCATGGAAACATATCTGCGCGTACGGCGAATGAAATTAAGTTCGCCGAAATATGTAGAAATTGAAAAAAATTTCATACACGCAACAGTAAATTACCCAATTAACAGAGTACAGATCAAACTATACACGGTGCCCGCCGGGTTGGCCTCGGAGCAGCTAGAAAACGTGGCCCTGAGAGTTCTACCTAAAAGGATATTAATTGGAATGCAGGATCACGCTTCGACGAATGGAAAATATAAAAAAAGCACCTTTAAATTCGAGAATTTCGGCCTTAAAATTATAACTCTATACGTAAATGGCGTTTCATTGGTCGGGACTATGGTTACGGACTACTCATCAGACGCTGTGTTCGTTCCCGCTCTGCGCGAGAGCTTATAGCAATCTGGCCCATATTGGCGGTGGCTGTGACGAGCTTGGGATTGGCGTAATGCAGAAAGAATTCATCGATCAATTTAACCTTTACTCATTTGATATTACCCCCGACTTATCTGCTAGTGTAAATACACATTTAAGTCCACAATAAAGTGGGAACATCTCAGTCAGATTGGAATTCGCCGACCCTATAGACGTGCCTATTAGTGTACTAGTATACCTCGAATCACAAGCTCTAATAGAGCTCGACCGTTTCAGGAACGTTGTCACAGACTTTTAAAATGGACGCGAATAAACTCCAGAGAGTAATGAAAAGTGACCGAGTCACACGCTCCAAATTTATCGGTGTGTTTGCGAAGAATGAAACATTGAAATTGCCAACTACAAGAGATTAGTGTAGGCTTATCGTCAATACGGACATTGTGGGGGGTGAGGGGATTCATTGGTTTGCAATCTATTTTAAAAATAGGGAAAGAATGTACTATTTTGATTCACTCGACACTCAGCCCTGGAGTGACCCTGTGGTTGTACAATTTATCGAACAGCTACATGTCCCTGAAAGTGTCTGGAATCCTTACCGTTTCCAAAGATATTTTAGTAATACTTGTGGCATGTACTATCTTTCATTTCTCCTGCACATGTCATGTGGGAGGGGATTTATAAATTTTTAAAAATTATTCGATTTGTGCGACACTGAGAATGAATGATGAATTGGTATGCAGACAGATAAAAAAAGGTTCCCATTTGTGCGCACTCGATGTATTGTGTAAAGTTTTACGTGTGTGTATATAATTGTAACTTTAAAATGTCTCCATTAATGTTAGTCTTATTTAATGGACGCTAGTTCTGTAAGCCGAATTGTACTAAACATGTTTGCTACCATTTAATAAATTGAATGAAAATACAATGTGTTTTGTTCTTAACCACAAAAAACTTACATTAGTTCCTCGATGACCTGGCATTCGTTGGACCGAATGTGAGCCAATACCTCGACCTCGGTATTCAGGTCACTGAGTTGACTGCGCGGTAAAGCCCCAAATCGCCGTCATTTATTTGCCTTTCATCAAAGCTGTCGCGCAAAGTAGCTGTAACACGATCAAGTTCCACATCGGTCCTTTAAGGAGAAATTAACATGATTAGTCCCTACTGAATCTTTTTTAATTAAAGTCCATTTATTTATAAATCGATTTTGTATTCAGAAATCCTACCTCACAACTAGATGTAAATTAAGCTATAATTGAGGATAACCGCTAATGAAGCATTTACGATAAAATGTGAGGAGTAGAACTGTATTATTACAACCACACCATATATATATATATATATATATATATATATATATATATATATATATATATATATGCCGAAATAACCACGAAGGCGACACAGAATGGACAATACAGTAAATTCCGAAATAACGGCACTCAAAATACCGGAATACTCGAGATAACGGCACTTTTAAAAATTGTCGTACAGTAAAGAAAACGGCAGCGCGCATGACTTTGTTTACATCCGGCGTCATTTTGAAAGTGAACTCTGTACCGACAACACGTGGAACGCTCAGTGCTACATTTATAACGTTAAATTATAAGTGAATACACCCCCTCTCGCAATGTCTCCGAAAGTTACTGAGAAGAAAACACAAAAAAGAACAACTTGGGCCGCCGCACAATCGTGCATGGACACGGTTCTGTTTTTTTGAACAAAATCCAAGCTTCAATATGCAAGAAGTAATGCAAGCACATATGCTTAAAAACACGATGTTAACAAAAAAACAAGCATCCGCGCAACAAGGTGACATAAGAAAATTCTTGAAGAAATCAATTGAAGAAAATGCACCCTCTACAGATGAAGCACTCGTGGTGGAGAATTTAGAATAGTTTTTTTCAATTTTAAAATGTTATTTTTGCTTTATTTACGTACTGTGCATTTACCAGTTAATAAAGTAGTATTCATTATCTCTATTTCTTATTTATCGCCCTTTATTTACGCATTAAACACATTTAAAAAAACCTTCCAAGACAACGGAAAATTCGCAATAACGGCACCCTCAAATCCCCGAGGGTGCCGTTATTTGGGAAGTTTACTGTAATTAAGAATCTATTGTTTTTCACCAAAATACACACAGAGGTATATATTTATGAAGGAAAGGAAACACAGAGTGGTTCGTGGTTTTATTCATCATAAATATTTTTCAGGTGTTACTTTCGTGAAATAATTTTCATATATATATATATATATGAAGAGAGAGAGCTGTAAGGCGCTACAAGTACACTAATTTACAGCTCAAAAGGAAGATTAGCTGGGTGTACTACGCATCATCAGCCAGTACCGGGTTACGAGCCCGGTTGTTAATATATATATATATATATATATACTGTGTATATATATGGGTAGAGAGAGTTACAATAAGAGAAAATGCCGATCAGGCCGCTCGGGAAAATTATAATCACAAAGCAGATATCCTAACAGGGCTCAAAAGTAAGATTAGTGGGATGTGCTACGCATCATCTACCAGCACCGGGTAACGAGCCGGGGACCGCAGGCAAATCTTAAAAGTTTTTAGTAATTCTAAAATCCTACCTGTAGAACTTTCTATAAATCTTTAAGTTATCAGTAACAAGCGTGTAATAAAATTTCACTTTAAAATAATAAATTCACTGTCTAAATGCCGTTATCAGGAAGGAAGATTAGCTGGGTGTGCTACGCATCATCTGCGGTACTAGTCTCGACCCCTTGTTTTATTACGAATTTTTATAAATTATAACCCTTGCACTGAATGAAGCGACATATTATATACATAACCCGCGGTTGAATCTTTCTCCCCGTCGCAAATTTCTGCAATGCTTTGTGTGGAGAGATCACTCCGGTCAGCCGCGCCGAAAAGGTGGAATGTAGCCCCTGTATACATGTCTCCGTCTTCAAAGAACTGAGGGGAACAGTAAAGCTGTTATGATTGACTCATGGCGATATATTTCTGTAACTACTGGTTAAATACAACTGTTGTGGATTCCAGATGAAAATGCCCCATTTTATATACGCGAACCTAATTGTAAACATCCCCAATAGCCGAATCACGAGTTTCTTATTGGCCGTCGGTGAAATTTGGGCGACACATTACGTGTAAGTGCTACTAGGCATCAACCAGAGGTCCTGGGCCGTTCTCGGGCTCCGCCAACTGGGCTGTAATTGGCTGGTCCGTGAAATCTGGGGCGTGGCAAATATAACTTGCCCATTCCATAGATTTCTTCCAGAAATAATTCGTAGAGAGAGAGAGCGAGAGAGAGAGAGAGAGAGCGATAGAGAGAGAGAGACGCTTTGTTTGGAAAATAAAAATTGTTTTTCTGAGGCGCCTGTGAGATGGGTGGGTGAAGGGAAATTTGATCGTATGATAAACATCCATTTATTACCTGTATGAAGGAATTTACAACCACCTAAAATAATTTAAAAAAAAACTATGGAAGGGGTAGCATCGCATTAGCCCTTCAAAGTTTATGGTGTCAAGAGAACGTCTGTGTGATCTGTTTATTACCTTAAAGTTATATATATATAATATATAATATATATATATATATATATATATATATGAGGGATTTAGCGCCATTAGAAGATAAATTTGGAAATCGGGGCAGATCGCATCCCTCAACTGTGCCGATATATATATATATATATATATATATATATCTGTGTGTGTGAAAATGAACCATAAATAATTCCCATATTCCTATACTATCTTATTCTTCATGTAATTCTTGTATTCATTTATATAGTTTTTGTATCCATTTTAGAAATTCATGTGTTTTTGGTTCATGTATTTATATAATCCTGTATATTCGTATATATTTAACTTTATATAATGCCTATAATCAAATGTATCTACGTGTGTGCATTCATTTTTACATAAGGACCAAAATCGCCCAACGCGAGTCTGGATAAAAAAATTTATTTGCTTTCTACTTTGCCAAATAATTGGTGACTTGTCTTTTAAAAATCTCTTAATCATTTTTTTAGAGTTCGCTTAATAATGAATCCTGCTTAAGCTTTGCGATGTTCATATTTTGTATACATTCTCTCTTCGTATAAAAGATGAAGTCACGTCTTCCCTAAGCATTCAATTGTAAATCTTAAACCTTTAATTTTTACTTTAATTTGCATATTTTTAGTGTAAAGATGCATAGTTCAATTTCCACTTTTAGTTAACTTGGCAGATCATGATAGCATCAGATCTAAAATTACGCGGTTTAAGATAAAAATATGGTTTCATCTTCAAATATCTTGTTTATTCGTTCAAACCTTACCACAGCTAAAAGATTTACTTTATTTTCAAATATTGTGCAAAATAATGCAGCCTTTTCAACATTTAATAATAATGATGTTAGCAGTTTTGGGGTATATAAACCCAACTAAAATCGTCCATATGTTATTAAGAAATAGATTCAAAGGCTGAGCACTACCTGTACCTTTTTGCAGTAAAATCCTGTAAGAAATAGTCTTTATCTTCTCCTTCGAGCCTTGTTCTCTTCAGGAACTTAAGTCAGTCAAATTTCCCGATACGATATAAGAAGAATCCGGAAATCTTCAGAGAATTTTAGTAAGTCTACCAGAGTCCTCCAGCCACTATAGAAGAACTCGGAGAGTAATATAGAAGAAAACTACTACAAGTCACACATCCGTTGCTGCCACCTAACTAGAACCCCCGTCGACTTCGAACCAACCCAGGCCATAGACGGAGGGGTCAACAACTGGCGGCCCTTTAACCAGGATCTTCACGACTGACAACTTCTGCATCCAGGATTCTTCCCGTGTTCCAGACCCTGGAAGAAGAAACACCCAGTTGACCGGCGTGTCACGACTTCTAGTTCGTCACATCCACCCTTGAACCGGTGCGTCACGACTCCAAGTTCTCCACGCCTAGTTTTCATCCAAGAACAAGTGGCCAGCAAGACACGTCTTCAGGACACGTCTCTAAGGATTTCGCCAAGGGAATCTTGCTAAGTACAAAACTCTTTTTTAAATAATCTCTAAATATTTGAAAAGTCAGTATTATTAACAGTTAATATTTAGTATTGAGCCAGAATTAACAAAAAAAAACACAGTGAACATTTCAGACACCAGTCATCAGTGATAAATTTTTTTTATTGAAAACAGTATTTTCACAGAATTATTGTCACAGAATTAAAATTCACAGAATTAATGTCACAGAGTTAAAATTCACAGAGTTATTGTCACAGAGTTATTTTGAGAGAGTTATTTTCACAGTTATTTTCACTATTATAGTTAGTATAGTATAATTTTATTTAATGTACCAAGCATAGTACCAGGATAATCTTGTTTACATTTTCTTTATTATTATTTTGTTTGCGATCTTTTCAAATTTTCCCCTAGTTAGGCAAATTGTTGTGCATTTATTTAACATTTTTTTAGATAGTGTAGTTAGGAAAACCCCTTAAGTGATCATTCCATAAATTAAGATCGGTCAAGCAGACCTAATTAGAACACATTAATAAGTACCTTCACATATGAGCGATTCAGACGGTGCGCTTTCTGACATCGAAAATTTCCCTACACCCATTTTTCCACCTACCCCGCGCCCTTCAAACATACTCCCAAATACACAAACTTCAGATCCAGAACAAGGCACTATGTCTCAGTCTCAAACCCCCGCCCCAACGTACATTAACTTAGGCAGACTAGTAAACCTTCCCCATACTGTTTTAATTTTTAAGGGAACCATAAATAATCACTTTCTTGAACCACGCGTAAGACCTTGGACTGAGTCTTTAGAGCAACATTTCTTACGCGAAAACATCACCGATGATGATATAAAAATTAGGAAAGCAAAAAGATTTATCGACCCTAAAGAAAGGAATACTCATGACACAGTCACCTACGTCCCATCAATTAGCGAAGCTACAACATGGGACGATTTTAAACAAAACTTATTACAATTTTTTAAAGAAATAACACTTGCACAACCCTTAGCCACGTTAGAAGCAGTCTTCCAAGCTAAATGGAAGAAAGAGGAACACGAAGATTTAAATTTTATTACACGAACACATAAACTTGTAGGAGAAGCCCTCCGTGCCGCTGAAATCTAATAGTAGCAACAACCATTTACCAAAACCTACCCGGAGCACCTAAAAAAAAGTTTCAGGAGTTTTTAAATGTTGACAAACCTGTAAGTGTAGCCATAAACAAAACACGGGAACATTACCCCGATTTAGCAAACCAGAACTACCGAAAGGGTAGAGAAACCCCTGTACATTACATTCAGCAGCAGCAACCACAACACCAACAGCAACAACAACAACAACAACCCTATAAATCGAGGCCAATGCAGGGAACACCACCCCAGAAACAAGCCCCTTAAACCCAGAATACACGCCCTCCTCCACAGTGTTTTAACTGCGATAGCTTTGGGCACATGATAAGTCAGTGCAATTATCCCTCTTATTGCTCCCACTGTCACGAACATGGTCAACGCCGTGGCGATCGCCAAAAGTGTGCTGATAAAGCCCCTGCAGGGTATAGACCCCACTTTCAGAAACCAAACCACCCACGTTCCCAAAACGTATCCCAAAAGTCCTCCAATCCCCAGAAACCAGTCCATTCCCAGCCTCAGTCGAACCACCAACCCAATAGATTACGACCACAGGGTCAACCACACTCTTACCCCATGTATAAACCCCAGTACAACCAGCAAGGTCAGCTAGTTCGGTACGTAGAAGTACCCGTGGAGGAATCATTTTCCCCAGAGTACAGTTTTCAAGAACACCCTCCAGCGTATGGTAATCCCGTAGAATATGACCCAGGTCCTCCCATAGAAGACCATTCGAGCCCTTTTTTAGACCCTACTTTGGAGGCAGCAGTTCAACCTCCTACCTCCTAAATTACAGTAATGAACCCAGATACGCATACAAACTCCCCATCAGGATAATAGGCGCGGACCTCCTAGATTTAATAATAAATTGTAGCACTGATAACCAAGTTTTATCTGCTCTCCTAGATACAGGAGCACACGCGACGTTAATTAAAAAACAATGTGTAGATGAATTACTAGAGAGTACAAATTACAAATATGAACTTAAGGCACCATCCTGCCAACTCAGAGGAGTTACGGGCACACCCATACCTATATACGGAGAAATTGAATTATATTTAGAAGTTGGAAACGCAGTATACCCCGCGAAATGTTGTATAGTGGACACAGTCGCCACCTTTCAGACAGACATCCTACTAGGTATGGATTTTTTTTAACCGGAATCAATGGGAGATTTACCCAGCCGGAAAGTTAGTAAAGTGTCGAAATAGGACACACCATCTTCGTGAGAATCACAGGCAGCTTAATGCTAATAGAGTTAGTTCAGTTCAGATTTCCGAAAGAAATAGGAAACCCCCTCCACTTGACACTTGATAGCAGTTCAAGTCAGCCGGTTGCATCCAGAGGGACAACCGCTCCAGAAATCAGACCCCAGGGTAATCAGTTCCAGTTGTTGAATCCAGTTGGATCAACACAGTCAGTTTCCAGTCAGCCAGTTTCCCGTCAGCCAGTTTCCAGTCAGCCAGTTTCCAGTCAGTCAGTTTCCAGTCAGCCAGTTTCAGTTCAGCCAGCTTCAGTTCAGCCAATAAGGCAAATTTTAGTCGCCGAACCAGAGTCAGTCACAATTTTTCATATGCCCTACCGAGCATATAACAGTAGCACCTTGTGAGAAGATTTGCTTCCTAGCAAAAGTAGTCGACAGTCGAGGAAAATTATTAGTCAGAGCGTACTCTGATTACAAGTAATTTCAAAAGAGATGTTCTTATTGCCCAAGTCCTTAGTCAGAGTCAGAATTCAGCTATCCCTGTTGTTTGTTTAAACAAAGGAAAAAGCCCTATAGAATTAACTTCAAATCAGAAAATAGGAACTGTTTCCACAGTAGAAGTAGATTCAGATTTCCCCATCAGTATGATAAATCGTGTTTCCAGTTCCTTAGAGTTAAATCCTTCAGTATTAAAAGAAGAATATAAGAAATGTCTGGAGCACTCCCTTCAGGAGTCACCAGCTTTACAGGATCCCAAACTAATGGAATCACTTCTCGATTTCCTGATAAGAAATAGAGATGTGATTGCCCTAAAAGGAGATCCTCTGGGCCGAACTAATTTGGTCTCTTTTGAAATCAAGTTGGAACCCAATTCCAAACCCATTTTCATTCCTCCCTATCGGGTTCCACATTCCCAATTAGTCACTATTGAGGAACACATCACGGACATGGAGCAGGATGTCATTTAGCCTTCAGCTAGTCCCTGGTCCGCTCCTATGATTCTCGTCTCCAAAAAGGACGGAACATCTCGCCCTTGTATAGATTTTAGACGCCTGAACAACATTACCATCCCAGACCGTTTCCCGATTCCAAACATGCAGGAAACAATTCTGAACGTAGGGAAAGCGAACTTTTTTCCATCCCTCGATTTAGCATCGGGTTATTGGCAAATGGAGGTCAGTCCCGAATCTCGGGCATTGACTGCTTTCTCCACTAACCGAGGCCATTACGAATTCCAGGTTTTACCTTTCGGAGTCCGAAATGGGCCTGCTAATTTCTCTAGGTTGATGATTGATGAATATAGTCCTTTCCGACCTATTAGGTGTCGAAGCTCTCGTTTATCTTGACGATATTATCGTTTACAGTTCGGACATAAAAACACACTTTCAACGTCTTCAGAATGTGCTATCACGCTTGAGAAAAGCGCACCTAAAACTGAAACTTGCAAAGTGCAACTTTTTACAAGAGTCCCTGGTATACCTAGGATTTTTACTATCATCCACAGGGATTAAACCTGATCCAGCCAAACTCGAAGCCCTGGAAAGGTACCCTGTACCCAAAACCATCGACGACGTCCGTGCATTTATTGGTTTTGTCGGATTCTATTGGAATTTTATCCCCCAATTTTCAAATATTGCTAAACCCATTACTAATTTGTTCCAGAAAAATTCGAAATTTAACTGGGAATCCGATCACCAACATGCCTTTGAAACTTTAATTAATAAACTAACCTCTCATCCCATCTTACAATATCCTGATTACACAAGACCCTTCATCATAGCCACAGATGCTTCCTACTATGGACTAGGAGCCGTCCTGTTACAGGACGTAGACGGTGTGGAATTACCCATTGCTTATGTCTTCAACCTTTTTTAGTTTACCGCCCACTTTTTTGATGTTTTGAGAATTAAAAAAAACTTATCGCCCACCTTAGGGCAAAAAAAAAATCATCATAATTACCTTTAATGAGAGCCTTGTGGTTGATGCTTGCTAATTAAAAACTTTAAGTTGGGTTTTATTTTAGTAAGAAACAAACGAAGATCTCCTCTCTCTGCTATATTCAAACGATTTCTTTCCTTGGTAAGAATGTAGTTCACTACACTGAATCCTGATTCAACCAGATATGAGGTAGGGAAAGCTACTAGTAGAGTGGAAATTTTATTTCATAAATGTGGATACAGCTTGGGCATTTTTTTGTTCTGCCAAAGTTGTAGGCATTCACCTTCTTTGAAATTTGCTTTGCGCTCAGCGTCATATTTTAATTGCAATGATTCCTGTTGACAAGTAACCTCAACATCACATACGTGTATAATAAAAGGAGTCTCCATCCACGCATCGACTTTAAGGTTGATAATGTCTTGAAAGCGATTTTCCATGTCAATTTTTAGTGCATCAAGATGACTACTATATTTTTCCAAGTCACTAGCTGTGAGATCATCTTTGATTGATAACAATCCTGGAAACTGATGGCATTCCTGTTGCATGATGTTTTGTCTGAATAAATTAAGTTTTTCAATAAATAAACAAACAACATTTTTGCACTCAATGAGAGTCATAATTTTCCCTCGAAGATGCAAGTTAACTTCGTTCAACTTTGTGAATATATCAGCCAAGTAAACACAATCATTCTTTCCTGTTTTTAATTTATGGCACAAATCAAATTCTTTTTTCATTTTCTAAAAACTGCAGTACACTGTCGTATAGTTCCACAGAACGTGTCAAGCATTGGCCTTTTGAAAGCCAACGAACTTCTGTATGCAACAACAATCGAACATATTGTTCATTATAGTCCTGACACAGTTGCCGAAACATTCGATCACTTTTAGAATTTGCTTTGATCTTGTTAATTGCATTTATTACGACGATCAAAGATGAATGCAGACTTGGACTTACATTTTTTGCAACAAGATGTTGCCTATGGATTATGCAATGAACGCATAAAATGTTGGGAACTTCTATCTTCAAATGTGCTATAAAGCCGCGGTAGCGACCAACCATAGCTGGTGCTCCGTCTGTTGCGCACGCAATAATATTTGTCAATGGAATGTTATTTTCCATTGACAAACTGTGGCAAAAATTGATGCACCTTTTGTATCGGTGGTAAGTGTATCTGCAAAAAGCATCTCTTCTTGCAGTACACCGTTTTCATCAAAATACAGAACATATGTCATTAGTAAAGCTTTGTTATCAGTGATTGTAGATTCATCTATTTGCAAAGAAAATTATCTTGTTTGAAGTATAGATATAATTACAGTTTTCGTGAAAATTTTCTACCGCCCACCTAAAATCACAATTCGCCCACTAGTGGGCGCCACCGCCCAGGTTGAAGGCCCCTGGTCTATGGTTACGATGTAACCATCAAGACTGATCATAAGCCACTCACGTACCTCTTCAAGGACAAGCTACTTGAAGGACGATTGAGTAGAGGGCTCTGTTGATTCAGGACTTTGCGGCAAAAATCGTATACAAACCGAGAAAACTTCAAGTTATTTCAGACGGATTGTCGAGACTCAAGCCCGACGCCCAAGTGAATAAAATAGGAATTCTTCCTGTGTTCGACTACGAGTGTCTGCAATACTCTCAACAACAGGACCGTCACACCCAAAACCTTCGGGCACGCCTAGAACAAAAGGAACCATCGAAGGTAAAAGAACAGTACAACCTCAAAGATGGGCTCGTACATTTCAGGAACGAAGATGGAAACGACCTCGTGGAGATACCAAAGGATCTCGTCGATATAGCCATTGGACTTTGTCACGACTCACCTTTGTATGGACACATGGGGCCGGATCGCACCATCAAGAGTCTTTTGGAGCGATACCATTTTCCAGAAATTAACAGAAAGGTACACGAATACATCACCGAATGTTCATCGTGTTTAAAACACAAAGGCAACGTACCATCCACAGCTTCTATGCATCGATATCCAGTATGCCAAAGGCCCTGGCAAAGAACTGGAATGGATATACTGGGACCATTTCCCAAAACATCAAAGGGAAATCAGTACATCATTGTGTTTACGGACCACTTCTCGCGTTACAGCGAAGTAGCCGCCATTCCAGACCAGACCTCGGAAACTGTCATCCAGAATCATACTACTCTTTCCATCCTAATTTCGGATAACGCTCTTAGTTTCACGTCCAAACTGTTCGAATCACTCTGTAACATCTGTAAAATTAGAAACACACACATTGTGGCGTACCATCCGCAGGCAAACGGCTTAGTGGAAAGGCACAATCCGAAGATCTTAGAAGCCCTTCGCCACGTTGTCGATGCGTCCTCCCGTACATGGGATGATTCCCTTCCTATGGTGCAAACAGCCATCAACAATGGCTATAATGTGTCCATCGGGGACACCCCTCATTTCGTCCTCTATCACTACGACAAGCGTCTACCTTTTGATTTTCCCGACCAAACCGACCCGGCAGTTCTAACATCTTCCGAAATGGCAGAAGCAAATCAGCAACTAGCTGAACGATCTTTCAAGATTTTTGACATAATCCGCTATGCCCTCGACCAACGAAACCAACAGATGGAGCAAGAGCAACATAGGCGTCATCCCAAATTATACCCAAAATGGGATGGCCCATATAGGATTATGAAAAACCTCGGAAAAAATCGTCAGGAAATCCTCGACCTTCGGGATCATTCCAAACTAAAGATCATTCACGCTGACAATTTGAAGATAGCTTCCGAACAACACCTTCCCAAAAAACAGCTGCCAGGCGTTCGAGCCGCCTATCCTTCGAAAGGTCAAGGTATTAATAAATCGAGCAAGGATCAAAAAACCGAAGTGGTCACCGCGGGAACCACTACCCATGACGAAGATTGGTACCTCGTAATACTACCAGTACTCGAGCCAATCTCTGAACAAGATGAGGCCCCAGAACCAAGAGTCCCATCGGACTCAGACCCTGGAGAAACTCCTCCGAGAGGATTACTCAGTGGAACTCCACCATCTCCTCCAACTCCACCATCTCCTCGGTCACCACCCTCACCGATTGATGATCGACGCACGGACCCTACATACCGCCCGCAAATGCATCAACCACGTGAACTAGAACCTTCACATAAGAAACGAACCCGCTCAGAATCCGAGCTTAACGGCCGACCCCCATTGCCACCAAATTGTTTACTCTTGTAGCCCGAGCATTAAAATTTCTACCGGAGTTGTAATAGAAAAGCTCGCAGAAGGTAAATTTTTGAAAGGACACGCGGACCTTTTTATCAATTTGCAACCCCCTGCTAGAATCAAGATGAATTTCCTTCAGATACAAACCCAATTAAAAACGTTTGAAAGTAAAGTTCAGGGTTCTTTCCAGGGAAAAGATTAGATTAGTCGCGTTCTGTTAGAAAATACCTTAGAAAATATTCGAACTACAACACGCGCCTATCAGAAATATTGGCATTACCATGGATACAAACGGAAACACATAACTCGGAAAAAATTAATCAAAGAAATAAAAGGGGACTAATACAGTAGATATAGGAGGAAAAATATTCAAGAGTTTATTCGGATTAGCAACCGAAGAAGATATGAAAAGAATCGAATTCAAATTGAATCTCTTCGCGCGAAATCGACAGTATAATGGACACATGTTAGAACAAACTATTAGGTCACTACACGAAAACAATCGCTTCCTCCACTCCCTTTCGGACAGATTCACATACCTTGAATCCATGTTAGCTCAATACAAAGAACACAAAAGATATCTAGAATTAGTAGAGATAATTAACCTACAAGTAACCCCAATCGATAAGTACGTATTTACAACGAATAATTACGATTCATTCCAAGGTTTTGCGTGCAACCCAGCTAGCCCATGGAAAACTCACTCTTTCCACCCTAATACCATGGGAAACACTTCAGTCCTTGATTCGCACCGCCCAGACACAATTAAAATTATCACCCATATTCCCACTCAACCACACTAATTACCCCCAATTTCTACCGGGGGTTTTAAGTGGAACACCCTTTAGAATACACCTGGACTGCACATGGACCACGCCCCTACACATACCTCATAATTATACCATTTTTCGATGTACTCACTTACGACGTATATAAATTTCACCCTTTCCTAACACCCTACCAAAACAACTCTAATGTCTATCGATTGTATTTTCCCACCGTACCACTTTAACTTTTCCTCACCAAAGATCTGTCAGCCTATTCTATGATTTCAGATAGCGACGTCCAGCATTGCCGATTCCCGCAACCAAATAAACAACTCGTTTGCCCTCCACTCAAACCAGTTATTCTTCCAACTACAAGGTCTTGCTTTATCGACTTAATTCGTGACCGGCATGCCCCGGTATGTTCACTTAAAAAATTTAATTCCCCTAAAACAGTCCAACTACGAATTGGACAAGACATCTGGGTTTCTTTCGCGAACAGGACTGCCGCTACTCTCGAGTGTCCGTCGAATTATTCCCTCATCACAATCCCTAAGGTTATTCGGCTACCAATTGGTTGCTCCTTGCGTTCAAAAACCCTCCACATATACAACCCGTACAAGGTTACCCTTAATAACTCATACCCCTTCCCGTAGCAAATTAAATTTAAACCCGTCATAGAGATCTTAAATCTCTCCATAAAACCTGTAACCATCCTACCCAAGCTACATGCCCCTGAATGGAATGATCAATTGAGCCGATTTAAAATTTCGGATGATAACCAAAATAACCTCTTACAAATACTACAACATGTAACAATTTTCTCAACATCGGCCGTTAGTATCATTATTGTACAGTATGTGCTATTATCCTCGGTATATTTGTGGTGAAAAGATCATTCTGGGAACAAAGAAAACCAAGAGACACGGAACAACATGAAACTATTTATGCACGACCAAGAGTGCGTACCCAGACCACGTGAACTAGACTTAACCACCCGACTTATGTTGTGTATATAAATCTGTATTATAAAACCCATAGTTATCATCTAGTTAGCATTAGTTAGGATGTTACATTATTATATTAATATCATTCTAGAAGGAAGAGCCCTGTAAAAATGAACCATAAATAATTCCCATATTCCTATACTATCTTATTCTTCATGCAATTCTTGTATTCATTTATATAGTTCTTGTATCCATTTTAAAAATTCACATGTTATATGGTTCATGTATTTATATAATCCTGTATATTCGTATGTATTTAACTTTATATAATGCCTATAATCAAATGTATCTACGTGTGTGTATTCGTTTTTACATAAGGACCAAAATCGCCCAACGCGAGTTTGGATAAAAAAATTTATTTGCTTTCTACTTTGCCAAATAATTGGTGACTTGTCTTTAAAAAATCTCTTAATCATTTTTTTTAGATTTCGCTTAATAATGAATCCTGCTTCAGCTTTGCGATGTTCATATTTTTTATACATTCTCTCTTCGTATAAAAGATGAAGTCACGACTTGCCTAAGCATTCAATTGTAAATCTTAAACCTTTAATTTTTACTTTAATTTGCATATTTTAGTGTAAAGATGCATAGTTCAATTTCCACTTTTAGTTAACTTGGCAGATCATGATAGCATCAGATCTGAAAATACGCGGTTTAAGATAAAAATATGGCTTCATCTTCAAATATCTTGTTTATTCGTTTAAACCTTACCACAGCTAAAAGATTTACTTTATTTTCAAATATTGTGCAAAATAATGCAGCCTTTTCAACATTTAATAATAATGATGTTAGCAGTTTTGGGGTATATAATCCCAACTAAAATCGTCCATATGTTATTAAGAAATAGATTCAAAGGCTGAGCACTACCTGTACCTTTTTGCAGTAAAATCCTGTAAGAAATAGTCTTTATCTTCTCCTTCGAGCCTTGTTCTCTTCAGGAACTTAAGTCAGTCAAATTCCCCGATACGATATAAGAAGAATCCGGAAATCTTCGGAGAATTTTAGTAAGTCTACCAGAGTCCTCCGAGCCACTATAGAAGAACTCGGAGAGTAATATAGAAGAAAACTACTACAAGTCACACATCCGTTGCTGCCACCTAACTAGAACCCCCGTCGACTTCGAACCAACCCAGGCCATAGACGGAGGGGTTAACATATATATTATATATATATATAATATATATATAATATATATATATATACACACACCTTTGGTTAGCTTCCGCCCGAATTGTTCATTGTGACGAAGGTCACGCTTTTCACCCCACCTTAGACCTACAGTTTAACGTAGAATCCGAACCACTCCCCATCAGCAGCCCAGCGTCTTAACCACTAGGCCACCTAGGGTACCCATTTATCTACCAACCACTTTCTTTATTGTGTTGAAGGATGAACAGCTAGGTTTTGCTGCGCGCCGGCTGCCGTCGGGTCTCAAACCCGGGGCCGAAGGATTCGTAGTCAGCGACGCTAACCACTACACCACCGAGGCGTATATATATATATATATATATATATATATATATATATATATATATATATATATATATTATATATATATATTATGAAGGGTTTTACAACCATCTAAGATAATTAAAAAAATTGATTGTGGAGCGGATGTATGATAAACATCTGTTTTATTATCTTACCTGTATCACTGTCGGGGTAATCAGAAAAGGAAGGCTGAAGGAGTTAATGACAATCGAAAATAAATTTGGATTTCGGGGACAATTCTCGTCGGTTTAAAGTTTATGATGTCGAGAGAACGTCTGTGTGATCTGTTTTATTACCTTACCTAAGGTGTGTGTATATATATATATATATATATATATATATATATATATATATATATATATATATATATATATATATATATATATATATATATATGAGGAATTTAGCGAGATTGGAAGATAAATTTGGAAATCGGGGCAATCCCTATCGGTTTAAAACTTCGTTCGGTGGATTAGAAATAAGATTCCGTGAACAAGCTTAACCCTTTAATGCAGGAATTGTTTGTAAGGTTAAGTTATGAATGAGTGTATTTGAAAGGTTACTAATATGTAGCGGTCATCCTTTAAGGGTTAAGATATACGTTTTTAGATTTTTCATTAATTTTTAATAATGGCTGGAAACATAAAGTATCGTGGATGCGAAGACAATTTAATGTAAATGTATTTTACTTTGTTTTCTATAAAAATTAACAGTTAATTAACTTTGAATTGGCGGGATGTTCTGAATAAAAGTAATATAAAAGTATATGGAGAGGATTGATGAATGTGGTTAAGATGCTGGGGTGCTGGATTTCCCGTTAAACTGTGGGTCTAGGGTTGGGTGAAAAGCTTGACCTTCGACAGAACGAACAATTCGGGTATTTTTTGTCTTTCTTGTAGTAAAACGAAATGCTGTTTTGAAGACATTTTGTATAAGAGATGAATGACAAAAGTAAATAGACGCCTCTCTATACCTCTCTCTCTCTCTCTCTCTCTCTCTCTCTCTCTCTCTCTCTCTCTCTCTCTCTCTGAAAACTCATCTAGAAATAAATAATTAGTATATATAGCTGTGTGTCTAATAATAGGGGATCTATTGGCACTGTGGGGTGTTGCAGCAAGGGGGATGGGGTTGGCACTGAGGTTGGCACTGGCACTCATTGCAACATTTGCAATTGCATTGCACTCTAACCTTTTGCGGTCATACTACTGCGGTCAAAGGAGCCAAACGGAGAAAAAGGTTTCACAGTGTAAGAAGAAAGATGAGAGGTAAGAAATAAATCCAGAATGTTGGGTCTATCTCCAAGGCGATCGGGGATACGAGTAGGGTGTTGTACAATCTGCTCTAGGTCATTTAGGATAGAAAAGTTGTAAGCTAGTTCACCAGGGATGTCAATGAAATAGGAGGAAAGCCAAAGGTAGTGGTGAACACTGAAGTTTCCTAAAATGGAGATTTCAGCAAAGGGAAAGCAGGAAAGAATGTATTCCACTTTGGAAGTGAGGTAGTTAAAGAATTTTGGAGAGTCAGTAGAAATAGGAGAAAGGTAAACAGCACATACGTAGGGAATCCAAAAAGTTTCCGGAAAATTCAAAAAGCTTTAATACAAAAACCCTTTAATAAAAGTTCCAGAATGGTCAAATAACTTTAATAAAAGAAAACAAAAGAGGATATACGTTTAGGAATGCTCAACAACGTTCGACATAATTCCCACCTATCTCTATACACTTTTCTAAGCGATGTTTCCAGCATTCCAATCCATTTTTATAAAATTCAGAGTTTTTCGACTGAAACCATCTCAAAATTGCTGTTCTGGCATCTGCTATCGAGTCGAAACGCGTTCCTTTTATGTGATCCTTCAATTCTGGGAATAAAAAAAAGTCGGAAGGGGCTAGATCCGGACTGTAGGGGGGGTGAGGTATGATTTCCCATCGAAATTCCCGTAACACGGCTCTTGAGGCATTTGCAGTGTGAGCAGGTGCATTGTCGTGATGGAAAAGCACCCCGCGATGAAGTTTACCAGGTCTTTTTTCAACAAGCTTATCTTTCAGCTTCCTCAAAACATTTTCATAATATTGGGCGGTGACTGTTTTTTGTCCTTCAAGAAAGTCCACTAAAATTATTCCTTCACAATCCCAAAAAATTGTAGCCATTACCTTTTTAGCTGATCTTTCTGCTGTAAATTTGATTGGGCCATCTGATCCTCTTGTGAGCCATTGTTTTGACTGAACTTTGCTTTCCGGATCATACTGATAAATCCAGGTTTCATCCCCTGTTACAAGTCTATGCATAAAACAATCTTCATGAACTTCCATTCGATTCAAAAGATCAACAGAAAGACTAGCCCTTTGGTCAAACTGTTCTTGGCGCAACGCTTTAGGCACCCACCGAGCAGAAAGTTTGCTAAGTTCTAAGGTATCCACCAAAATGGAATGAGCAGAACCACGAGAGATACCCACCTCATTGGCTATTATTTCACAGGAAATTCGACGATCTTTTTCGACTAGTGACCGAACAGCAGCAACAGTTTCTTCATTAATTGATGTTGATGGCCTTCCACTCCTTTGGTTATAATTAAGAACCTCTTGACCCGTTTTAATCTTTTGATCCAGTCATAAACGACTGATTTCTTAGGTGCTTCATCTCCATAAACTTCACGTAAGGCATCAAGTATTTGTGGTGGTTTCCATTTAAGTTTTGTTAGGAATTTAATGTTAGCTCTCCACTCGAATTTTGAGATTTCCGTTGCCATGAAAAATAGGGTTCTTTTTAACTCCGTCTTAAAGCACTGTCACCAAGGTTGTGTAAGCCTTAGCATGGCCTAATATGTATGAAGGTCCAAATTCATGTCAAAACAAGAATTCATTAAATTCTGATTTGAAATGATTGAATTATTAAACTTTTCCGGAAACTTTTTGGATTCCCCTATGTATTTTGTTTGAGATTGGCATGTAAGCCTTATCCAGAGGGTGCGGAATTCGGAAGATTCGAGTTGGGGAATGTGAGGAATATAATAATAGTTAAAAGGAAGAACTTGCACCTCACTTCGTTTCTTCCTCCGAGGGGTGGTTCAGCAGGTGTGGTACGTGGCACAATTGAATTGAATTGAATTGAATAACCTTTATTAATAATAAAATAAATACATTGGTTTTACAATTTACAATAACATAAATAATTTTAAAGCTGGACTATTTATTTTATTTAACATGGTCCTTAAGCTCTTATTAAAAATAAACAGCTAGTTATTATTAATTAATAATAAATAAATAAATAAATAAATGAGTATTATTAATAGTTAAAGTATGTATTAATCTCAAATTATCATTACTGATATGACAAATGCAAGGTCACCATCGAAGGTATTATACCAATACCAAACAAAGAAACCAACAAGAAATGTGTCTTTAATATTAAATTACACACGAGAAATTAATAAACAATAGTAATGGACATTAATCCTAGATTCCTTGTTAGTATGCCATTATTAATCGGGGTTTCAACTTGGTTTTAAACGAATTTACATTCACAATATTTTTTATATCAGCATTTAAATCATTCCATAGTTTTAATCCAATGAAAATAGGTAGTTTTTGAGATTAAGACAATCTAAATTGAGGTATAACATGCTTTGATCTATTTCTGCTCTAATACGAGTGGATTTCTTCATGAGTTACAAAATATCTATTTACCCATTGTAAATTAATGATTTTGTAAATAAAAATAAAATGTGCCAGTTTGATTACATTACTGAGCTTTAGTAGGTTTAGCTCTTTAAATAATGCATTAGAGTGATCAAAGAAATCAGTGCATTAGTGCTCTCTTTTGGGTGACAAAGGTACCGTTTAATGCATGGTTGGCGGAGTTTCCCCAAACAAGGGTGCAGTAAGTTATATAAGGAAGAACAAGAGTATGATAAAGAGTCAATAAAACCTGTTTAGGGGCTATATTTCTAAATGTAAACATTATAGCAAGGCTCCTTGAAATCTTTTTCGCGATATAATTTACATGATCACTCCATTGCAAATTCTTATCTAGCATTACACCAAGAAATCTTGTACAGTACACTCCTTTATAGCGATTTCATTAACATTAACTTCATCAAGATATATATTTCTTTTACTCGTCTTAGTGGTCAACCATTTCATTACACTAATGAATTCTGAATTAAATATATTCTTAGCTGTATTAACAGCTTTGCGAGAAAAAGACAGTTGTATCATCTGCAAACATTATAAAGCTCAGTATATCATATGAACGTGGAAGGCCATTTATATATAATAAAAATAACAGTGGACCCAGAACTAAGCCCTGTGGTACATCATGTTTGACAAGCGCTTTAGTTGAGCAAACCTAATTTACTGATACAAAATGATATCTATTGGATAAATAACTTTTAAACCAATCACTGACTGCTCCTCCAAAGCAGTAACAATATAATTTATCAAGTAGAATATTATAATCTATTACCTCAAACGCCTTACTCAAATCCAGAAATATTGATATCATTATATACAATCCTCTCGTACTACGTGTTTACTATCAAAATTTTCAGTTGGATCAATAGTAAGGGACAGTTCTGAAGGATCAATACCTATTTAGCAGAATCACAAAATGTTCCTTGACACATAAACATTATCAGTCTTTTCAGGCATCCCAAATCATTGTTCATACCATTAAACTAAAACTGCAATGTCGCTTAAAACCGATTACAGCCTTTAACATACGCAGACATTGATCGACAAGAATCGGAGTTGGTTTGAAAATATATCAAATGTATTAATGGCTATTCGGCGCCAAGATGTGAACATTTTTCAAATCCTGATCGGTGCCAATTAATGCGTAAATGACTGTAATCGGTTTTAAGCAGGGCACGACGATTCACCGGCAAAAATCGGCTTCAAACGGCCGTGCAACATGAGCTTCACGGTTGTTGTTCTAAAGATTAAAAGAAACCTCGTCATTTCTCATACCATCGTTTAGGACACTTTCCCAAATGCAAGTTACTAAATTTAACTTTGTAGTTTTCCCTCTTTATATTTCTGGAACGGTGCAAAATGTTACTCAAATTATAAGCCTCTAATTACACAATTTCATCGTTGTCAAAGCGATGACTAATACCGTAACGTATAAAGAAGTGAAGCAGCCATTATTGCCACTGAACGTGAATAAACATGTCGGAAATATAATCTTGCCTGCAATTCAACCAACTTTTATGTCCTTTCTCGTCAAGGTCTGAAACGCAACTGTAAAAACGAAATTTATATTCACTAATTTATGAAAGACTTAATTAAACAATAACAACTTCATAACACTAATAATAATATCAATAATAATAATAATAATAATAATAATAACATGCAAGTGGGTACAACTCGCTCGAAATTATTTTACTGAATTAAAACAGATAAAAATCTAAAAATTTTAAATGTATCTGCCCGATATATATATATATATATATATACAGGGCGTCCCAACAAAATGTATACACACTTTAAATACTTATAAAGGCAGTGTTTATTAAAATACATTTCATTTTCAAAATGTAATAGAATCTACAGACATTAATTAATTGTTTTGTCAACGCCTGTTTTCAAACTGACGTCCGTTCTGGTCCAGGCACTGCTGATAACGCGAAGCAATGGAATCGCAAACATCACGAAACATTTCGTTTGGTATTTGTGTGCATTCTCGTTCAATGGCTGCTCTCAATTCAGCGACTGTTGCAGGTTTTATAGCGTAGACTTTGTCTTTTAAGTATCCCCATAAAAAAAGTCTAGTGGTGTGAGGTCTGGTGAACGCGGAGGGTATTCTACGAAACCCCTTCGTCCAATCCACATCCACATCGTGCCAAGTACCACTCGCAATACTCCACTCTTCGGTCCGGATCATCTTCATTAATAGCATGGACTAATCTTGGAATATAACTTTTCCATTGACAGCGCTTCAAAATGCGTTGGACAGACGATTCTGAAATTCCTACCTCACGACTCGCTTGCCGCACAGATTTTCTTGGACTTTGGTGATACGTTTCCAGTACTCTTTCTTGCTTTGTGGGGCTTGTCGATGTCCGTGGTCTTCCGGAACGCTTCTTGTGGACATTCTGAACAGTTCCATCGGCTTCAAACTTATCTCTAATTCGAGTGATGGTAAGTCGCGTTGGTGGATCTGCTTGAAACTCCCTCCTAAACTGTCTTTGCACTTCAACTGCGTTTTCACACTTCCAGTAGCATTTTAGAATGAATTTCCTTTGTTCAAAGCTTAGTCTGACTGCCATTATTAATTCTAATGGGTTTAACTTGGAAAGAAAGAAACATCAATTGAGCTATCAGCTGTTAAAGTGTGTATACATTTTTTTGGGACGCCCTGTATATATATATAAGAGGAGACTGAAGCGTGTGAAAAAGCGATAACGCCAGACCCCGCTTGTAATTTCCTCCATTTGTGTACTCCAAGGTCATTTAGATGCGTCGCACTAGATTTAATACCTTTCTTTTCAACCTTTCAAATGTTCCGTGCGATGATTCCTCATTTCACGGAGGTTTGGCTTGTTGCCCTTCCCCTTGAGGTGGTCTGGTGAAGTAGAGAGTTGGTTTCTTGTGCTCTCCACTTCACAAAGCCAGGTACTCCAGGCTTATCTGGAATTGTTCTGAGCCAGACATCTAGTCTTTTTTATGAAGATAGCCACCGTTACACAATCGTGTTCCTTAGTTCCTTGAGCAGCTGGGTGAACAGTCTTGGGCCTCTCACAATAAAACTATTTTCCTTCAGGGTTGAGAATGTTCCCTGTCTAGCCTTTAATTTGGGAACACGACACATTCTTCTTTTCCTACTTTTACTGTTGTCTGAGTGGTTATAGGGTTTAAAGTAAGATTAGGAACTAGTTCCTCCATTATTTTCCAAGTATAAATAATGGTGTACCTCTCTCTTCTTCTTTCCAGCGAATATAAATTTAATCCACGTATCCTTTCCCAGAAATTTAGTTCTTTGCATCCATTGATCTTCGCTGTGAAGCTTCTCTAAATTCCTTCTAGTTGATTAATGCCTTCTGTTTTATATGAGGATGTTAAGACCGAGCAATACAAGCAATTTAGGACTATAAATGAGGAATGTGTACCGTACAAGATTAACATGCGAAAGTAAATAACAAGCCCTTGTGGTTTACTTCTAGAGTAGGGGATATTATAAAGAGTAGAGATAGGGCTTATAGGCTACATAAGTGCGATAAAGACAATATTTGGTTACGACAATTTTGTGGTTACTATAACAACTATATAGGCTATGAGGGAGGGCAGAAAATAAGTTTACACGGCGTATAATATCGTAACTAAAGGACCTACATTGATTATGTTTGTCTCAGGTGAATTCGTTAATCATTGTTGGCAACACTGCAGGTCGATTCGACTGCCATCTACCGTACATTGGTTATATGAGTCAGTTGAACATGGCGGCTCGACTGGAACAATGCCCTGTCATTTCTGCAACGATATTCCGAGTCTGTCAGTGGTCAAGAATTTCTCGAGCGCATTGTCACAGGAGACGAGACATGGGTTCATCACCGTACTCCGGAAACAAAACGTGCCAGCATGGAATGGAAACACTATGGGTCCCCGGAACCAAAGAAGTTCAAGATTGTGAGGTCCGCTGGCAAAGTGATGGTTACCGTGTTTTGGGGCCACAAAGACGTTTTGCTCGCAGACGTCACGCAAAAAGGCACAACAATCAATGCAGCTGCATATTGTTCAACTTCTGGAACGTTTACGAGCGGCCATTAAACGTAAACGTCCTGGACTGCTCCGTAGGGCAGGGCACTGTTCCAGTCGAGCAGCCATATTCAACTGGCTCATATAACCAATGTATGTTAGATGGCAGCCAAATCGACGAGCAATGTTGCCAACAATGATTAACGAATTCACCTGATACAAACATAATCAATGTAGGTCCTTTAGTTACAAAATTATACACCGTGTAAACTTATTTTCTGACCGCCCCTCGTATCTTTAAGGCGTGAAGTGAAAAGCGTAATAAAATAGTCCAAGCGCGATTTTGAAATTTCCATAGCTCCTAACGGCAAAGAAAACCCCCAAGCGATTTTTTCAATATGTTAACAAAAGGAACCTGGTAAAGAGCGTGTTGACCCGGTTGAGAAATTCTGATGGTGAGCTAGTTTCCAAGAACAAGCAAATGGCTACTCTGCTAAACGAATTTTTTAAGTTATTTTTTACAATAGAAGATGTAACGAATATCCCTACGGTCATGGACATAATACCTTTCGATAATGGTAATACTTTAGATAATATTGTGAGTGAAAGGGAGGTACTGCACTATATTTGCAAAATGAAAATGCTTAAATCACCGGGCCGGATTCCATATATCCCATAGAACTAAAAGAATTAAAGGAAGGCATTGTTGTGCCGTTAGCAAAGATTTTTAATGCGTCTATTTCTGAGGGGTGTGTGAGAGGTGCGTACCAGATAATTTCAAGTTAGCAAATGTAACGCTTATTTTTAAGAAAGGCAATAAAGGTACGGCGGGAAATTATAAGCCAATCAGTTTAACGTCTGTTGTAGGTAAGCTACTGGAATCGATAATTAGGGATCGTATAGTCGAACACTTAGAATTGCATAACTTGATTAGAAATGCGCAGCACGGTTTTAGGCGAAACAAATATTGCTTAATTAATCTTTTAGAATTTTTTCAAAGCGTGGTTGAAGTTTACGATAGTCATCGGGCGGTAGATGTAGTGTATTTAGATTTTCAAAAAGCGTTTGACACCTTACCGCACAAAAGACTAGTTGAAAAAACTAAGGCTCATGGGATCAGGGGTGTAGTAATAAATTGGATAGAAGAGTGGTTGCGAGGTAGGAAACAGAGGGTGGTCGTTGATGGAGCGGAGTCTTCTTGGGCTAATGCAGTGAGCGGTGTTCCCAGGGCCGACGAGAGCTGCCACGGGCCCCAGGGAAGGATTGGTATATAATGTTATAATGTTATAATGTTTCAGACCAACAAAGACCCTAGGATCCACTCATGGCTGGTCTACCTAACTGTGTTCGTAATCATGTATTGTGTATGTCCTCCGTGGTGGCGGAGAGGACCTACAATTTTACGTGGGTTCCGAACCAGAAGAACATAAGAAACTTATTTAAAAACTGCCGGTAAATTGGCAACGACCAATTTTTACGAAACCAAATAATTATCAATTTAAAAATAATTAATTATCGGTTTAGAACTAAATATAGAATCTCTCGGTCCAGAGGAGCAAGTCATAATAGACTACTATCCACAAATATGTTACATTCTATATCTATTTATAACGGGCATGCAAATATATCAGATCCAAAGAATCCAGTCAATTTCATTGCGGTATCCATCAAGTCACGGTCCATATCGATTGCGGACCAAGTCAAAATTTACAACCATATACATTATCAATTTAAAAATAATTAATTATTGATTTAAAACTAAAGATAGAATCTCTCGATCCAGAGGATCAAGTCATAATACACTACTATCCACAAATATGTTACACTCTATATCTATTATATAACGGACATGCAAATATATCAGATCCAAAGAATCCAGTCAATTTCATTACGGTATCCATCAAGTCACGGTTCATATCGATTGCGGACCAAGTCAAATTTACAACCATATACATTACAATATATACACTTACGAGGAGAAGTGTAGGTGTGGCTGTAAAGACTGTACAGTAATGTAGAAATGTGTGTGCACCCATTATGGGTCTCCCATTTAAAGGTGTTTGTGGGCCTCCCTGTTCACTCAGTATTTTATTATGAATGTTTTTTGTGTACATGACAAGCAAACTGATTATATGTCCAAGTCACTATTCAAAACATACAGTATGAATAAACAACTCAGAGGAGAATGACCATTTTATTTTTCGAATCAATTATATTAATTCTATCACCATACAATTTACAAATGCAGTACCAGTCCATGCAGGCAAGACAATTGTTTACTGCAAGATTTTCATAATTAGAAGTGTACTTTCTTTGCCTTCTCTCTAGCAAAGTGGTAAATGATGATGAAATTTAAAGTACGGGCTAACTGGCTTTCAATGACTATGATATTATAGGGTGTGTCAATTTTGTCAACTTTTTTCAAATCAATTTTGGTAGTGAAAATATAGTGTCTTTTCATGTCAAAACTTGAAATTGGCCAACCAAAATGAAATAAAATAACCCTTACCTATATCAATTTTACCTTAATGTTTCAGAAATTGACTCTTTTACTAAATAATAGGACATAAATTGATTAACTATTCATCTGTCACAGAATTATCCCACTGATCGCATATGGAGTGTTTTTAAGGTCATATAGTTGTTGTACAATGTACAAGTCACAACATGAATAGAACTGTCCCTCACTCTCAGTCCTCAGTTGCCTCTTAGATGTCATAGACGGTGATTTGCTCTTATTGCTCTTGTACTTACTTCATAGTTATTCTACTAGACGAATACTACAGTTTAACTGAAAGTATGGATTATTGATTATTACAATTATTTATTATTATCATATTCTTCTGTCTAATTATGTTGTAATCCCATGAAATATTTTTATTGAATTTTAGAACATCGAATGACTAAACTTTGAAACATCGTAATTGATATAAAATACTTAAATGTTTTTCTTTCTTTTCAGATATTCCTAAGATGCCAAAATTGAAGACAAGAGGTCAGTCGTCATGCCACTTGAGCCTGTTAGTCGGTACAGGCAAGGAGCTTCCCGTATCAGAACTACCAACAGTGCGAGACATGCTGAGACTAGGGTTACTCCTTCGTGAACAAAATACAAAGGATAGAAGGAACTACACAGAGAAAGAGCTCATAAGGGACATGATTCCCCCTCTTCTGCATCAGTGGAAAAAAGCTAATGTGTTATTCAAACCACCTGTACTCAATCAGTATTGAACTGTTGAGCTAAAATTAACAAAGCTGTGGCACAAAACAGTTGAGACATCACTTGGTAAAGGAAAACTAGCAAAGGAAAATAAATTTCTGCACACACTTGATACTCTTCTTGACATTTTTAACTGCCAGTGTCCCATAGAGTTGTGTTCTGAAGCCAATTGTTCTCCCTCATGCAGAAGAGAACCTCACCCTCACATTGATTGTCGCTGTCCTCGTGAGAAGAAGATCCCTGTTTTGGAGATGGCTTTCATAAAGGCGCAGAGAACAAAGGCAGGAGGCCAAGGAAGTATGCAGATTGGTTCGGCAGATTATTCACAAACCAAAAAACAGATTGTTTTGCTAAGAAAAAAGAGAAAATCCGAGAGAGGGAAGAAAGGAAGAAAAAGAAGAGTGAAGAAGCCACCCAAAGAGATGAAGAGCTCTATCAAGAAGTTTCTCACTTCTTTGAAAGCTCTTCAGATGAACAGAAAGAAGCAACATCAGATGATAGCTCCAAAATGCCATCTGAACCTTCGCCGAAGAGAATGAAATACAACACTAAAGACATCTCAAACATTGCCCTTGCCAGTATTCGCCACCATACGGAGCTACGAGAGACTGCAGAGATTGCCACTGCCGCTTGGATAGATGCACGCCTCATCAGCCGAGAGGATACATCCTTAGTGATAGCTCATATTAAGATAAGAAGAGCACAAGAAAAAATAATGAAGGAAATATCTGATCAGCATGAAAAAGATTTGAAGGAGGAAGGTCTCTTTTGTCTTTTGTTTGATGGAAGAAGAGATGACACAAAAGTTCTCCTAGAGGTAGAGGGAATGGACAGAAAGTTTCCCGGTCTCATCAAAGAAGAACACTACTCTGTGTGTTCCGAACCTGGTGGCCGCTATTTGTTTCACTTTGTTCCTGAAGCAGAAGTAGAAGGCAAGAAACATGCAGAGGCAATTGCTGATCAAATAATATGTTGGCTTCAAGAAAGAAGACTTGACAGTTCACTGCAGGCTGTTGGTGGAGACTCAACTGCGGTGAACACTGGATGGCAGGGCGGTGTTATGACGCATTTAGAGAAAAAATTGGAAGAAGGCTTGTTTGGATTGTATGTGATTTGCACAAAGGGGAACTACCTCTTCGTCGTCTCATCCACGAACTTGATGGTCCTACAAAGAGCAACAACAAGTGGTCAGGCCCCCTTGGCAACATGCTAGATGAAGCAACGGAATTAGAAATAAATACAAAATTTCAAAAGGTCGAAGTAGGCCCTCCCCTTCCAGTGTTGTCTGAAGAAGTTATCAAAGACCTCAGCACGGATCAATCTTACGCTTATCGTATTGTTCAAGCAATCAGATCAGGAGAGTTGCCTCAAAATCTGGCTCTCTTGGAGATTGGACCCGTAAGTCACAGTCGTTGGTTAACTACAGCGATTCGTTTCTGCAGGATTTGGGTTTCCAAACATGCACTGAAGGGCAAAATGCTACAGAATTTGATGTTGATTGTTGAATTTATTATTGGGTTTTATCTTCCTGACTGGTTCAATGTAAAACTTAATCCAATGTGGATGGAGGGGCCCAACCACATCTTGTTTCAATTACAGCTACTGAGAACCCAAAGGAAAGTAGTGGTGGACATCGTGTTACCTGTGGTGAGAAGGTCCGCTTGGTATGCTAGGCCAGAGGCAGTTTTGCAAGCAATACTCTGCAGCCAATGTACCAAAGAGCGAACTGAGGCTGTGGAAATCATTCTAAAGCTTAGAGGAACATCACTAGATGATGACCAGCTGGGAGACTGCTCTGTTCGGACAAGGAAGGCACCTCCGATAAACGTCAACGCCACGAAATTGTCAGAATTAGTTAACTTGAGTTCGGAAGTTTTGGAGCCACCACTGACAACATGTATAACAAACAAAGATTTAACACAACTTAAAGAGGCCCCAATGCAAGTGCCAAAGTGGCCTTCTCACACTCAGAGTGTGGAGAGATGTGTGAAAATGGTCACAGAAGCAGCTAGTCAAGTTTACAGTCACGAGAGGCGAGAAGGTTACATCAAAGCGCAAGTAGCAAGCCGAATGCTGATGTCAAGGAACCGCAACAAAAAGGACATGACTGCATTGGTTACTTTCAAATAAAGACTCTGAATGATATCTTATTGCCACTTTAAATGTTGATAAGATGTTTGCGCACATTTGTTATTTTGTTACGAATTTATGGAAAAATGGAATTTTTGAATTAAAATTGATGTAGGTAGGAGTTATTTTTTATTGTTTTTGAAGTAAGGATATTATTTTGTATGCCAAATGATTACAATAAATTGCTACCAAATCACATGATTTTCAATTTAGTCATTTCACCCCCAAAATTGACACACCCTATTTTGATAATCTCTATAAAATGTATGTTCATTAATTATATTTCCTCTCTGTTATTTAATCAATTGCTTTATTAATATTTTTAGATTTTATCCCTCCTCTTTCCGGGCCCCCTAGAGGTCCGGGCCCAGGGGATTTATCCCGGCTTCCCCGCCCTCTCGGCGGTCCTGGGCGTTCCTCAGGGTTCTGTATTGGGCCCCTTGCTTTTGTTTATATATATGACGCGTTCGGTGGAGAAGGGGCGAACGCCACAAAATTAGAAAAATGAGTTTTTTGTCGTATAATTATCCTTTAAAACCTTTGCTTTACCTATGCAAAAAATTAGATGTTAGTCTGCACTCTTTCACGGTAAAATTTAGGTTTTAATGTATCTCAGAGAAATTCACTCCGCATCATTGCTTCACATTGAACACATCTATCTACTTTCTGGTCACTCGACAATGCCCTGTTATGCTCAATTTGGCCAAATTGAACAAAATATAAAAAATAATTACAGCAATATTATTTACACCAAAAAAGATTATGTTACGGCCATAACTACAGCCGTTTCGCAGCGCTTCATAGTTGTAGAAATGAAACAGGCTGATTTTCTCGATTTTGACGTCCTAAAAACGTGCATTGTCATTAGGAAATCAACAACTACTAAATTTACAGATGCAAGAAAGTTAATATTTGACTTTCAACACAAAGAAGGCTACGTAATATCTACTGCATACCGCACAACCCCAGATAATAGCCATCCCGTCAGACTGCAGAAAGGGAAAAAAATCCTACAGTGTCAGTTTATTCAATCTAGCCCAGCAGACACTGCAACCAAAGTATTCCCAATTGCTGCCAATAACTAAGGAAAAAATAAAAGATCTCAAAGAATTATCAGACCTAATGCCTGCAACTGCAGTGAACTATTATACAAGATTGTTAAAGGAACTGAAAGAAACCGAAACAGTTGAAGCAGGTAATACAACATTCGACGAAGAGGACCAAATAATGGATTGCACCAGTTAACATCAGAAGCTATCAATAAATAATATTGTAAAATTTCTTGGCGTTTTATTATATCGACATATTACACAACAATATTTTACTCAAATATATGTTCAAATTCATAAAACATTTCAATAAACCGGAAAAATACAAAGGTTTAAAGTTTACAAACTTTAACTGCATTTTGTGGCATAATTCGAAAATGTTGCGTTCGCCCCTTCTCCACCGAACGCGTCATATTAACGACTTAGATGTCGGCTTCGTCAGTACAGTTTCAAAGTTTGCGGATGACACGAAGTTGGGTGGTAGGGCGATAAATGTCGAAGATAGAGGTAAGATCCAGGAAGATCTGAATAAACTCGTTGATTGGTCGGTCACATGGCAAATGAGAGTTAACGTCGATAAGTGCAAAATTTTACATATAGGTTCGCGTAACGGTAATTCTGCGTATAGTATGTCAGGGAAGGAGTTGGCAAGCGTAAATCAGGCAAAACGTTTAGGAGTTATAGTCACTCGTGATTTGAAAGTAACGAAACAAAGTACAGCAGTGGTCAATAAGGCGAACAAAGTGCTAGGTTTTATAGCCCGGAATTTTGAGTACAAATCGCGCGACATTATTGTTCCTCTTTATAAATCATTAGTTAGACCCCATTTGGAGTACACGATCCAATTTGGGAATCCTACCACAATGAAAAGAGTTCCGCCTTTTGAAAGTCCTTTTTAAGCTAATTTAATCAAAAAATTTTATTGATCTCATATCAAAAAAATGTCCTTATTTTTTACACTTTAACTTCGTATTCAATTTTGCTTTAAACGAGTAATCCTTTTTTATTCATCTGAATGTTATTTTTTATTATTGTTATTAGTTGTAACATAACATAGGCATTACATCTTAAATTAATGCAGGAGAGTATTTACAATAATGGGACCTCATTTGCCAGAGGAATTATAAAGTTTTCGCTTTAAACTTGGTTGTTTCTTAACTTCAAGCTTGCTCTAGCAGAAGTTTATTAAATAATTTGAACAACTAAACAGGGTGTAGCTAAAAAAAAGTCCGTTATCATAGGGGATTATTTCTTATTTGTTATGAAAACAATAAAAGTTCAAATTGGATGTCAGTTTGATGTTGACATACATTAATTTCATCACGTAAGTTACATTGAACGTTATAGGACATTTAAAGTCGGTTGTTTACCAAACAAGACCACGCACTATTCAACAGTTAAAATACAACATACAACAATAATATAACAACATCAATGGAGCTGTCCTACGTAACGTTCAGTGTAACTTACGCGATGGAATGAACGTGTATCAACACCTGAATGGCATCCAATTTCAATATTTATTGCCTTCATAACAAATAAAAAATAATTTCTTATGATAACGGACTTTTGTTACACCCTTTATAAAAGTCTATAGTAATACGCAATAATAAAATATTAAATAATGTTTCACTCTTCATTTTTTCATCCTATTTGTAATTTATAATAATTAAATTCTTCCAATATGATAACGGAAGTATTTGCTTACCACTTTTTATTTGTATTTAAATTAAAAGAAAGAATGTTTTAAAAAAAAAGATAGAATTTTATAAGCCAATTCTCCCATTTCCAATAACAGATATTTTTATGAGTGAGATAATGTGGAAATTAGCTTTTATTTTCACAAAACTGTAAGATAATTTATCCTTTAATCTTTGATAGTATTAAAGTTTGTTTCCAACTGCTACACGGAAGCAGGAAGGAACAAAGACAAAGAAATCTATGGAATTTGCTACCCGTATTTAATTTAGTCGCAATATTAGGGGGTTAGGGGGAGTCATTTCAACTTAAAGTTACGCAAAGTGTTATTAAATCCATTCCCAGGATTAAACTTGGTCTTAATAGGAATCTTAGGCTTAAAAGGTATTACAATCTCGTAAAAATTGGCCCCTTTAAAATTATCATTAGAATTTTATAATACCGTTTATAACCCGCCAGTAATTAAATATTTTTATCCACAATAATTATTCTTTACTCCGAGGCGTATAATTGCTCCAACTTTCAAAATAATGTTTTCCAAAATCTTACATTTATCCGCGTGCGTTTATCGTTTATAAAAACAGAAATAATATTCATTCAAATTGGTTCCTTTAAGCTATTATCTTTAGGATCCGTGGATTTCTTTGTCTATAAGTAAATGATCAGCAAAAGTCGTGTTATAGACCTTCATTGGAGCGAGATGAGATAGCCGAAATTGCCAAACGCTACCAGTCAATAGATGCAGTTAAGAGGCGCATTTGAATATAAATTAAGATCATTAAACATTCTAAATCTCGAATTTAGAATGAAATTGGAAGAGTGAATTCTGTCATTTTCATTCTTTCTCTCGATATATTTTTAGATTCTCATTCGGAATTTTCCTATGCTTGAATGTCCCATTACGAAAATGGAATTTCCTTAATTTGTGTTATCTATTGAATTGCATTTCACTGGCGTAGATATATAGCGATTTTCTTCTAGATAGATAATGATCGTTATATTTTATCTGTTAAATAAGGGTCCACTCTGATTTAACGTCGTAAATGAATATTTATCCAATAAATAGAGGATTCTTTCTCGAGTGAAAAATTACTCATTATTTAACATGATTAAAAAAGAAAAGTAAAATATATTTCCTCAGATCGAAATTGCTAAAGTTCAAATTGGAATTTAACTGATTGACGATGTCATTCAAGGTTTCATCAAACTATTTCGCACGTCGTAAAAATAACAAGAACAAAGTTATTTCAAAATAAGTGGCGAAAATCAATGAATGATTTACTAAATAAGTTATCGAAAGTATTTCATGATTATTAGTTACAGGTAAGAAATTCATGAATTGAAATAAAGTAGTGCAAAGCAATTGTAGTGTTAATATGAAATCGACTTCAGGCGCGGATACAGGGAGGGGGCGCGGGGGCTTAACTCCTCTAGCTTTAACCTGAATGGCATCTCGTATTCTAATCACAGGCGTGCGATGGTTTTGTTGTCCGAAATATTTTATCACTTATATAATAATTTTTGCACGCTGATTCCGAAAAAAATAATAATTTTTCGCCATCACGTACAGATGTTTCACAAAATGTCATATTTCATATGTCATATTACGCATGTAAGTAATTTTCATTAAAATTGACTCAATTAAATTTTGATTAAAAACTACTGCCTATAAATGCTTATAAATGCTTGGTTTCACCATGACATCAAAGAAATGGAGAAGAGATATCAGGGAAGGTGGGACATCAGAATGATGACTGATTACTGCTGGATGTTGAAACGGGATACTCCAGAATTATTACAAAAAGAAAAGGAACAGCGCGTACATTCGAGACTAAAAGGCATAGATCTCACAAGAAAACTCAGGACAAATAAAGATGAATATGTAATTGACGTTAATAGTCTTCTTTCTTTTTAAAGTTGTTTGCATTTGTAATTAGTATAACAAAGCGAAATATTTATTTATGCTGTTGTTTTTTCCCCTTCCAGTTTGCAGAAAAATCTTTACGTGATAGAAAAAATGGACACCTTATTCGAAATCAACGTAGTTGAATTATATAAAATCAATTAGTAAGAAAGCAACTCTTACAAAGTTCCCATTCGCAGGCCTGTGAATTAATGATTTTTAATATTATTATACAGGGTGTCCCATAAGCCCGGCATCATAGGAAAAATAATAAAAAAAGGCAAAACAAAAGCTTTTATTTACAGAACGTGCTCAATATGTCCACCATTGTTTTCAATACACAAATTCAGACGTGATACCCAGTCAGCAAGCACACGGTGAATGATGTCAGGAGTAATGGTGTTACATGCCCCAATAATGCGCTGCCGCAAATGTTCAACACTCCTAATTTTCTCTGCGTACACCAGCGCTTTCAAGTGGCCCCAGAGATAAAATTCCAGTGGCGTGAGATCCGGGCTTCTAGCTGGCCATTCCAGAGGCCCTCGACGTCCTAGCCAATGACCAGGGAATTGTTGGTACAGGTATTCCCTTACTTGGGTGCTGTAATGTGCAGGAGCGCCGTCTTGCTGGAACCATGTTGAGAAATTTCCTTCTTCGTTCAAGACACTGGGAAATGCTTCTTCCTTGAGCATACGTAGGTAGGTGCCTACAGTGACATGTTCATCGAAAAAGAGGGGGCCTATGATGCGATCCTTCCAAATGCCACACCATACCATCACCCGAGATGCACCTTGTTCCTTTGAAGAGGTATACCAGTGAGGGTTGTTTTGAGACCAGTAGCGGGTGTTCCGTCGATTTACCTCACCATTTCCATAAAAAACAGCCTCGTCACTGAACAGAATGGTGGACGGGAAATTGGCATCCCGAGCATATTGTTCCGTAGCCCATTCACAAAATTCCATTCGCCGGTCGGGATCATCTTCGCTTAATTTCTGTAGGATCTGAAGTTTATATAGATGCCATTTGTGAGCCTGAAGAATGCGATGGATGCTACTTTTCGACACTCCTGTCTCGGCGGACAATCGCCGAAGAGACTTACTGGGACTTCTGTTAAAATGAGCCAGGATAGCAGTCGCTGTATCATCGTCAGTGGACCTCCTTGAAGGTCCACTGCGTGGTTTATCTTCTACGGATCCTGTTTCCTTAAACTTTGCAACAAGTCTGCTAACACAACTCTGTGTTATTGGCTCGCGGTCTGGATGCAGTCTGTTAAATTCAGCAGCGGCCTCTCTTTGACTCCGATTTCCTATGAGTAGAATTATCTGGATTCGTTCTTCCTTGCTGACAGACATTATGGCCTGTAGAAAGAGAAAAATATGAATTATGGTTTGTAGAAATAGAAAAATATGAATTTCTCCTATGATGCCGGACTTATAGGACACCCTGTATAATATTATATAATATTAGGCTGACAATATTTACATGACACCGGCATGACAAATCCTAAATCCCCCCCCTTGTATCCGCGCCTGGACTTATCTCAAACAGTGTGTATATACAATTTAAATGTCATCCCACTCAATCTGATTCCCATTTTATTCTGCGACCAAGAGTGGGAATCCGTGAGTGAGAATCTTAAAGAGAGCAATTCCCAAATTGGTATATTCTCAATTATGTCATTATTATTCTCATCTACGGCATTCCTACTGATTTTTTTTATGTAATAAGGAAAGGGCAAGGGCAAGCGCCCACAAAAGTGCCAACCCCCCACCACCCCAATATAAGAAGGAGAGAGCCAAAATCACGGTCTCTGAGGTTCACGATGCAAGTTTATTTTTTCAAAATAAATTTTGAAAAGATTGTGTAGTGTGTTAATTGCATGTATGTGTAATGAAGAATAGAGGGAGAAGCGTGTGTTTAAGAGCATGCTGAACTGCTCACAGGGTAGATGAGACACGGAAAAAGATTAGCTAAAGAGGATAGTGACAGGAGAAATGGGAGTTCCAGCACTCCCTGTCTCCTGCCTAACGTCCCTTCCCTTGGAGTACTTCCCTGGTCGATTACTATAGTAAACTGCAAAAAATGACAAAACAGGGAACTTGTTTATTATTTTTCTTCTTATGGTTATTTTTTAAGAGTTATTGCAATTTTGGGGAAATGCTTTTTTGTGCCTTGCAATCGATTCAAACATACTCAGAGCTCGACCGGTTGGGTACCCCTAACGTAGTGCTATGGCCAATAATTTTGTATTACCTTGGAATATTTTTTTAATGAGATAGGTATTAACCCTATCAGTACCAGTGCGACCGTAATGCCCACCGGAAATAATAAAATGCAACCTTCTATAAGTGTTTCTACATGTTTATGTACGTTTGGTTTAGTTGTTGGAAAAAACCCAAAATGTATGTAATTAAGTGACGAGTTACTAAAATATTTGGTTTTCAATAAAAATAAATATTATAATTTTTTGATTTAAAAAAAAAATAATCGTGAACGTAAAGATACCATCCCAATTCCCAAAGTACAGGATTATGTTGGTTATGAATAGACCAGAATGTACAGGCGGAAACGAAATTCCTCGTACAGACATTCCTAAAGTATACATTAGTGTGAATGATAAAACCAAACTTATAATACATATTGCTTGTAGACACTCATAATGAAATGGTGTCTCTGTTTTCGTAAGTCCAAATGGGTTTTAAGAATAAGAATGTAAGTACGTTTATGCAACACGTTCATTATCTACAAAACTTACATAGAATTTTGTTTTATGAGTAGTATACAGAATATTTCACTCCATGTTTGGCAAGGATTCGTGTTCGAACGGAGGGAGTGAGATTTTTTATGACATGACTTCACCAAATCTACCTAAACTTTCATTTAAAGAGTTGCCGCACATACGGAAGAAAATCTTCTTGTTCACAAAAGGCTCGTGTCTTCAGGGCTTTGTAACGAACCCCGAGAAGAAAAACCCGCATCCCCTTAATTTTGTATTATTCATTAGTGGTAGCATTGTGTATATATACGCTGTCTATTCTAACGAAATAGTATCAGATTTCAGATGTAAAAATATTTACCTTCATCTCATTGGTCAGCTTTTGGAAGAAATGAAACGTGATTCCTCATTGGACAGTTCATAATCTGTAATGAAACGTTTCGATTACACATTAGTGAGAGATGTGTAAGCCCCACCTCCGCAGAAGGAGACTTCCGTGAAACTGGCAAACATTTTCAGACGCCATTCAGTTCCTATTTAGCCAACATATTTTTGTAATGTTGATCTTTTATGTGTGACATGCTGGACCATCCATTAGAAAGAGACGATTCTGAAGAATGTATTTAGAAGAATTAAGACCTCTTCATGAATACTAATTCTTTCTACCATTACAGATCGCTGACCATAAATATCATTACATTAGAACCACCGTGTAAGACAGGGGGGGGGGGCGAAAAGATTCCCTGAATAGCCATTCATCTTCATAATCATGCTCGTGATCAAGAATCATTGTAGTATGGGATGCATATAAGTCTTGTGGATTAATGTTACCTTGCAAGGAATGACTGCGTATTTGGTCTGTAACCATTGGTGGCGTTCCTGGTTGATTGTTTACTTGTTTAACGTAAAATTGCATTGATATGAATTTTATACCATTTGCAAGGCCCAAAGATTTATATTTATCACTTCTTATTTTTTATTTGAATTTAAGTAGTTAACCAAATGATCACGGATAAGTGGTGATATGTCACAAGCAACAACTGCACGAAGTATCCATTTATTACCATCTAGAAACTGCTTTGATGCAAAACACAGTCTTCAGGATATCTAAAAAAAAATCACGTGACATGGCGATTACTTATTATCATCATTTATTATTCCCATTGGAAATAAAGTATGTTTACTTTTGTTTCAGATTTGAACGCATAAACTGCAAGTTATGGCCCTGAATTCACAGGATATGGTGGAGTTAGTGCTTCTCCTTGTTTCTGCATTAAGTGTTCATGCTGCTGTAATGAATTTTTGAAGCAGATATCAGTGGAAGGAAACACCGTCACGTAGGATGGTTTTAAGTGACGAAGATTCGCGCATCGCTACGAAAACTCTTCGAAACGTTATTGGGTCTATCGTATCTCAGTGTGCAAAAATTTGCAAGGAAAGCACTTCGAAAACTTGCTCTGAATCATAATAAATAATTGTCATGTCACCAGACTTCTGGGACACCCTGTATTTTAATTCACACACTTATTAATTTTTATGGCTACGCCAAATAAATTTGGAGCCATACTGGCTTGTACTTGTCAGTCCGTCCGTTCGTTCATTTGTTCGTCCGTCCGTCACACTTTCTTGTCCGCACCATAAATTTTGAGACGTTTAACATGAATTGCAAAGACTTCATACAAACATGGATCATTGCAAGAAGATGTCATGAGCAAGAATCAGATCCCTGCATCAAAGGTCAAGTTCATAAATGAAAGTTAAAGTTCAAATGGAACTCCGCGCCATAACTTTTGACTCGCTCATCATAAACTAGCGAACCTTTTTAACATATGGGTCATCCGAAGACAATGTGTCACGCAAGAATAAGGTTTAAGCATCAAACGCCAAAGTCACAAATATAGGCGATGGGGTAGGGGTATTGATGTCGTTCCGACATAATTCTTTGTTTTTGGCATGGAGAAGGCGAGGAGTGAATGCTCATTTTACTTTGTCGTATTTCTGCCCTTGGGTGAACATTTCTACGAAATTAAAGAAAAATTAAATAAATAAATAAAGAGAATCATGTTCTTTCCTGAAAACAAAATTGCCAAATTAATTAAACTTTTACATTATAAAAACGTCAATTGATTTCCAATTCATAAATATTTTTAATTAGCCAAACGGTAATATATATATATATATATATATATATATATATATATATATATATATATATATATATACAGGGCGTCCCAAAAAAATGTATACACACTTTAACAGCTGATAGCTCAATTGATGTTTCTTTCTTTCCAAGTTAAACCCATTAGAATTAATAATGGCAGTCAGACTAAGCTTTGAACAAAGGAAATTCATTCTAAAATGCTACTGGAAGTGTGAAAACGCAGTTGAAGTGCAAAGACAGTTTAGGAGGGAGTTTCAAACAGATCCACCAACGCGACTTACCATCACTCGAATTAGAGATAAGTTTGAAGCCGATGGAACTATTCAGAATGTCCACAAGAAGCGTTCCGGAAGACCACGGACATCGACAAGCCCACAAAGCAAGAAAGAGTACTGGAAACGTATCACCAAAGTCCAAGAAAATCTGTGCGGCAAGCGAGTCGTGAGGTAGGAATTTCAGAATCGTCTGTCCAACGCATTTTGAAGCGCTGTCAATGGAAAAGTTACATTCCAAGATTAGTCCATGCTATTAATGAAGATGATCCGGACCGAAGAGTGGAGTATTGCGAGTGGTACTTGGCACGATGTGGATGTGGATTGGACGAAGGGGTTTCGTAGAATACCCTCCGCGTTCACCAGACCTCACACCACTAGACTTTTTTTATGGGGATACTTAAAAGACAAAGTCTACGCTATAAAACCTGCAACAGTCGCTGAATTGAGAGCAGCCATTGAACGAGAATGCACACAAATACCAAACGAAATGTTTCGTGATGTTTGCGATTCCATTGCTTCGCGTTAACAGCAGTGCCTGGACCAGAACGGACGTCAGTTTGAAAACAGGCGTTGACAAAACAATTAAATAATGTCTGTTGATTCTATTACATTTTGAAAATGAAATGTATTTTAATAAACACTGCCTTTATAAGTATTTAAAGTGTGTATACATTTTTTTGGGACGCCCTGTATATATATATATATATATATATATATATAATTCAGGGGCGGCTTCTTAATGAATGCAAGGCATGCGCTGCATGCGTAAATAATATACTCAATGAATTTAAAATTATTATTTAAGTTAAAAAAATAAAGTTAAAATTATTATTAATATTATTAATATAATATTGGTTTTATCCTCGGTTACTACATAACTCATAAGAATACCATAAAAGACAAAATACAGCTTATCTAATATGTACTACACTGTAATGCATGTGACTGCATGCGTAAGTAAAATTACCACGAGCCGCCACTGATTATATATATATATATATATATATATATATATATATATATATATATAAATAATGTATATATGACGGCTTCATTTGCGTATTTCCAAACATTTAATTAATAATTCAAACCAGATGCAATTTTTATTTAAGTTCAAAATATTGGTTGAAAGCAGTAAATAAACAGTTTTATATAATAAATAATTGACAAATGATATTTCGCGACGAATATTTTAAAATGGTTATAGTTGGTTCGTATGTTTGTGAATTTAAAATTTTTTTTAGGGAAATTAATATGTATCATATTTCTGGGGCGTAATGTCTTATAAATACTGCAATTATACGATATACACCGTCTTCCAAAAAAAAAAAGGATTCACTCTAAAAACATCCATGGAATCAACATATTTCAAATAATCAGTATGAAACTTATACACGTAAACGATACATAAAACATGTACCTTTAAACCAAATTTCAGTTCGAAGCTATCAAAAATAACGATTTATTAAATATTTCTCTAATAATATTACAACTGATGCTCGACAAACTAATCAAGAATCCTTTATTTCCATTTTCACTTTTGTAAATTCTAATATACGATTTTTTTTTTTGCAGGGTTATAAAATATAGTGAATATGCCATTTTCACAAGAAGATAAGATTACAATTAAGCATTATAGACTAGAAAAGGGATATGGACGAACGAAACTACTCTCCGAATTCCCCAACGAAGGATGGACTCTTGGTGGTTTGGGAAAGCTTTTAAAGAAAATTGACGAAACTTGGGGATATCAAAAGAAGAGAGGGAAGTGGGCGACCAAAAACTGTTCGCATACGAGACAATACTGACGACGTCGAAGAACGTATATTAAGTCAGGAAAACCAGCCAGGAACCCATATGACATCAGCTCGCATATCAAAAGAGCTACAATTATCAGAAACTAGTGTGAGACGCATAATTAAACAAGATCTTCAACTAAAACCTTTCAAAAGCGTGCACGGCAAAAGATTACTCAAACTGATGAGCAGAAACGAGTTCAAAGATCAAAACAAATCTTACGGCTTTTTTCATTGATGAAAAGAGATTCACTGTGGAGCCACCTCAGAACAGTCAAAATGACAGAGTTTACTCGCACGACCAATGTAAGAATGAAATACTTGATAGCAGACTTTTTGCAACCAGAAGTCATTTCTCAGCTAGTGTCATGATGTCAGTTGGCATATCAAAGTTAGGAAAAATATCCATTCATTTTATTGAGCTTGGTGTAAAAGTCAGTCGAAATACTCTGCTACGTATCATGCTTCCCGAAATGCAAAATCTGGTCAACGGTGATTATTATCTTTTTCAGCAAGACGGAGCAACGTCCCATATAGCAATAGCAACTGTGGAATACTTAAAAAATAATGTCCCAGAATTACTTGAACCCCAAAATTGGCCACCTAACAGTCCTGACTTGAACCCTGTTGACTATAGAATCTGGGAAAATTTGGCACAGAGAGTTTACAAGAGCAGGATGAGAAATGTTGATCACTTGCGTCAACTTCTTGTGGAGAAGTGGGAAGAGATACCACAGGAGCAGATCGATCGAACCATTGATGAATTTCGTCCAAGATTGAAGAAAATTGTTGAAACAGAAGGGAAGCACATTGAACAATTTTTTTAATGGGAATTCCAAAAGAGTAAAATGTTAATTTGATTTCTTTTGTAAACTTAGGATTCAAGTTCTGTTTCGAAATTCAAAATCTTTTTTTATTTTCATGGTTTTTTTAATGGAGGCATTTCCTATATTTTATAAATCTTATGATGTATTTTATAACTAAAATGAGAATAAAAATTTTATTACCAAAGTTTTACCGCCTTTGTGGCCTCCCAGAATTCAAACCTGGAGCGATGTTCACCAACAAAATTTGTTGAACATAAACAATCCTCATTAAATCATTAATTTTTAGTATAATATATATATTATATACTGTTTACATAGTTTTGCTCTGTATGAGTTTCATTATGATTGGTTAATAAATGTTGATTTCATGGCTGTTTCTAGTGAACCCTTTTTTTTGGCAGACGGCGTGTGTATATATATATATATATATATGTGTGTGTGTGTGTGTGTGTGTGTGTGTGTGTGTGTGTGTATATATGGTACAACTCAGAATGGTCCCCTGAGAAACATATATATATATGTGTGTGTGTGTGTGTGTGTGTGTGTGTGTGTGTGTGTGTATATATATATATATATATGGTACAACTCAGAATGGTCCCCTGAGAAACTTTTATGTTACACACAGACCATACATGGAACAAGGAACTCTTCTGGGAAAATTAATTTTCCCAGAAGAGTTCCTTGTTCCATGCACGGTCTGTGTGTAACATATATATGACCTTGGCGTCATGGCAGGAAGAAGCCCTAAAGGGCATGACTTTGACTTCCTGTTCCTTCCTAAAAGTCGACCAGAAGGTTATCCTGAAGGTGCTAGAGATTGTCGTACAATCATTAAGGAGTGTGAAGTTTCCAGTGGCGCTTAGTAGCACCTTTTATGAATCTTCGTCTCCTCAATTTATGGCCACAGTAGTAGGATTCGAGACGTTGAAGAAAACTAGGTCCTGTATCCTCAACAAGATTGGAGGGAAGTTACTACGAACCTTTTTGACACAGGTGTCCAGGTCCGTGGTCGACTCGTTGAGGAATAGTTTTACTGTGCATTGCGGCGATTTGGTTGTGTAGAATACTGAGGAAGTCCGACGATGAATCTTGTCTACGAGGAGACAGTCGTTGAGGTCTTGGAGAATGACGAAGCTCTGCTGGTCTTTACTGACTCAGAAGTATTTTCCTTCTGGTTGTACGTCGATGAAAAGGTAAGCATCCTGTATCCACACGATCAAGCGGAGGACCCAATATAGGGTCATCTCGCTTTCGATGGCTTTCAGAGGAATGAGGACAATGATTCGCAGAGTGTTCTCGTCGGTCCTCGCCAACGTGGTTCTTGCCAGTGCAAAATAATTCGGTACGATGGCAGCTGATAGTATATATGGTAGCATCCGTCCTCCATTTGCTTCTACCTCCCTTAGAAGTTCCATACAAAACGAAGGTTCGGAGAGGTAGGTAGACAGGTGTCCTCGGTAAGCACCGAGGAGGGCAGATTTGAGCCTGCTAAACCTGACATTGACGCCCTCTGTAAATAAACTCAAGGATTGCGCCAATACTTCAAGAAAGTGATGTAAGAATATTCTTGCAGCCGTTTTCGAAAATAAACTATGATGCTCTTTTGGAAGCTATGAGATTGTCCCGTAGCTCCACTACATATTCCTTAAGGGAAGATACGTCGTAGATGGTCGCATTTATAAGCCTCAAATGGCGATTCAACGCTGAGGCTATCTTCTCCTGGTTTCGTTCGATTACCTGTACGTGCCGGAGAAGATCTTTCACTGTGGCATCCCTCGCGACGCCAAAGACGGCATTGAAAAAGTTGCCGATGGCGTTTATAAGACCTCGCTGCGGGCGATTATCATCTTCCCATGGAAGGATGTCAAGGAAAGTACATATATCCCTGGGAGTCTCTTCCAGTTGCCCATATAAGTTGTCGACGGTTCTGATGAGATGTATCTGTGACACGCTCCTTACGTTGTCTTCGATCGTCCCGTATGAGCGCAGTGCATTCTCGCACTCCTTCTGAAGTGCCGCCATCTTCTCTTGGAAGTGGTTTAAGTCCCTCAAGTAGGGGGATAGACTCATTCTGATCGAAAAACGTAAGTGGGTTCACTCGGAATAAGCGTTCCCTGCCTATTGAAAACACTGTTTGCGTTCGACCCATCAAGTTTAGCGACACTGTGTCGTGGCAGCAGCAAGAGGAATAACAACATCACCTGCGAAAAAAAGTTCCAACACAGTAATCGCGAATAACAGTTTTACAGTTTTACCATTATGCAATTTTACGTGCATGCATTTTGAGCAAGAGAACCAGCAAACCGCCGTTTTGCTTATCAAATAGGACCGGGTATTCAAGGAGTGGCCGAGCAACTAATTAATAAGTACATGTATGCAACTCTGACAATTATATATATAATATACACCCGCTACTGCATATTTATGTATATATGTCTTAATGCCTTTAAAACACCCTTATATGCCCTTATATATGTGAAAACCTACATGCATTGTACTTTAATAACTGAAATTTAGGCACGGTTCGTTTCGGCCAACTGTCAGTTTTGCTTATTTAGTAATACAAATATAATATAAAACAATTTGTCTGGTTCCCTCCCTTTTCCTTAACCATGTCGGTTTACATTCGCGCGCGCGCGCGCACACACACACACACACACACACACACACATATATATATATATATTTATTTATTTTTTTTGTATTGGGGCGTTTACCGCCACTTCCCGCTATATGGTAGCGGATATCATGGCGAGGCGGAATACGAGAAAGAGAAACGGAGACGGAGAAAAGGCACTAGAAAAGGGAGAACAGCGGACTACAGGTGAGAAGCCACCTAAAGCTCAGATAGGATGCGAGATTGGGAGAGGAAGAGGAAAAGACGGTCAAGCGAGAAGAGAGGGCTCTCAGCGAGCATAAGGCGTAAACGTTCGGGGAGGGGGAAATCAGAAAGGAACGGGAAGGCGCGACGACGTACTGACGACAGGGTGGGGCATTCCACAAGGATCTGAGAGACGGTGAGGGGCGACTGGCAGGAGGCGCAACGAGGAGCCTCCTGCCGGAACATAAGATAGCCGTGCGTGAGGCGCGTATGGCCGATGCGAAGCCGCGCAAGGACGACCTCTTTGTGTCTGGAGCGGTGGAAAGAGGACACCCAATATGACAGACGGGGGCGGATGGACAGAGTTTATTTCCGGTGGCATCGTCCCAGGACTGTTGCCACATGCGGTCGTAAAAGGAACGAAAGACCTGCACATAGTCTGAGAAGGGGAGCGGGCGGGGGAGGGGAGGCAGCGAGGCGGCGGACCGGGCTATGCGGTCCGCCGCCTCATTACCGGAAACACCAACATGGGCGGGAACCCAGCAGAAGGTGACCCGGATTCGGTGAACGGTGTGCAGGACATGGTACTCCTGTTGAATAAGGCGTACGAGGGGGTCCGGGGAATCATAGCGCTCGAGCGCCTGAAGGGCGCTCAGCGAGTCCGAAAAAATGGTACAGGAGGACCGCGAACAACCCGATACCAGACGGAGGGCTTCCAGAAGGGCAAAGAGCTCCGCGGAAAAGATGGAGGCCTGAACCGGCAGGGGGATACCCCGGGAGGTAGGTGACAATGACGGAGAGAAGACGGCGGCCGCGACACCTGCAGGGGAGCGCGAGCCGTCGGTGTAGACGGGAACGTCGTCCGAATGGACGGGAAGATGGGCCAGAAAAGAAGACCGGAGGACGGCAGGAAGAGACTCCTTACGCAGGCCATGGAGCGCCTGGCAACGGCAGATAGGGGTGGTCCGCCAAGGGGGCGACAGATCGAAGGAGAACGGCAGAATAGAGGGTGGGGGGATCCCCAGGGACGAGAAAATCTCGGTCAGAGAGGCAGCGAAATGCCACGTGTCAGGCCGGGGTAGCGCCTGGGAGATCGCGGAGAAGAGTAGGGACATCGGAAGGCGGCAGATGCGAAGGTAACACTTCGTCATGAGAAGGCCCCGGCGAAGGGACAGGGGGGGGGTGTCCACAGTCCACCTGAAGACTAGCGACAGGGGACGAGCGGAAGGCATCCGACGCCAGGCGAAGGTCACGGTGGAGAAGAGGATCCAGCATACGGAGTGCCGGAGAGGAGGCGGAGCTGTAGACCACACAGCCGTAGTCGACACGGGATTGCACCAGGGAGGTGTACAGGCGCAGCAGAGTACGCCTGTCCGCCCCCAGGTCGTGTGGGACAGATGACCCAAAAGGGAGAGGGTGCGGCGAGAGTTTGCCGCAACCGCCTAAGGTGTGGAACCCAACCGAAAAATCCGTCGAGGGTCATACCCAGGAATCTAACGGATGGGACGAGGGGAAGAGGAGTGCCGGCAAGGGTAAGGGCGAAGGTATGCGACAGACGGAGGCGCCGAGGACGGAAAAGCATACTGGAAGACTTAGAGGGTGAGAAAGCATAGCCAACCGAGGACGCCCAGCGAACCACCGCGTTGATGGCTAGCTGGAGCCGACGTTCAGCCAAAGACGGGAGGCGGCCAGAGCAATAGATAGCCAGGTCATCGGCATAGAGGGAGCTACGAACGGATGTAGGCAGGACCGTAGCGACTGTGTTCATCACGAGTGAGAAACACAAGACGCTAAGGACACTACCCTGAGGGACACCTCCTCCAACGGAAAGCGGTCAGAGAGGGCAGAACCGATGCGGACGCGGAAAGAACGGGCGGACAAGAAGTTATAAATAAAGGAAGGGAGAAAGCCTACGAAACCCAGGGAGCGTAAGCAGTCGAAGACCGCGCTCCGCCGGGTAGTATCGTAGGCCTTCTGGAGGTCGAAAAAGACGGCGAGTACAAATTGACGCCGGGAGAAAGCCTCCTGCACGTCATGGCTAAGGAGGAGGGGGTCGGTGGTAGACCGGAAGTGCCGGAAACCAGCCTGGGTAGCAGGGTACTGGTCACTCGCCTCCAAGGTAAAGGACAGCCGCGAGGCGACCATCGCCTCCATCACCTTGCAGGCACAGCATGTTAGGGAAATGGGGCGATAGTTCGACGGGAGTGAGGGGTCTTTATCGGGCTTCGGGATGGGGACGACGATGGACTCACGCCATCGGTCCGGAAATGAACCCTCCAACCAAATCCGGTTATAGAGGTCTAGTAGAAAGCTGAGAGCAGAGGGGTGGAGGTGCCGTAACAAGTCATAGGGGATATTATCGGGGCCGGGGGCGGAGGAGCGTCGGGGGCGGAGGGCCTCCCGAAGCTCTGTCATGTGGAAGAGGTGATTATAGGGGTCATCCCTATGAGGTGGAAATTCCGGTGGGTCGCGGCGGGAGTGGGGGGAATCGGAACTGGAGATGGCTGCGAAGTGCGCCGCGAGTGCGTTCGCGACGGCCTCCGGATCGGACACGAACTCGTCGTCCCCGACCGAAGCACCGGGGGTCGAGGGGGTACACGGGTCCCCTCAAAGCTACGCACCTTGCGCCAAACAGTCGAGGGGCAGTCGAGGAGGAGATCCCGGACACGTAACTCCGCCAGGAGGTACGCCGGGCCAGTTTCAGGACCCGACGGGCCACTGCCTTCAGGCGCTGAAATTCTATCTTGTGCTCAGCTGGCGGGTCCGGTAGAAGCGGCGGCCGGCACGGCGCCGCTCCTGAACGGCATGGGAGCACTCTGGGGTCCACCATGGGACGCTTCGCGGCCTGGGGGAGCCAGAGGTACGGGGGATGCAACTGGCGGCAGCCGAGAGGATCTTACTCTCGAGGAAGGCGAGGGCCTCATTGACGGAGGGAAAGGCAGGAATTGATGGCGAGATCGCCGTGCCCCTCGCGTATGAGGCCCAGTCTGCTCGGGCGAACAGCCAGCGCGGGCGGACAGAGGTGGGGGGAGGAGACGGGTCGGGGTAAGTCACACTGGGAAATGGTCACTGCCGGAAGAATCCGGCAGGACCTCCCAGGTGAACTCCGTCACGATTTCGAGGGAAACCAGGGAAAGGTCGATACAGGTGAAACTGTCGTGGGCCGAGTGAAGGCAGGTTGGGGAACCATCGTTCAGAAAGGTGAACTCGAGCTCGTCCATAAGGGAGAGAAGGGTCCTGGAGAGAAAGGTGGAGCAAACGTCCCCCCAGGCCGAGTCCCGACTGTTGAAGTCCCCGAGAATCAGAAAAGGGCGGGGAAGCTGGAGAATTAGGTCACGGAGAGAATCGGGTGGAGGGCGTACGTTAGGGGAGAGGTAAAGAGAGCAGACCGTGAGCTGGCGCCCCAAGGAAAGGCGCACGGCCACAGCTTGCAGGACTGTACGGAGCGGGAGGGGGCGGAAAGGACGGAGCGGTGCACGAAGACCGCGGCGCCCCCCTCCCCGCCCCATCGAGAGGCGGGGGAAGGGAGCCCGCAGTAACCGGACACTCGAGGGAGGGAACGGGATCCCAGAATCGTCTCCTGAAGGCAGAAAAACACGCCGGACACCTGGAGGCCAGGAGAGAGGAGAGACTCTCGAGGCCTACCAGGAGCCCGCGGATGTTCCACTGCAGGAGCGAGGTATAGGGAGGGGTATGAAGGTCAGCGTAAAGGATGGTTATGGGGTGGGTGGGCGATCGGGCGGCCCGAGATTAAAGAGGGAATCGGAAAGCCCCGGAGTTCAGCGAGGGACGCCGAACGAGGGCGAAGGTCACCCCGACGAGGGGGCGATGTGGAACCAGACGCCGGCAAATCCTCCAGAAGAGAGTCTCCGGACGTCCGGGGAGAGCGATGCAGAGAAGGGGATGTGAGAGGTATCCAGAATGCCCCTCCCTTCACCGGAGGTGCGGGGAGGCAGGACTACGAGGGGGAGTGGAAAATAATACCTCACCCAGAGGCATTGGCAGGTCGAGGAGAGAGATGGGGGGGTCAAGCGCGGGGGCGTGCACGTCCCACCCACGCCGACCAGGCGGGCGAGTTCCCCTCCAGTGGGTCCATCGACCGGGCCGGAGAGGGGTGTATCTCAGCCCCCACCACGATGGCCGTCGGGGACCCCAGGGGGGAGCGTGCATAACGGTTGCGCAGTGGGGACGGTGAGGACACCGGGGGGGTAGGGCGAAGGGGGCGTTTGTGTTTGGGAGAGGAAGGTGATGCGAGGCTTATGGCTTCGAACCTTCACCACTGGCGCGGCGCTTGCGGCCCCTACCCCTCCGTCGTGCGGCCCGCATGGGTGACGGCGGGTCACGATCCGGAATGGGGGTGGCCGAAGGCGCCGGTGGAGAGGGCGTAGAAGGGGCAGGGGGGGTTGCCGACGAAGCATCGGCGTTCGCGGAGGGAGCACGTGGGGACGCGCTGGTAGTACGGGGAGCCGCGGTAGGAGTCCGCTGGGCGGCAGAGGATGGACTGGGAGTAACGGACACGGTGGGTGGAGGCGCGTTGGGAACCGCCGGTGAGGACGGGGTCCGGGAACGGAGAGCCTCGGCGTACGAGGCACCAGCCGGGCCTCGCAGCCACGCAACCGGTCCGCGCCTCCCGAGCGCTGAGAAACTCTGATGAACAGAGGGCCCGAAACCTCCCTTTCAAAGAGGAAGGACGGGCAAGAGCGGGATGAAGCAGGGTGTGGTCCATGGCAGTTGGTGCAGGAAGGCGGAGCAGTAAAGGCAAGGGGTGGGGAGGGCCGCCGCAGCGGACACACAACGGGGCCGGCTGACGGCAGGAGCTGCTCACGTGGCCAAACCTATTGCACTGAAAACAGCGCGTAGGATCTGGCACGTATGGTCGTACTGAGAATTCGCACGCTCGTCTCTCACCAAAGCCCAGAATACCGAAACGGGGGGCACCAGTGAGTCGAAAGTGAGGAGCAGGCGAGGAGAAGGGGCGGTTGGGAACCGCGATCTGTCGGAAAGCGTACACCCTCACAACACCCTGGGAGGCGAGGTCAATCTGGAGGTCTTCCACCGGGATGGGTAGAAGACGAGCAGCGTAAATTGTGCCCTGGCACTGATTGAGGCGGGTGTGGGGGGACACCGTAATCCCACAGCCCAGGACATTGGGGATAGCGAGCAGAGAGGAGGTTTCGACAGAGGAACGCGACCTTATCAGAATGGAGCCATCCCTCTGAGGCCGAAGGTCAAAACGAGCCGTCCCCGTCACCCCATGGATCGCTCGAAAGAGGCGTTCATGGTTAGTGGGAGGGGCTTGGAGGAGGAGGGGCGGAGGACGAGGAACTTGTCCACCGTCCTAAGGCCGAGCGAAGACGTCGGGCCAAACACCACCGGTACTTCGAGGGACGGGGAGACGAGAAAGGCGGACGGCGACGTCGGGTCCCACGTCCCCCAGGGGAGGGGCCGAGGGGGCGGGGCGATGAGGCCCGACCGGAGTGGGAGGCGACCGGGGCCGCGGGCTTCCCACCTGAGGGCGAAAAAGCAGGTGGGTCCCTATCGGGACGTGGAATATGGGGGGATCCAGGGGTCGGGGGGTCCACTGCAGGTCCATCCGCCACTGGCGGGGGTCGGGCAGCGGCGCCACGAGCTTGGGGAAGAGAGGGAGAGGAGGTGTCGGCAAGAAGAGCAGACGGGGTGGGCGAGGGCTGCCGACTGCCCTTACCAGACCCAAGGTCCAAAGAGGTAGTCAGAGGGAGGTCAGATGCACACGCCGGGTCGTCAACGAGGTCCATTAGATTTGTGTTTCCATAAAGAAAATTTTTATTGTTGTTTCGCGCCCGGGGCCGCGGGGAACCGATTACCCGGGGCCCAAGGGGACCAAGCGCATGCCGGCGGGGGATGGGTGCCTCGCCCCATGTAGGTACCCCCGTTTCAAAAGGGGCCCTTGCAGCGTCGAAAGTTCTCCCCCGCCGGCAGCAAAGACCAAGGCCCCCCAGGGTCCCAGGCCTGGGCACCCTACCAGCCAACTTAGTCCGGCCCCGGCCATGGGAGCGAGACCCCCAGCGACCAGCCCCGGCAGCCCACGGGGCGCGCGAAGTGAACAGAGAAAGCAGAAAAAACAGAGGGGGCAAGGAAGAGGGTAAAGAGGGGATGACAGGAAAGAGGGGGCTGTAGGATAGCAGGGTATGTTAAAAGTCCACTTCGCAACCGGGCGGGGGACCCGGCAGGGCCCCCAGCCGCGGCTGACCCCCCTCGCCACATGGAGGCAGGAGCCCGCGGGTGATCCACCCCAGAAAGACCGCCCGCGGGGAGGGGGATATATATATATATTATATATATATATATATATATATATATATATATATATATATATATATATATAGAGAGAGAGAGAGAGAGAGAGAGAGAGAGATAGAGAGAGAGAGAGAGAGAGAGAGAGAGCTAGGCATTCATAACCCATGATATAAGAGTGTTTTAATAAGCACATTCGTGGACCGACAATTTTCATACGAAAATAACACGTTTCCTTTATACTGACTTCCCATCGCTCGCAACCGTGCTATCTTAAGTGATAGCACGACTGAATTTGTCATTTTGAACTGTTTTTTTAGAAATTATATACTGTGTTCAATTCTTTGTTTTCTATTCTATAAAAACATAAACTTGATAATGTATAATCTTTTATATCCGCTTTTGCATTTTAATGTTTTGGATCAAGTAAAGATAAGCACCCCCAGCCTTCTTTAATTAGCCTTATAAGGCTAACTAACGAAAATATCACGACCTAACCTAACCAATCGTTAAGTCAACTGTACGCCCTTGACGATTGGTTAGGTTAGGTCGTGATATTTTCGTTAATTAGCCTTATAAGGCTAATTAAAGAAGGCTGGGAGTGCTTATCTTTACTTGATCCAATGTTTTAATATTTTGTATTGTACAATCGTCTGTTTCCGTTTTTTACTTTAAAATAAAATAATAAATAACGATAAATCGAATAGGAATAATAAGATTTGGGAATGACTCAAATCCTGTTGCCAAGCGGGTTACTATTTAGCTAAATCAGGTTATAATATAAGGAAACATGAATCGATGGGACATTTCATAGTGTTTAATTACTGAGAACATATCCCAGTTAGGTCCCACAACATTTATTTTCAATCAGGTTAATCCATTTTTAAGGTCCGGGTCAAGGGAAGGTTGTTAATGTCGGTGTCCCTTCTAATAATGCATATACTCTATCCTATTTCGCAAATAGTAAAATGTTAATGAAACATGTTTATGAAACGTTAATGAAACATTTGGATCACCTGAAGATCATAGTCCCCAGCCTCATCTGGGGGCCCTGATCTTCAGGTGGCAAAATTTATTTTATTTTTATGTTAAATTTTTAGGTTAAGGTTTCACCGATACGAGTCGTAGTGGTTAGGTTAGATCCCTTTATCATCATTGTGCAAAACTAATCTGGGATCACCTGAAGATCTCCCCCCCCCCCAGCCCGATCCACCTGAAGATGCTACACTCCAGTCCGCTCCGCCTGGAGATACTCCCCCCTCCCCAGTTTTAACAAATAAAACAAACAATTCATTTTATGGGATATAATGCCCGGTTAGGTCAACTGTATGCCTTTGAAGATTGGTTAGGTTAAGTTGTGAAATTTTTGTTAAAACTAACGAAAATATCACGACTTAACATAACCAATTATAATACAGGCCTGCGATGGTTTTGTTGTCCGAAATATTTTATCACTTACTGTATATAGTAATTTTTGCACACTGATTCCGAAAATAATAATCATTTTTCGGCATCACGTACAAATTTTTCACAAAATGTCATATTTCATATTACATATGTAAGTAATTTATAGTAAATTTTTATTAAAAACTGCCTATAAATGCTTATAAATGCTTGGTTTCACCAAGACATTAAAGAAATGGAGAAGAGATATCAGGGAAGGTGGGACATCAGCATGATGGCTGATTACTGCTGGATGTTGAAACGGGATACTCCAGAATTATTATAAAAAGAAAAGGAACAGCACGTACATTCGAGACTAAAAGGCATCGATCTCGCAAGAAAACTCAGGACAAATAAAGATGAATATGTAATTGACGTTAATAGTCTTCTTTCTTTTTGAAGTTGTTTGTATTTGTAATTAGTATAACAAAGCGAAATAGGTACCTAATGTAAACTGAAATAAATAATATTTATTTATGTTGTTGTTTTTTCCCTTCCAGTTTGCAGAAAATCCTTACGTGATAGAAAAAAATGGACACCTTATTCGGAATCAGCGTAGTTGAATTATATAAAATCAGTTATTAGTAAGAAAACAACTCTTACAAAGTTCCCATTCGCAGGCCTGTGAATTATCAAGGGCATACAGTTGACCTAATCGGGTATTCAGTTAACCTAACCGGGTATTCAGTTGACCTAACCGGGCATTCAATTAACCTAACCGGCCCGATCCACCTTTATGTTTCTCATAAATTGTTTTTTTTATCACAATAAAACTTTTCTGATCGTATTATTTTTATCTTCCTTTAACTTGGGGGCCCTGATCTTCAGGTGGGAGGTGGGAAAAAGTGGGGGCCTTGATCTTCAGGTGGGAAAATTGGGGGCCCTGATCTTCAGGTGATCCAAACATTCTATGTAACAAATGATTAGGTAATTATTTAATTAATAATTTGACTAAATTGAAATTATGTTGTTTCGTGCGTTGGTCTCTCTTCACACGGAGGTCAAGCTGATGGCCCCGCCTGTAGGCTGATGACCTATATATAACATGTATCCTGCAATAAACATTAATTAAACAGTGCACACACACCACACACATATATATATATATATATATATATATATATATTATATATATATATATATATATATATATATATAGCCAACACAATTCGTTTCAAATTTTATAGCTAGCCTCTCCTTTATCTTCACGGCGTCCGGTCTAATTTCGCAAAGCGCTACTTTTTGACTGCATACAACCTCAGTGTCGAGTGCACTTAACTAATTTATTTGTGATGTTTTAAATGTATATATATCAAGCAAGAGTGTTACTACTACCCAAATTTCTACCGAAGCAATCGCTAATGTGAGGATTTCTCCATTAATTTCTTAATTTTTAGTTACTTCCTTGTCATATCGTACAGTAAAGCGTTTCAGCGAGTGTTCCCTCTACGGAACTCTTCATTTCGAACGGTTTGAACAACTACTGAATTAATTGAATTTGCTAAATTTAAGGAATCTCGCAAAACGATATGCCTCAATACAACCATAGTCGAATTCGATTCTCTAAGACGGCGGGTGAACGTTAAGATCAACGTTCACTGGTCCTTTTGAACGTAGCGCGTAACGCGATGGCGTTCCCATCGTATTCTTAGAACTCACGTCCGGTGATAATTTCTCTTGCGATTTCGGCTATTTTTGTATCGGATTTGCAGGAATCGGATTTGATCGTGCAAGTGAGCTCTCTTTTGCCTCGTTGGTCATTTCCGGCAACTCTTTCAACGTGGGAGAGGACGCGTCGAATATTCTTGATGTTTCGAACAGATCCTCTGTTTCTCTATTCGTGAAAAGGAGTTAATACGGGATGCCGGTAACCTTCACCAAAGCTGAGGCGTAATTTTTGTCTAGCCAATTCGTCTAGAATACGGTCTAACTTACCCTCCATACTTTTCACTTCCGGGGTACATTCCTGGGCCCGTTCCGTTGCCGGTCGCTCGGGTTTATCCCCACTTCTACTCTCAATTGGTCTACTACTAAATTCCCATTTTATCTACACCTGGCTTCCCACTTCGTCTACTCCCATTCTGTCTATTCCCATTATGTCTACTCTGAAAATGTCACATATTCCCAAAACGTACTACTGTCATTTACCTGACCTGACGTGACCCAAGTCACCAAAGCCATTACCTAAAATTAACCTAACCGAGCCGGTTAGGTCAATTCTATGCTCTTGACAATTGGTTAGGTTAAGTCGTGATATTTTCGTTAAAACTAACGAAAATAAAACAACTTAACCTAACCAATTGTCAAGGGTACAGTTGACTTAACTGGGGATACAGTTGACATAAACGGGCATACAGTTGACCTCACTGGGCTTCAATTAACCTAACCTGGCACTGGTACCCCATAATGAATTCGGGACCCGAAAAGGTAAATAGTATGCATAAAACGTTCTTTTTATTTATTTGGGATCACCTGAAGATCAGGACCCCCAGCCTTCATTAGTTAGCTTTATAAGGCTAACTAACGAAAATATCACCACTTAACCTAACCAATCGTTAGGTCAACTGTACGCCCGTGACGATTTGTTAGGTTAAGTCGTAATATTTTCGTTAGTTAACCTTATAAGGCTAACTAACGAAGGCTGGGGCCCCTGATCTTCAGGTGATCCTTTATTTGTTATATAACATCCATGTGATATTACATGTGTGGTCTGTAATAAATGTCATTTTTTATCACCTACTTCTTTGAGTTATTTTCCTTTATAGTCAATTAGTGTTTCGATTGCAGAATTGACATAAAATATACAGAGTAGAGATAATTAGAGATAATACGCGTAGACGAATGGGATGTAGACGAAATGAGAATAGACCAAACGGGAATAGTATCCATTTCAAGAGTAAACATAATGGGAGTAGACATAATGGGAAGTAGACCAAATGGCAGTAAACCAAATGGGAGTAGACGACCTGGGATGTTACCGGTCGGTCGACGTGGCCTGAAAAGTCTTCGTCTTTTCTCGTCCAGGGATGCTCCTGCTCCGGAACCGGAAACTCTTCTTTTCCCGCCTGTTTGATATTGTCATATTTAGGTGTATCGTCGTAATTTAGGTCTTCCTTTTGTTTGATACCTGACTTACCTGGCGCTGCGCTACCCATGGGCGTACCCAGGATTTGGTCGATGGAGGGGGGGGCGTATAACTAAAACAAATTGTATATACACCATACGAGTATGTACGAGTATATACATAAACATTTACTAGAGCCAATATTCATGTATTAACAAAGCCTTATTTATAGCAAGTGTAAACTAAATTAAATAAATGAATAGATTTACAGTACATTTTTCATGCGAAAAATACAGAGTCAAAAATGATAGTTACATTACTATACAGTAGCCTTATAAGGCTAACTAATGAAGGCTGGGGCCCTGATCTTCAGGTGATCCCTGTTTTTAAATTCATATAACGTCTTTCTGGCTAATAGCGGAAAGTTTGAATATTCAACAAATATAAATACTGTAAACTAAAAAATTTGCATGTATCGGTGACCGATACATGCAAATTTTTTAGCGTGTGAGTAACTAAAGCAAAGGCGTGTGTGTATATATACCAAGTAGGTTTAATGCTATCATATATATACTGTGTATATATATGTGTGTGTGTATATATATATATACACAGGGTGTCCGAGAATTATCTGTACAATTTTTGGCTGTTATTAAAAGTCAACCATCAAGTGTAGAAATTCCAGTGTTGTCCCATTTTACAGAGAATCTCATTAAGTTTTTTCTGATACCAAGTTTTGACAAGTTTTTTAGAAATTCCACTGTGTCCGAACATTATCTGTACAATTTCATCTTTTAATAAAATTCTTGATAACACACGTAAAATTCTTAAACAAGATTATTTAGAATCTGTATTTTCAAAAGTTTCTTTTATTAAAGTAACGTTGTTACAAACATTCGATATGTGCACCATTAGTGATTCACAAAACATCCAATCGATACTCCAAATGTTGCCATGTACGCTGCAGCATATCCACATCAATTCGCTCAAAAGCAGCTGTGATTCTTGCTTTTAAATCATCAATGTCTGTCACCCGCGTACATTTCTAAAAAACTTGTCAAAACGTGGTATCAGAAAAAACTTAATGAGATTCTCTGTAAAATGGGACAAACTGGAATTTCTACACTTCATGGTTGACTTTTAATAACAGCCAAAAATTGTACAGATAATTCTCGGACACCCGGTATATATATATATATATATGTTAATCAAAGTGTGTAACCAGCCATTTCGCGTAATGGCTGAAACTTTTAGTCATTTCGCGAAATGGCTGTTTCACTTTGTCATTTCGCGAAATGAATAAAATCTTCAGCCATTACACGAAATGGGTGAAATTCCACCTTGGCCATTTCGTGAAATGGCTAAAACTGACTTTTATCACGAATTCATAGAAATGACAAACATCACAATAAAATTGGAAACCTTTATTTAACTAACTAAATCTGCTAAAACATACATACATCCACAGGTTTGTTCAAATAAGTGAGAAACACTCTTCAAATACACATTTGAACACATTTGAACATTTGGACACATTTGAATTTGAATTTTCAATATAGAGGTTTTCAAATACTAACCGGGCCTTCAATGTTATTCCGATGTTCCCCATTGAAGGCCCGGTTAGGTCAACTGTATGCCCTTGACAATTGGTTAGGTTAACCTTTAGTTAACTTCCGCTCGAATTGTTCATTCTGACGAAGGTCAAGCTTTTCACTCCACCTTAGACCTACAGTTTAACGTGGAATCCGAACCACGCCCCACCAGCAGCCCAGCGTCTAGGCCACCCAGGGTACCCATTTATCTACCAACCACTTTCTTTATTGTGTGGAAGGATGAACAGCTGGGTTTTGCTGCGCGCCGGCTGCAGTCACCGGGTCTCGAACCCGGGGCCGATGGGTTCGTAGTCAGCGACGCTAAACACTACACCACCGAGTCGTGTTATTTTCGTTAAAACTAACGAAAATAACACAACTTACAAGATCATTTGCCCGTTAAGTCAACTGTATGCCCTTGACAATTGGTTAGGTTAAGTCGTGTTATTTTGTTAAAACTAACGAAAATAACACACCTTGACCTAACCAATTGTCAAGGGCATACAGTTGACCTAACCGAGCATACCGTTGACCTAACCGGGCAAATGATCTTGCACGAAATAACCAAGGTGGAACTTCAGCCATTTCGTGTAATGGCTGAAGATTTTATTCATTTCACGAAATGACAAAGTGAAACAGCCATTTCGCGAAATGACTAAAAGTTTCAGCCATTACGCGAAATGGCTGGTTACACACTTTGACTGTAATATATATATATATATTAGTGGTGGACCGGATGTCAGTTTTTCAACATCTGCGGATGCGGATCTTTAATTTCAATATCCGCGGATGCGGATGCGGATATTTAGTTAATCTATCAATATAATATAGAATTATGAATATATGACATAATTTTTCAAATTTTGTGATATTACTATTATGGCAGGCAATGCATAAGAATTAAAATTAATATTAATGTTTTCATTATGATAAAAATAACTTTCTCAAAAGTTTCAGCCACAGAAAATTCAATGAAACGAGTTTCATTCAATTTTCTGTGTTACCAGCTATTTATATTTTGAGGTTTATATATTTGTTTGTTCATTAATAATTAATACTTTACATGAAATGTGCATGACTGGGCCTTATAAGCTACTTTATAAGCTAATTTAATTGTAAGTTGCATAATTTATTAGAGGTAATATCCGCATAACATCCGCAGTCAGAAGCGCGGATGCGGATGTTGAAATGATGCGGATGCGGATATCCGGTCCACCACTAATGTATATATATAAATATATATATATATATAAAACTTAATTTATATATATATATATATATATATATATATTTATTTATTATTTTTTTTTTTAAGTTCGGGAAGAACCGATTTGTCTCTATTTAAAAGGGCATATCTCGGCGGAAAAACAAAGAAAAAGTGAGAGGAAAGACAGAGGAAAAAGAAAGGGTGGAGGGGACAATCGAAGTGGAAAAAGACCAAGGATGACAAGGACTGCAGAGTCGAGCCCCATCATCCTTGGGTGCTAGGGCCGGGAGGGCGCACATGAAACCTCCAGGAACAAGCACGTACAAACGAGCACAAAGAGCACTCAAGAGCACGAGCTTAGAACCCTTATGCGGGGATATATATATATATATATATATATAATTTATATATATTATATATAAAAATTATATACATATATGGGAATGAACTCGGAATGGTCCCCTGAGTTTTTTATGATACACACAGATCGTGCATGGAACAAGGAACTCTTCTGGGATAATTAAATCCACTATAGTCCGAATAAGTAATGGTAAATGACAAATACCATAGTTTTTCTTTTTCATGATGCTAGCCCGACGTGGGCAACGGGTCACTCGCAAAGAGGTCCCATAAATATAGCTTCCCTCACCAGCTATCTGCAAAGCAGACAGGATCCAGCTTTGGGACATGGATCTAGGGTTTAAAGCACTCTAGCCCTGCTACATTTAGAACCTCAATATAAGCAAAAGACTCGCTGTCTTCACGTCAGATTTAATACATCAAAGAAAAAGGGGTAACTATTATATTTTAGCCAAAAACCAAAACTTAAACCTCAACTGGCAGAATTGAGCGTCCACTTTTCAAAGCACATAACATGTCCGTTTCAAGATATATATATATATATATATAGTATGAAAGCTTGGTTTGGCTGTTTTTGGGCTGGTTTTTAAGCATGATTTGGCGGGTTTTCAACTTTTTACCTGGCAACACTGGCCTGGGATGACAGGTTTAGTACTAATATTTTATATTAATGCATATATAATAAATTCGTAATAATTTAAAATGTATTCTTACCATAAAATATACAAACTAAAACAAAACCTGCTTATCTCTGTAACTGTATGCACAAACTTTAGTGCATAGTTATAGAGATAAGCACATCAATCGACACCGGTACAAGACCCAAGGCGGGGGGGTGGTGACAGAGGCGGTCTCTTCCCCCTTCGGTACGCCCCTGGCGCTACCACCTTTTTCGGTCTTCAGGTTGTTAATGTGGGCTCGCCTTTCTTTTCCTGTATCCAAATGTCTCGCAAGAAAGACATGAAGATTAAACCTCCTTATGATTACATAAGGACCATCATAGACCTGTTGTAAGACCTTCAGCACGCCTGGTGTAGATATTCTACATACGTACACCCTGTCTCCAATCTGTGGAGTTCTCAGTTTCAGGTGTCCCATCCTCTCGATCATTTCTTTCCTTTTCTTTTCGAGTTCCTTCCGGACTTCCTCATAGACGTCCTGCATTATTTTGAAATGACGCCAGTTATATTGACTGTCATCCTGATGGTAGCAGTTTCTCGAGTTGATGTTACTCATATCCTCCTTCCGGGGTTCTCTTCCCAAGGTTTGTTCCCTTTGGAGGTATGCCTCACAGTGTTATGGAGGTACTGGACCAAAGGCAAGTACTCATCCCAATGGTGGGTCGAATGATCTTTTATTAGGGTTCTAAGGACATTTTTTACAGTGAAATTCAAACGTTCCACTTGGGCCTGACTCTGAGGGCGAGAGGAAGCACCTCGTTGCACAGTGATCCCGTAAGCCTTGGCCAAGCGGTCGATGAGCTCATTACTGAACTCTGTCCGGTTGTCGGTCTTCAGGTGCTGCATCCTCCTGTATTTATAGATGTAGTCACCAAAAATATATTTTGCTACCGAGCTTGCTGTTTTGTCTCGTAGAGGATAGAACTGAACAAATTTGACAGAGAATCCACGAGAACTAAAACGTACGCTGCAAGTGTCTTCGACCTTGGAAAAAGTCCTACGAGCTCGGCATAGACAATCTCGAGGGGTTCGGAGGCTATTTCTATCTCCCTAAGGGGGATTTCGAGGGTGCACGTTTTTTAATTTGTTACACACCTCACAGTCACGCACGAATTGGTATATAGTGGCGAACATATTGGGCCAATAAGCAAACTCTGTAAACAAGTCATAAGTTTTTGTACTACCGAAGTGGCCACCCATAAGGGAATCATGTGCCTTTCTAACGACTTCCTTTTGCAATTTCTCAGGAAACCCGGAAATTTGTACGCCAACATTTGTACGACGGAAATTTATACGCCAGCATTTGTACGCCAGAACATTTATACGACTGGAAATTTATACGCCAAGCATTTGTACGACGGTAATTTATACGTTATACGCAAGAAATTCATGATCAGTTAATAAAATTTAATTTGAAACTAGGTAAGTTAAAATACAAATTATCACAAATTATGAAATTACATATTACAATAATTAAATGCATAATATAATTGAAACTAGATTTCAGCTTATCAATTTAAGAGAAAATGTAACTAGCGATATACAGAACGAATGTCATTTAGAAAATCGGAGAACAAATATTGCGAGTTTTTTCTCATTAATCTCCAGACCTAACCTAACCTAACCTAACCTAACCACTTGCACCTATTCAATAACCATTTACCTACCTGTTAATCCTTTAATGCGCTGTGATACATGATAAAATTTAAAATTCTTCAAATTGAAATTATTTTCAAAATATTTAAATAATGTTTACTTTTATTTATTTTTTTTTTTTTGCACCTGTGCTTATGTTTATATAAAAAAATGAAGTCACGGTTATTATCATGGGTAGATCGCATACTTAAGTCAAAAAAGTCCGGTAGAGCGCATACTTAAATTACCGTCGTACAAATGTCAGTCGTATAAATTTCCAGTCGTATAAATGTTCTGGCGTACAAATTTGGCGTATAAATTTCCGTCGTACAAATGTTGACGTACAAATTTCCACACACGATTTCTCAGAGGGCAAAAAATACCAGAAGTAAATTTTCCTTTCTTACCCTCTCTACTTACAAAATGTCGTCGATGACAGTGAACAACACTTGCCCTTTTCTTGTGGCACCACTTTTTTCTCGTAGTTCTTTTATTATGCGGCACCATCTCGTCCTCTTTCTGGGCTTTTCTAATTTCATCTTCCGAGAGATTCCAGGTCTTGTGACCGGTCTCTTCTAGCAAGCACTCCCTCTAAGAGAGGGCTCGTGCGACCTTTTCTCGGGTCGCTCTTTGTTTGGTTGACTGGCCACGAGTTACCGTTAACACTGGTGCAGAGTTCTTAACGCACCTGCTCATCAGGTCTGCAAGAACATTTTGTTGACCTTTTACATATTCGACCCTCAGGTCATATTCCAAGAGGGCTGTGAACCATTTTGGTTACCATCTTGGAGGTTTGATTAATCAAATACCTAGCCCTCCCCTTTCAATGGTGGAATACTTCCGTTGGGTGTCGTTGAGTCCTCTGCTGAAGAATTCGATCGGCTGTTCGATCCCGTGACACTCCTGCATGAGTACAGCTCCACAAGCCCGATCCGAGGCATCGGTGTACAAGATAAAGTCTTCATTGGGGTTGGGGTGTCGCAGCAATGTTTCGTCCGACAGTATCTTCTTAATCAACCGTAACGCTGTGTCATGCTCTGTAGTCCAAGAAAAGGGGATACTTTTCCTTGTAAGGGCATGTATAGGTGTCAATATCTCGGCGGCCTGAGGTATGTACATCCGATAGTAATTAATGAATCCTAGAAGTGACTGTACCTCAGTAACATTCTTGGGGTGCTGCAAAGCACGTATAGCAACTACCTTACTTTCACTAGGGGACATGCCTTCACCTGTTATATCATGTCCCAAGAAGGTGACCTTCGTCTGGAAGAATTGTGACTTTACCAACTTGAACTTCAGATTATTCCATTCCAAGCGCTTTAGTACCGACTCTATATTCCTGGCGTGTTCTTCTTGAGACCTGCCGACTCAAAAATATATCATCTATGAAGACGAATACTTTCTTTATAATCAAGTCATGGAATAATTCGGCCATGATCGACCAAAATACATTCGGGCCATCTTCAATCCATCTTCATCCAGCATATATATTAGGGTGGCCCTTATTTTTCGAAATTGCAAATTTCACCGTCTCACCCCTTCAATATATTCCATTTGACAAAAAACAAAATGTGCAAAATCTCAAGTAATTATAGATATTCTTATTGGTCCCGCACAAGGACTCAAATTTAGTTAATTATTGAAACAAATACACGAATTTTTTATTAGCGTTCCATTATAAGGGCAAATAATAGCAGATAAAGAACAGCATAAACTAAAATAGACAGTGACTACTGATTAAGTAGAAACTGAATTGAACTAAACATTTTAGGACTGAAAGCATAGTAAATCTGGCCTAGTAGGGATGGTTGCTCAAGAGGCCCCCCTAAATATTAATGCCACTATCTGCACACATTGTTTTGGAACTCATAAACTTTTTGGGATGATCATGGGTAATCCCTTATCGCGCCTCCTCTCCAATATTTATATGGAGTTTTTCGAAAATACTTACATTCCGAGAATCCTGGGGGTTGGCATCTCATGGTTGCGGTACGTCGACGATATTTTGTGTATCTGGCCCATGAAGCGTGACCTGTATGACTTCCTCCTTCAGTTAAATAATCAAGTCCCCTCCATTAAGTTTACTTTAGAAGTGGAACAAAACAACTCAGTCTCGTTTTTGGATGTGCGTGTACATAGGGAAAGCCCAGGTTTCAAGTTTAGTATTTATCGGAAAAAACAAACAGTTTGTCCTACGTACACTTTTACTCCGGACATGACACACCCATCAAGAAAGTCATATTTTCTTCAATGTTTCTCCGTGCTCTTAGGATCGCAAGTCTGGAATACATGGATGCCGAATTGAAAAAATCAACAGTATTGGAGGTGATTTGTGTTACCCACCTGTTTTTTTGGAATCTTGTCTTAACAAGGCAAAACGAACTTTCTATCGTGTGAATAATAATCCTCGCACTTTGTCGAAAAATATTTTAATACTTCCATTTTCCCAGGCTTTTTAGGCAATGGTAATGTACTTAAACTTTTGAATATTAATGTAGTATTTTCATACCTTTCAACCTTTCAAAGGTTCTGCGCGATGATTTCTTACTTCACGAAGGTCAAGATTGTCGCCCCTCCTCTCGAGTTGGCCTGGTGAAGTAGTGAGTTGGTTTCTTGTACTCTCCAGCTCACATAGCCAGGTACTCCCAGTTCATCGGGGACTGTTCTGAGCCAGGCGTCTAATCTTCTTTTGAAGATGTCCAATGCAACACCATTCGTGTTCCCTAGGTCTTTGGGCAGCTGATTAAACAGTTTTGGTCCTCTCACAACAAAACTATTTTCTTTCAGGGTTAAGGATGTTCTTTGTCTCGCCTTTAATTTGGGAACACGACACAATCTTCCTTTTCTACTTTCCACCGTTGTTTGGGGAATTACAGGGTTCAGAGTAAGATTAGGAACTAGTTTCTCCATTATTTTCCAAGTGTAAATAATGGTGTATCTCTCTCTTCTCCTTTCCAGTGAATATAGATTTAATTCGGGTAACCTTTCCCAGTAGTTTAGTTCTTTACACCCCTTGATCTTGGCTGTGAAGCTTTTCTGAATCCTTTTCAGCTGTCTAATGTCTTCTTTTTTATATGGGGATGTTAAGACCGAGCAGTATTCCAATTTGGGTATGATCAGTGTTTTCAGTAGAGGAATCATTACATTCCTATCCCTTCGTTTAAAGATTCTCAATATCTGCCCAGTTAGTCTCTTTGCTCTTTTTACTGCTATCTTATTTCGTGCTTCAAATTTCGCATCATTAGTCATTACAACCGCTAAATCTTTTGCTCTAGAATTTCTCTGAATTTTCTGTCCATTTGGGGTTTAATTAATATTCCATGGATTTTAGGTCTTCTCTTTTTCCGTACCGTAACAGCTGAAATTTCTCAGTGCTAAACTTCATATTGTTGTCTTCCGTCCACTTGTAGAATCTGTTCATGTCGGTTTGTAGAGATCCTACATCTTCTGGGTTTCTTATTTTTCTACTGATCTTTGTCTCATCAGCAAAGGATGTTACTGTGCCGTCTCTGGTAACGTCCTCATCTATGTCAGTTAGCATGATTATGAAGAGTAGTGGAGCTAATACTGTTCCTTGTGGTGCTGAGCTGAGGACCTCTGATTCTGATGAAGATACTCCTTGTACTGTAACGACTTGCCGCAGCTCACTAAGGAAATTATATATCCATTTCCCTACTTTTCCTGTTATTCCCATATAATTCAGTTTATGTATTATGATTCCGTGGTCACACTTGTCAACAAACGCTTTGGCAAAGTCTGTGTAAATAACATCATAGTTTTCATTACTTTCAAGTGCATTAATAATGTTGTTGTAGTGTTCCATTAGTTGTGATAGGCATGATCTGCCTGACCGAAACCCATGTTGGTTATCATTTAATTTTTTCTGAGTTTCCAAAAAGTCATAGATTTTCTGTCTAACTATTTTTTCAAATATTTTAGTGAGATGAGATGTAAGCGACACTGGCCTATAGTTTTTGGCCTCGGATCGATCTCCTCCTTTACATATTGGGACTATGTTCGCGCTCTTCAGGATGCCCGGTATTTCTCCCGTGTCTAGTGATCGTCTCCATATCCAATATAGGGGCTCATCGATTGCATTCTTACAGTTTTTGATCAGTGTGACATTCCATTTATCCGGTCCTGCCGCTGAGTGTTTTTAGTTTCCCTATAGCTTGTGTAATATCATCCGTCGTAAAGTCGAAGTCCGTTATACTTTCCCCTTGTAGTTCTTCAAAGAACGCGTTTCTATCGCATATCAGTTTGTCAGTTTTTGGGGTACTGAAACATGATTCGTACTGAGCTCTTAAAATTTCAGATACTTCTGTTAGATCATCAGATAAAGCACTGGGCTCCTTTTTCAAAGGTCCGATAGTCGCATAGTTTTTCGATTTTCTTTTTGCAAAATTATAGAAGTACTTTGGGTTAATATTTATCGCTTCTACAGCGTCGTCTTCTTCTTTTTCTGTATGCTTCTCAATTAGTTCCTGTATGACGTCATCGATACCCTGCAGTTTATCATTTAATATTTTCCTGATGTTCTTATCTTTACAGTTACTTAATTTTGCAGTCACTCTTTTTCTCTTTCGGAACAATGACCTCTTTTGTTTCTCGAACCTGCTTCTCTTTATGATACACACAGACCGATCATGGAACAAGGAACTCTTCTGGGAAAATCCAATCCACTATAGTCCGAATAAGTAATGGTAAATGACAAACACTATAGTTTTTTTCCTTTTTCATGATGTTAGCCCGACGTGGGCAACGGGTCACTCGCAACGGGTCACTAGTGAGGGAAGCTATATTTTTGGGACCTCTTTGCGAGTGACTCGTTGCCCACGTCGGGCTAACATCATGAAAAAGGAAAAACTATAGTGTTTGTCACTTACCATTACTTATTCGGACTACTGTATAGTGGATTGGATTTTCCCAGAAGAGTTCTTTGTTCCATGCACGGTCTGTGTGTATCATAGATAGCCTCAGAGAACCGTTCTGAGTTCATCCCTGCTTCTCTTCCCTCTTTGTTGTATTTTTGGGACATGTCTTTCCACAATTTCTAACGTCTTCTCCTCTAAAGTCATTAGCATCTCTTCCGTTGTTTTGGCCTCGAAAATGGTTTTCCAATCTATCCTTCAATGCTAGATGCAACATCTTTCCAGTCATAGCTTTGGAGTGAAAATAAAAAATTTCGAATTTGCTTCTTTCTGTTGTTCGTGTTGTTTCCTTTCTTCTTGCTTTTATATTGGTTGTTATTTCAATGATGTTGTGGTCCGATATTATAGTTGAAGATCTTTCTACATTATCAATTAGGTTGCTGTTGTTTGTGAATAACAAATCTAGGCAGTTGTTTTTTCTTGTTTTTCTGTTATTTCTTGCGTTAACATAAATTCATCATCTAGAGCTAGTAGCATTTTTACCTGCTTCTGGTCTTCTCGTGTGCCCCCCTTGTCCTGGTGTATACATATATTTTTACTATCCTTTTATATTTCGTGAATGGGAAAATAAAATCACCACAGAGAAAAATATTTGGGGTTGGAGAGTGTAGATCTTTTACTCAGTTTCTAACCACTGTAATGGAATCTGAAAATTTTGAGGTTGGCGTGTTTCGGGGTCTGTATATTACAATTAGTACCATATTTAATTTTTCAACTTTTGCTGCTACACATGCTACGTAGCTCTTCAGATACTTATAGTCATTTCTGCCATATGCCTTTCGCGTGTGTAAATAGCATATCCCCCTTTACGTCTCACTGTTCTGTCGGCTCGGAGGATGTTATAGTTGTCAATTTGTATTTCCTTTTTGTCAACACAGGACTCACAGTTTTCACAGTTCGCCTGGCAGTCCTTTAGATGAGTTTCCGTGAGGCAAGCAAAGTCTGCTCCGGCTTCTTGCATAAGTCCTTTCAGGTATAAAACTTTGTCCGGGAATGATTTGATTTAAGCCCTGAATGTTGGCTAAGATTATTTTTATTTTTTTTCTATCGTTTTCGCATACAGGTTAGAGCAGGGGTCGGGAACCTTTTTGGCTGAGAGAGCCATGAAAGTCAAATATTTTTAAATGTATTTCCGTGAGAGCCCTATAATATTTTTTAACACTGAATACAACTAAATGCGTGCATTTTTTAAGTAAGACCAAAAAATTTAGAGTATAATAATTATCTGAATTTATTCTTTTTAATAACGTTATACTGAAGCTAACCAATAATAAATTCAATACTTCTTACCAATATGACTAATGTGACTTCTGGTGCTGCATGGTTTTGCTGATGGCTTTGTAGTCTGGTTGATAGTTGGTCAGGTTAAGCTTCATGCAGGCATTGAGGCTTCCATCCGTTAAACGTGACCGTAGGTTGGTTTTGATGTTTTTCAGATGTGAGAACGACTGCTCACATGCATATGTAGAGCCAAACATGGTCAACACGGCAATACTCACACGCTGCAGTGTGTGGTATGCGACTGGAAGCGCGTTCCAAGTTTTGAAAATCAGCTGGTCTTCGGATTGAAGTCTTTTTATTTCTGTCCACTTGTGTTTACTCGACAGCTCTGCTCGCTGACGCGCAAGTCCTTCCAAATCTTCGTTCAATGACTTGAATTTATTCACCCACATGTCTGAGGCTTTCAGGTCAGCAACTTCTACCTCAAAATCTCTTATGGAGACATCAGGGATGTAACTCAGGTCGGCTTGGTCCACTGCACACTCGTGTGGATGAGTGATGAACTTAAAAAGACGAGTGCGCTCACGAAATTCTACAAAGCGTGCTTTGAATGATTGCAGGAGATTAGATGTGAAGCCAGCTAGCTGCTGGAGATCACAATGTTGAGCGGGGTCATTTGCTGTGCACGCATCTTTAAATTGTCCCAGTCTTTCAAAGTGTAGTAAACGACCTGTTTCAATATCCCCGATAAAGAGTTTCAGCTTGTTTTCAAATGCACACACTGCTTGTTGAAGGGATAAGACTGTATTTCCAATGCCTTGCATTTTCACGTTGAGTTGATTCAGATGTTCAGTCATGTCCACGAGGTAGTAAAACTTCAGGAGCCACTCAGTGTTAGCTAGCTCAGGATGCTTGACGCCTTTCATTTCAAGGAAAGTTCGGATTTCGCTCAGGCAAGCCGCAACACGGCTGAGAACCTTCCCTCTTGACAACCAACGCACATTGCTGTGCATAAGCAGACCGGGGTAATTATTCCCAACTTCATCCAGCAGTGTTTTAAACTGGCGATCATTTAAAGCTCGAGCAACAATAAAGTTGACCACCTTAATCACCAGCGACATCACCTCACCAAACTGCTCGCCACACGTTCGAGCACAAAGCGCCTCCTGATGTAGAATGCAATGAAAACTTAGGATGGGTCTATTTTCATGTTCACGAAGAAGCGCTACAAATCCTTTGTTGCTCCCCACCATACACGGAGCACCATCAGTACACACTGAAATAAGTTTATCCATCGGTAGATTGTTCTCTTTAGCGAACTCCATGAAAGACTTGAATAAATCCTCCCCTCTTGTTGTCCCTTTCATTGGCAAAACAGCAAGACTTTCCTCACGCAGTGTGTCACCGACGGCATACCTTGCAATCACACTGAACTGGGATAAATGGCTTACGTCTGTTGACTCATCCAAAGCGAGGGAAAAGTATGACGCTGCATTTATGTCCTTCACTTGTGTTTCCGCCACTTGATTTGCCATCATGATGGTACGATCGTGAACAGTTTTTGCTGACAGGGGCATGTCTTTTATTCGTTTGATTATCTTGTCTTTATCTGAAAAGTCGTCAAAAAGTTCATTGGCCACATCAAGCATGAATGTTTTGGCATACTCGCCATCTGTGAATGGCTTTCCGTTCCTCACTATTGCTAAAGAACCAGCAAAGCTAGCCGAATTCCAGTTACCTTGTCGGGTCCATACACTGAGTTGCTGTTGACTGGTTTGCACTCTGCGCAGTAGCTCTTGACATGCCTTCTTCCTGCTGTCTCCCGCTGGATATTTCGATGCAAATGTAGCATGGCGTGTGTCGAAGTGCCGCTTTATATTTGACCGTTTCATCGATGAAATTTTATCAATACATATTAGACACACTGCAGTACCTGCTCTTTCTACAAAGGCGAATTCCTCTGTCCATTCGTCCTGAAATGTACGGTACTCCTCATCCCTTTTTCTTTTCGCCATCTTCGTCAAAAGGGTTTGCTCTGCATAAAATAGCACTACCACCCACTACCACTGCTGAAAAGCGACTGACTGTATATGAATATCAGTAACGTCACGCACAAGACAGCCAATCACAAGAATCCTACGTCACTGAGTGGGAGGAGCCAAGGCCGTGGTTAGGAGCGTGATATTTATCGTACACTTTGGATTGCAAATATCGTCGTGTGTGGCCGTAGCCTAAAAAAAGAAGGAATTACTCATTACTTATCGTGTTAAGAAATGTCAGCTAAGATTTATCTGCGAGCCAGATGCAGTCATCAAAAGAGCCAGATCTGGCTCGCGAGCCATAGGTTCCCGACCGCTGGGTTAGAGTGTGACCATTGCCCTCCAAAAATCAAAACATGGTCCTACAATGCTGTTCAAAGTTTTAGTGTTGTGTATTTATCTAGGAAACACCCCTGTAAATTTTCTTGGAGATCGGTGCATGTTTGAGCTAGCACCGTCGTACCAGCAAGTATTGCTATTTCAGCTTATGAACTTCATAAATAAGTGTGAAAATAGCACATTTTATCAGATTTTCATTTCCGGGTCTGGAACGCTGACCCACAAATTTTCCACGTGTTATTTTATTGCATTTAATTTTAATGATGCTCTTTTCTTTTCCCTTGACATTGATTTGATGTTGTGAATAGAGAATTTAATCATGGATACACGGCAAGATGATGAGTATGTCAGAATGTTATTGGGCACCGTACCCCGAGAAGAAGAAAAGGAAATAAAGGGCTGCAAACTGCCAACTAATAGGCAGGTCTTACTATGTCTGTTAGCAAACCTTCGGGATATGCATTGGGACCAGGCTTTATCTGCCACCATTGACAATGTGCTTTTGTATTACCAGAAGGCGAATGTCCCGACCATTACAGGCAGGAACAATATTGGCCGAGTGATTAAAACTTACTATGACAAAGACTACATGATGCTTATGAAAAAGAATGAGGATAGAAGACGGGCTGATGATCCTGGAATTATGAAGTTTAAATCAGAATTGAGCCTGACGATGAAATTTTATAAGAACAGTGTTGAAAGACATGGCGGCTGCGAAAAAGGGGAAAACTCAGGCCGAACAAGATGCCATCGATACTGACATACTCTTTATGAAAAGCATGCTAAGTGACAGAGTAGCTACCTACTCTGGGGTAAACAAAGTACTCACAGAAAAGGTTCAGAAGCGACAGAAAAGGCAGATGCGAGAAGAGAAGCGACAAGAGAGAGAGCAATGTGATCATGCTGAGAATGTACAGGCTGATATTGATTCACCTATTAGCTCTGATGAGGACGATGACATTGATGAGGCCAGCACTGCTGAACCAAAGAGAAAACATCGGAGAACAGTGAAAGAGGGAGTTTCAATTTTTGTGCCCCATGATATTCTGAAGTCGGCAGAACTTGTTTCATGCAGTGTTCGAAACAACATCTCGCCGACCCAGCTGAGTGCAATTGTGTACTCCCTTATATCTGCATGTGGTGGAGATACATCAAAGCTGAGTCTAAATGCAAGGACGGCCCACCGATACCGAGCTTCCATCGTGTCAGAAATAAGTTTAAAAATCATGGATGAATGGCAACCATCAGACAAAGTACTGGTGCACTGGGATAGTAAACTTATGGACACGCTGGATTCCAAAGGCACTGATGACCGCCTGCCCATTCTTGTGTCTGGTGTCAATGGCACAAAGCTTCTTGGAGTCCCACCTCTTCCGCATTTGACTCAAAAAGCTGGCCTGGTTCAAGGAGACTTGATATCAACAGCAACCAAACAACTTCTGGTCGATTGGAAGTGTGAACAGAATGTCGTTGGTATGGTTTTCGACACAACTTCATCCAATACAGGTAAACCTATTTCAAACATCAGCGTGAAGTTATCACGACATTAATACCAAAATACAGTGAATGATTTAACAGAAATCTGCAAAAAGCACGTGCTTGAAATGGTGGCCTTAAACTACAATTACATTTTTTTTCAGGACAAAAAACAGCTGCTTGCGTCTCCCTCCAAAAGGAATTAGAGCGTGCCGTATTCTGGTGCGCCTGTCGCAGGCATGTGGGCGAAGTCATCCTAGGTGTTTGCTGGGATTGCTTGAAAGTGGAGGGCTCTTCAAGTCCAAACATAATGGTTTTCCAGAGGTGAGTCATAAGCTTTACAAAATAACAAGGAATATTATTATCTAATGAACAAATTTAGTGGAATTTCTTTTATTAGACTTATAAGATATACTAACACCAAGCAAATGATCGATCATATCAATCTTAATACCCCTAAAACAATATTATAGATTAGTACGAAATACAATAATCCCAATAATTGCATTTCTAGGTTCAAGAACCATTTCTCTCAACTGGCGTACAATGAAAAAAAGAAATACTACTACCCCGCAATGCCTGGAGTGTTTGAGGAGCGCCAGCAGGAGATGGCTGACTTCTTCCGTGAATCTCTAGCCCAACCATTTACACGTGGCGACTACAAGGAGCTGGTAGAGCTTTGTCTGCTGCTTGTAACTAAAGGATCCGAGCCAGTGAACTTCACAATGGTCTACCCCGGCGCACTTCACAAAGCAAGGTGGATGGCTAAACTGCTCTATACCCTCAAGATTGTTCTTTTGTCAGGCCAGATCAAAGAGCAGTTTCCCAAAGCCGAGGTTGTGACTAAAAGTCAAATCAGCAAGTTAGAACGGTTTGCTGTGTTCACAGTCGCTGTTTATGTCCCATGGTGGATTGTTTGCCCCGTTCCAGCAAGTGCGCCACTGAATGACTTGAATTTGGTCGAAACCTTGGCTGAATTTGCCCCATATGACGCCACAATAGTTGACAAAGCACGTGTGGCACTCGGTAGACACACTTGGTACCTAACTGAGGAGTTGGCCCCACTGGCTTTGTTCTCGTCCCAAGTACAAGAAAGGACAAAAGAGGAGATGAGGAAGGCCCTTCTTTGCCATGAAGGCACTGAAGTTACTAAGAGAGTGGGGCTCAATCATGGGGGCTATGGAAAGCCATATCTTCCCCCTGTCCCAGAAAGTGGCACTGCCCTGGTGGACCTAATTGGGCCTGACTCAAGCCGGTTCTTCACCATTTTAGGCATGCCCTATCAGTTTCTCCACAGTCCAGCCAGTGAATGGGCGGATCATGACGACTACCTGAACATGAAACGGATTGTGGACAAGCTTCAGGTCGTCAATGAGGCTGCAGAGCGTGGTGTAAAACTTTGCCATGACTTTCTTAATGTTGCCAGGGATGAGGAGCGCTTTCAAGAAGTCCTTCAAGTAGTTGAAAATGACAGACTCCGCGTTCCTAATCAGCGCAAACGATCATCTGTTTCCGAACAGAAATCATGGTTTCTTGCTCTAGAGAAATAATACCTTGTGAATATATGATAAAACCCCTTAATGTACCATGAGAGAATAAGAATGATTAACTTTTTTGTGTCAGTGATAACAGCTTTTAATTAAGACAGGCAAATGATTTGTGTTAATATCCCTTATGATGGTTGTGTAATCTCATATATAGGCGCGTATGCCGTATAAGCAAAATCGCTATTTTTCAAATTGCTGGTGCTCACTCGAATATGCATGAATCTTCACAAAGTTGCACGGGGGTATTTTGTATGTCAATATGCAACACCAAAATTTTGAACAGTATTGTAGGACAAAGTTGGGGCAACTGTCACACCCTAATATTACAGGTGGTTCAGATTCGTTTTCCAATGGTGGTGCCGGTTTCGCTGCCTTGTCGTCCTCCGAGAATTTGCCTCTTTGTGCGTGCTTTTTGTCCGGCTCTCGGATTCCTATATTTGTCAGCTGACTTACTATGTATTTGCTGGATAGTATTTAGCAGCTGAATTGTGTTGGCTACGTCTAAAAAATTTGTACCCTTCTTTGATGTTCGTTTTTCCTGTTCACCTGTCGGGTTCCTTTGAGGGTGGTGGTAACGGCATTTTTGTCCGTATTTGCACCTCCCATATCTTGCATTGGTGTTGCAGACCGTAAAATGGTGGAACTTACACTTCTTTTCAAATTTGCAATATCCACTTGTGTAATGTGTGTTGCATAATGTGGGATGTGCATAGATGCATTGCCCATGCCCGATATCTGCAGTTCCCTTTTGCGTAGTATTTACATACGGTATTTTCTACGCTTCTATTTTTTGTTTTCTTTTATTTTCAAAGTTCTTAATTTTGGTATTATCATTATTTTTCTTTGGCTGATTATTTCCTACGTTTTTAGTTATTATCTTTTTATAATTTCGCTCGTTGGACAGTTTTACTACCTCGCAACGTTTACTTATTTCTTGTCTTTCATCTATGTCTTCATTCCGTATTATATTGTTTATATTGTTATTCGTTATTATATTGTTATTCGTTATTATACTGTTATTCGTTTTTTCGTCTTCTCTCTCGTCCACCCGGTTTTTCATTGGAACATTTCCGGACTCTTGTGTCCCCATTATTTCATTCTTTTTGTAACACTCGAGTCTGCTATCTCCATTTCTTTAAATACCGCAAAGGAGTTTACTGTCTGTGTACATGCGCCACACAGAAAATTGATCCCCACCATCTGTTTCGCATTCGAGACAAGAGTTATTTCTCTACTATCTCAATTTATGCAGATAATGTCTTGCAGTTTTTGACAGAAATCACATCGTATTGCAGCTTTTTCAGTTGTTTCCAGATTACACAAATTGCAGATTAAGTGAGAATTTGGACCCATGGCCATGTTCTTCATTAATTAGCGTTAAAAGAAATACCCACACAAATTCTTTCTTTATTTATTTTTTCCTTTTTTTCTATTTTCTTTCCTTTCGATGGTCGAGGGTTTTCTGACCTTTGCGTTTTATGACCTTTTTCCTGCCTTGTTTCAAAAGTTCTCGAATGCCAACCGTATTACGTTTTAAATATACAGTATACATTAAAATTGGTGATAATTTATGTAAACTGTATTGCACTTTCTTAATTTTAATGAATTTCACTTTATAAATTACACTGGTCTACAGCCAAAATGCTTCGGAAATAAAAGTAGTCAATCTTTACTAATTTTGGGTCACTGAATACGAAAATGGTGCCTAAAATTGCCAATTGGCTCTATTTATAAAGATATCAGGCAACCCTGCATCCTACTAACTGGACTGCATCTGTCGCGTAATATGTAGACGCCTGTGACACATCGACGCATTGACTCTATTGCGCATGCGCGTAGTTATATTTTTTATTTTAATAAATTAATGTAAATATATATATATTATATATATATATTATATATATATATATATATATATATATATATATATATATATATACACACAAATTCAGAATGGTCCCCTGAGAAACTTATATGTTAAACACAGACCGTGCATGGAACAAGGAACTCTTCTGGGAAAATTAAATCCACTATAGTCCGAATAAGTAATGGTAAATGACAAATACCATAGTTTTTCTTTTTCATGATGCTAGCCCGACGTGGGCAACGGGTCTCTCGCAAAGAGGTCCCATAAATATAGCTTCCCTCACCAGCTATCTGCAAAGCAGACAGGATCCAGCTTTGGGACATGGATCTAGGGTTTAAAGCAAGCCCAGTCCCACTACATTCAGAACCTTTATATAAGTAAAAGACTCGTTGCATTCACGTCGGATTGAATAAATCAAAGAAAAAGGGGTAACTATTGTATTTTTAGCCAAAAATACAAAACTTAAACCTCAACCGGGACATTGAGCGTCCACTTTTCAAGGCACGTAACACGTCCGTTTAATATACACAAACTCAGAATGGTCCCCTGAGAAACTTATATGTTAAACACAGACCGTGCATGGAACAAGGAACTCTTCTGGGAAAATTAAATCCACTATAGTCCGAATAAGTAATGGTAAATGACAAATACCATAGTTTTTCTTTTTCTTTTATATAGAGGTTCTGAATGTAGTGGGACTAGGCTTGCTTTAAACCCTAGATCCATGTCCCAAAGCTGGATCCTGTCTGCTTTGCAGATAGCTGGTGAGGGAAGCTATATTTATGGGACCTCTTTGCGAGAGACCCGTTGCCCACGTCGGGCTAGCATCATGAAAAAGAAAAACTATGGTATTTGTCATTTACCATTACTTATTCGGACTATAGTGGATTTAATTTTCCCAGAAGAGTTCCTTATTCCATGCACGGTCTGTGTTTAACATATAAGTTTCTCAGGGGACCATTCTGAGTTTGTGTATGTTAAACGGACGTGTTACGTGCCTTGAAAAGTGGACACTCAATGTCCCGGTTGAGGTTTAAGTTTTGTTTTTTTGGCTAATAATACAATAGTTACCCCTTTTTCTTTGATTTATTCAATCCGACGTGAATGCAACGAGTCTTTTACTTATATAGAGGTTCTGAATGTAGTGGGACTAGGCTTGCTTTAAACCCTAGATCCATGTCCCAAAGCTGGATCCTATCTGCTTTGCAGATAGCTGGTGAGGGAAGCTATATTTATGGGACCTCTTTGCGAGAGACCCGTTGCCCACGTCGGGCTAGCACCATGAAAAAGAAAAACTATGGTATTTGTCATTTACCATTAATTATTCGGACTATAGTGGATTTAATTTTCCCAGAAGAGTTCCTTGTTCCATGCACGGTCTGTGTTTAACATATAAGTTTCTCAGGGGACCATTCTGAATTTGTGTATGTTAAACGGACGTGTTACGTGCCTTGAAAAGTGGACGCTCAATGTCCCGGTTGAGGTTTAAGTTTTGTTTTTTTGGCTAAAAATACAATAGTTACCCCTTTTTCTTTGATTTATTCAATCCGACGTGAATGCAACGAGTCTTTTACTTATATAGAGGTTCTGAATGTAGTGGGACTAGGCTTGCTTTAAACCCTAGATCCATGTCCCAAAGCTGGATCCTGTCTGTTTTGCAGATAGCTGGTGAGGGAAGCTATATTTATGGGACCTCTTTGCGAGAGACCAGTTGCCCACGTCGGGCTAGTTGGGGCAACTGTCACACCCTAATATTACAGGTGGTTCAGATTCGTTTTCCAATGGTGGTGCCGGTTTCGCTGCCTTGTCGTCCTCCGAGAATTTGCCTCTTTGTGCGTGCTTTTTGTCCGGCTCTCGGATTCCTATATTTGTCAGCTGACTTACTATGTATTTGCTGGATAGTATTTAGCAGCTGAATTGTGTTGGCTGCGTCTAAAAAATTTGTACCCTTCTTTGATGTTCGTTTTTCCTGTTCACCTGTCGGGTTCCTTTGAGGGTGGTGGTAACGGCATTTTTGTCCGTATTTGCACCTCCCATATCTTGCATTGGTGTTGCAGACCGTAAAATGGTGGAACTTACACTTCTTTTCAAATTTGCAATATCCACTTGTGTAATGTGTGTTGCATAATGTGGGATGTGCATAGATGCATTGCCCATGCCCGATATCTGCAGTTCCCTTTTGCGTAGTATTTACATACGGTATTTTCTACGCTTCTATTTTTTGTTTTCTTATTATTTTCAAAGTTCTTAATTTTGGTATTATCATTATTTTTCTTTGGCTGATTATTTCCTACGTTTTTAGTTATTATCTTTTTTATAATTTCGCTCGTTGGACAGTTTTACTACCTCGCAACGTTTACTTATTTCTTGTCTTTCATCTATGTCTTCATTCCGTATTATATTGTTTATATTGTTATTCGTTATTATATTGTTATTCGTTATTATACTGTTATTCGTTTTTTCGTCTTCTCTCTCGTCCACCCGGTTTTTCATTGGAACATTTCCGGACTCTTGTGTCCCCATTATTTCATTCTTTTTGTAACACTCGAGTCTGCTATCTCCATTTCTTTAAATACCGCAAAGGAGTTTACTGTCTGTGTACATGCGCCACACAGAAAATTGATCCCCACCATCTGTTTCGCATTCGAGACAAGAGTTATTTCTCTACTATCTCAATTTATGCAGATAATGTCTTGCAGTTTTTGACAGAAATCACATCGTATTGCAGCTTTTTCAGTTGTTTCCAGATTACACAAATTGCAGATTAAGTGAGAATTTGGACCCATGGCCATGTTCTTCATTAATTAGCGTTAAAAGAAATACCCACACAAATTCTTTCTTTATTTATTTTTTCCTTTTTTTCTATTTTCTTTCCTTTCGATGGTCGAGGGTTTTCTGACCTTTGCGTTTTATGACCTTTTTCCTGCCTTGTTTCAAAAGTTCTCGAATGCCAACCGTATTACGTTTTAAATATACAGTATACATTAAAATTGGTGATAATTTATGTAAACTGTATTGCACTTTCTTAATTTTAATGAATTTCACTTTATAAATTACACTGGTCTACAGCCAAAATGCTTCGGAAATAAAAGTAGTCAATCTTTACTAATTTTGGGTCACTGAATACGAAAATGGTGCCTAAAATTGCCAATTGGCTCTATTTATAAAGATATCAGGCAACCCTGCATCCTACTAACTGGACTGCATCTGTCGCGTAATATGTAGACGCCTGTGACACATCGACGCATTGACTCTATTGCGCATGCGCGTAGTTATATTTTTTATTTTAATAAATTAATGTAAATATATAAATATATATATATATATATATATATAAATATATATATATATATATATATATATATATATATATATATATATATATATACACAAATTCAGAATGGTCCCCTGAGAAACTTATATGTTAAACACAGACCGTGCATGGAACAAGGAACTCTTCTGGGAAAATTAAATCCACTATAGTCCGAATAAGTAATGGTAAATGACAAATACCATAGTTTTTCTTTTTCATGATGCTAGCCCGACGTGGGCAACGGGTCTCTCGCAAAGAGGTCCCATAAATATAGCTTCCCTCACCAGATATCTGCAAAGCAGACAGGATCCAGCTTTGGGACATGGATCTAGGGTTTAAAGCAAGCCTAGTCCCACTACATTCAGAACCTCTATATAAGTAAAAAACTCGTTGCATTCACGTCGCCGGATTGAATAAATCAAAGAAAAAGGGGTAACTATTGTATTTTTAGCCAAAAAAACAAAACTTAAACCTCAACCGGGACATTGAGTGTCCACTTTTCAAGGCACGTAACACGTCCGTTTAATATACACAAACTCAGAATGGTCCCCTGAGAAACTTATATGTTAAACACAGACCGTGCATGGAACAAGGAACTCTTCTGGGAAAATTAAATCCACTATAGTCCGAATAAGTAATGGTAAATGACAAATACCATAGTTTTTCTTTTTCATGATGCTAGCCCGACGTGGGCAACGGGTCTCTCGCAAAGAGGTCCCATAAATATAGCTTCCCTCACCAGCTATCTGCAAAGCAGACAGAATCCAGCTTTGGGACATGGATCTAGGGTTTAAAGCAAGCCCAGTCCCACTACATTCAGAACCTTTATATAAGTAAAAGACTCGTTGCATTCACGTCGGATTGAATAAATCAAAGAAAAAGGGGTAACTATTGTATTTTTAGCCAAAAATACAAAACTTAAACCTCAACCGGGACATTGAGCGTCCACTTTTCAAGGCACGTAACACGTCCGTTTAATATACACAAACTCAGAATGGTCCCCTGAGAAACTTATATGTTAAACACAGACCGTGCATGGAACAAGGAACTCTTCTGGGAAAATTAAATCCACTATAGTCCGAATAAGTAATGGTAAATGACAAATACCATAGTTTTTCTTTTTCTTTTATATAGAGGTTCTGAATGTAGTGGGACTAGGCTTGCTTTAAACCCTAGATCCATGTCCCAAAGCTGGATCCTGTCTGCTTTGCAGATAGCTGGTGAGGGAAGCTATATTTATGGGACCTCTTTGCGAGAGACCCGTTGCCCACGTCGGGCTAGCATCATGAAAAAGAAAAACTATGGTATTTGTCATTTACCATTACTTATTCGGACTATAGTGGATTTAATTTTCCCAGAAGAGTTCCTTATTCCATGCACGGTCTGTGTTTAACATATAAGTTTCTCAGGGGACCATTCTGAGTTTGTGTATGTTAAACGGACGTGTTACGTGCCTTGAAAAGTGGACACTCAATGTCCCGGTTGAGGTTTAAGTTTTGTTTTTTTGGCTAATAATACAATAGTTACCCCTTTTTCTTTGATTTATTCAATCCGACGTGAATGCAACGAGTCTTTTACTTATATAGAGGTTCTGAATGTAGTGGGACTAGGCTTGCTTTAAACCCTAGATCCATGTCCCAAAGCTGGATCCTGTCTGCTTTGCAGATAGCTGGTGAGGGAAGCTATATTTATGGGACCTCTTTGCGAGAGACCCGTTGCCCACGTCGGGCTAGCACCATGAAAAAGAAAAACTATGGTATTTGTCATTTACCATTAATTATTCGGACTATAGTGGATTTAATTTTCCCAGAAGAGTTCCTTGTTCCATGCACGGTCTGTGTTTAACATATAAGTTTCTCAGGGGACCATTCTGAGTTTGTGTATGTTAAACGGACGTGTTACGTGCCTTGAAAAGTGGACGCTCAATGTCCCGGTTGAGGTTTAAGTTTTGTTTTTTTGGCTAAAAATACAATAGTTACCCCTTTTTCTTTGATTTATTCAATCCGACGTGAATGCAACGAGTCTTTTACTTATATAGAGGTTCTGAATGTAGTGGGACTAGGCTTGCTTTAAACCCTAGATCCATGTCCCAAAGCTGGATCCTGTCTGTTTTGCAGATAGCTGGTGAGGGAAGCTATATTTATGGGACCTCTTTGCGAGAGACCAGTTGCCCACGTCGGGCTAGCATCATGAAAAAGAAAAACTATGGTATTTGTCATTTACCATTACTTATTCGGACTATAGTGGATTTAATTTTCCCAGAAGAGTTCCTTCTTCCATGCACGGTCTGTGTTTAACATATATATATATATATATATATATATATATATATACAATAAAATGTAATTTTAAATTTATGTATTACATTATGTATTTGTAAATTATTTGTTAAGAAATAGATTGGATCATTTTAACATATTGCTTCCCGTAATGTTTTTTATATTAATATAAATGGAATACTAACCTAACTTAACCTTACCTAATTTAAAATTATTAAAATGCAATGTAATTACATTAATTTATTAAAATAAAAAAAATATAACTACGCGCATGCGCAGTAGAGTCAAGGCGTCGATGTGTCACAGGCGTCTACATATTGCGCCACAGCATCAGTTCATTCGCGGAAGTCACACAGTGCACCCTTGTCAAACTCTTTTTAGTGTTTGCTTTTGAATCTGAATTTTTTTCAGCCTAATTTGAACAAAGATGCTTCGTAATTGCGTGAACAGTGTAGATAACTTTTGTTATGTTTGTGGAGAATTGACTTTTGCATCACAAAAGCGTGCTATAACTGCCGTGATTAGGAAAGCCTATCACCTTTATTTTGGTTGTAAGATTGGAGATCAGGACAAGAGCTGGGCCCCACACATATGCTGCAATACTTGTGCAACAAACCTTCGCCAGTGGTTGAATCGAAAAAGGAAATCTATGCCTTTTTCAGTGCCAATGGTGTGGAGGGCACCAACAGATCATGTCAGCAATTGTTACTTCTGCATGGTGCCTCCAGTCAAGAAAGGCATTTGCAAGAAGAAAAAGTGGATTTTACAATATCCGAATATACCCTCTGCTGTACGCCCGGTACCTCACTGCGAAGGACTACCCGTTGCTGAACCCCCACACTCATTCTCCCTGGAGTCAGAGGACGAGGAGAATGAAGGAACCTGCGAAACTTGTGAGCCTTCAACTTCACAAGACCCTGAATTTGTTTATAACTTGACATCTTCTAAACGCACATGATAACTCAGAATGAATTAAACGACCTTATCAGAGATTTAGAACTGCCAAAGAGTAAGGCAGAGGTGTTGGCCTCCAAATTGCAGCAGTGGAATCTCCTCGCTGAAAATGTTAGAGTGTGTAAGTTTCGTGACCGTCAAAAAGATTTTGTCCCATTCTTCATCATGGAAGGTGACCTTGTAGCTTGCAACGACATCGATGGTCTGATGGCAGTTCTCAACATTATTCACAATCCTGATGAGTGGACACTGTTCATTGATTCATCGAAGTTCTACAGATCTACAGAAGCTAAGGCTAACAAAGACCCTAAGATCCACTCTAAGGCTAGCCCGAGAGAAAGGAAAGAGTAGGGGGTTAAGAGAAGAGAGGAGAATAAGGGGTTAAGTAAGGAGCAACACCTATAATTCGTGGGTTAACATTCATTCAGAAAAAGAGAAAAAAAGTCTTACCATCATCATCCGCCGGCCACTGCCGACAAGTCAGAAAAATAGTCGGAGAAAATAGGAGAGGGGTGAAAGATGAAAAGAAGTAAAATAAGAACGCTTACAAACCATGCAAACACAGTCTTAACTCACTGTCATACCATGCAAACTACAAACATGCAAGTAAAGAGAGTTACAGACATGCAAAGAAAGGAGATAAAAAAAAAAAAAAAAAGTAGGTACAGTTAAACAAAAAGTGGGTTAGTTTACGCTACGAGCTACATCTACGTTCGTGTTAGTCTAATTTTTTTTTTTTTTTTTTTTTATTGCTGGCATCACACGCTGGCATGTCACAAGCTGGCATTCATCGTCAACAGACTCATCCTCGAGCACCACCACCAGAGCTCCTGTTGTTAACTTTCTTTTTTTAATTTTAAACAACGTTAATACTTTTAAAATGTATGTCAAGACGGTTCTTAAACATATTAACGCTGGTAGAATGAACGACTGACGCGGGAAGATTATTCCATTTATCAATTACTTTAAACGTAAAGAAGTTTTTAGCGATATTAGTAATGAAACGTCTGCCACGCAACTTAAATCCGTTATTGCGAGTATTACTATTATCGAAAGTGAACAGTTTGTCAAAATTTACGTTATCGATGTTATTAACGATTTTGAAAACTTCAATAACTCCCCCCTTAATCTTCTAGTTGCGAGTGAATACAAGTCTAACTCTTTAATCCTATCTTCATAAGGCTTATTGCGCAATGACGGAATAAGTTTCGTGGCACGACGCTGAACCCTTTCTAACCTATCAATATCCTCACGCAAGTACGGGCACCAAAACTGAACGGCATATTCTAAATGAGGCCTGACTAGGGACTTGTAAAGGGGCAATATAATATCCTTCGATTTAAATTCGAAATTACGCGCTATGAAGCCTAACATCCTATTAGCTTTTGCGCAAGACTCCAGGCACTGGTTCCTAACCTTTAAATCTTTAGTTACGCGTACGCCTAAATCTACTTCCTCGTCAACGCTCGCTAACTCCCTATCATCCATCGTGTACGCGTAATTATTGTTGCGAGAACCTATATGCAAAACATTACATTTATCTACGTTAAATTGCATCTGCCACTTATCCGTCCACTCCATAATCCTGTCTACATCGTCTTGGATCCTATTTCTATCGTCCTCGTTAACAACCTTACCGCCTATTTTAGTATCGTCCGCGAATTTTGACACGTTACTAGTCAATCCTACATCTATGTCGTTAATGTAAATTACGAACAACAATGGGCCTAACACTGAACCCTGTGGGACACCGCTACCTACCTCTAACCACCCCGATTCACTACCATTAACTACGACCCTCTGTCTCCTAGCACGAAGCCATTCTTCTAACCAGTTAGCTACCTGACCGCGTATACCGTGCGCTTTAACCTTCGCAATTAGTCTCCTATGCGGAACTGTATTGCCATCAATTCTAGTTGGTCATGCAGTCCACATGAAGGAAACATATGACAAGATGATGCGGCAACTTGAGAACTGCATAAACTATGACAAACATCAGTGGCAGGTTTGTGGTGACTGACAAGTTGTAGACAGATGTTCGACTACAGACGTGGTACACAAAGTATTATTCTCTTCTATGTCAATGGGATAGTCGGGCTAGACCTTGAACAACACCGTAACATGAAACAGTTTTGCCGGCATTTTCTCTAACTCTGCGAGGCTGAAGCTAACTCTGGAGAGACACTGCGAGGCTGCCATGAGATGAATTATTGCCGGCATTATCAATATTATCTCTTTAGATGGTCGAATTCGACTAGACTGAAGTATTGCTGTTTTCTGTGTGAATGGGATAGTCGGGCTAGGACTTTTCATTCATCCATGATGGATTGGCCAATCAGATTAAATATAATTTATTCGTAACATGATACTGTTCTGCCGACATTTGCTGCTAACGCTATTATGTGTGACGTTCGTCTCCGGTGATATACTTGACTTAATGACGTTTCCGGTGATATAAATGACTTAGTGACGTCAGAATCCTTTTTATTACTCGACCGGATGACGTGCCAGTAGTATGGAAGATTAATAATTTTTTGCTCGGAATGACCGGATGCCGTGAGTTACGTACGGGATAAAATGACCCTCCCCGCGAGAGAGGCCAGGGTAATACTAAGACCTGGCCTCAACAGTAGTATGGGCGCAAAAAATAAGTTTGCACGTAAAAATTGAAAGACAAAATTAAAACCCTAAAGCGAGCACTATACCACTTCAAAGATAGAACTATTTTAAGATACAGAATGATATGCCCCATCTACGATGGATATAGAATAAAATGAAAAATAATAAATATATATAAAAATAAATGATGATAATAAAAATAAAAATAATAAAACATACCTATATAGTGGGCTGATTCGTTTTAGCTGTTCATTGATTCATCGAAGTTGAGTCTAAAAGCTGTTTTATTGCATGTTGGCAACGTATTGCCATCAATTCCAGTTGGTCATGCAGTCCACGTGAAGGAAACATATGACAACATGAAGTTGCAACTTTTTGAACTGCATAAACTATGACAAACATCAGTGGCAGGTTTATGATGACTTGAAAGTTGTTGCTATCGTGCTTGGATTGCAGCCGGGCTACACTAAGTATTGCTGTTTTCTGTGTGAATGGGATAGTCGGGCTAGGACTTCTCATTACATCAAGAAGGATTGGCCACTCCGACACTCATTGGAACCTGGAACAAAAAATGTTCAGTATCCTCCACTTGTAGAATCGGGCAAGATTTTGTTACCACCCTTACACATCAAACTGGGCGTCCTGAAAAATTTTGTTAAGGCTATAGATAAAACGGGGCAGCTTTTAAGTACCTCGGTGGTAAATTCCCAAAGCTCAGTGAAGCAAAAATCAAGGAGGGTGTATTTGTTGGTCCACAGATCCGCGAGCTTCTTAGAGATGAAGAGTTCGACCTCATCCTAGGTCGAGAAGACAGCGTGGAATGCTTTCCGGTTAGTAGCAACCAATTTTCTCGGAAATACCAAAGCTGACAATTATAGGGAGATGGTGGAAAACCTGCTGTTGTCCTATCAAAAAATGGGCTGCAATATGTCTTTAAAGATACATTTCCTCCATTCGCACCTGGAATTTTTTCCGGCCAACTGCGGAGCAGTCAACGATGAACATGGTGAACGTTTCCACCAGGATATCTCAGCGATGGAGAAACGCTACCAGGGGAAATGGAGTCCATCATTGTTAGCAGACTACTGCTGGACAATAACAAGAGATGCTCCAGAAGTTGAATACAAGAGACAAACAAAGAAGCGACGGGTTGAATCAATATAAGTGACTGCATTATACAGGTATGTTACTAATATATGGTATACATATACGCAAAATGTGTAACTTAAGTTTTCTTGGAAACTGTAGCCAATCGACTGTTTTTATGGTCATATTCGTTTTCAGCACCCCAAAATCCATAATAGGAAACACATTTTATCTCCGAAGCACAAACTTTTTCAAAATTTGTAGACCAGTGTTATATGCACGGATTCACTGATACTTTATACACTTTCGGGTGTAAACAGAATAAACCGCCGAGTAGTTTATTTCCTTCTTATTTGGGTGTTAATACAGAGAGAAACACAGCACATCCTTTCCCCACAAGGTACAAACAAACAATATAACAAACAATATGACAATATTGTGAAAAATATCATAGTAAAAAATAGCCCTACCAATAATTCAGGCATTATCTATAAAATTGGTTGTAAACAATATGATTCCTTTTACACTGGACAGACGGGAAAGGATTTGCACACACGTGTAAAACAGCATCAATATTCCGTTAGAACGGGACGGTCGTCCAGTGCCCTTTTTGTCCATTTGTCAGAGTTATCCCACTGTACTGATTGGAATAATGCTTCAATTTTGTTTCACTCAAGCAACATTGTTAATAGAAATATTCTTCATTCTGCCATTTATTCAACTTACAAATAATTTTAACATTAGCCAGGGCCTTTTTCTGCTTGATCCTTTTGTTTTGAATTCGTTCAGAACGGATTTAGACAAGAGGGGCAAAGTGCTAAAACTCTGGTAGTTTTTCCTTATAAATTTGTATGCTCCTCCTACAATTTTTATTTTTCTATTTTATTTTTGTCTTTTTTACTTTTATTTTTTGGTGACCTATATATAGTCTTGAGAACTTGTTTTCAGTGTTCCTGAAGATGTCATTAGACGAAAGCGCTTGAGCACCATTCTGTATTTCCTTTTTCCTTCGTGGTTATTTTCATTATATATATATATATATATATATATATATATATATATATCAAAGCTATTGACTTCTCCTTAGGGAACCGGAGCTTACAGATGAAAAGAAGGATCAACACAACGGCAAACATTTTCATTTATTTGTACATCAGACGTTTCGACAAATCTTTTGTCATCATCAGTGAGTTAAGTCTTAAAACCTTAAAACAAAATTGAAAAGTGAAAGTTACATCAATACAATATTAAGACCATTAAAATTAAAACCTTAAAGCAAAATGAAAATTGCATCAATACAAAATTAAAAACATTTAAATTTCATCACTATAAAAACTAAAATTAAATTAAATTTCATCACTATAAAAACTAAAATTAAATTACCTCAATAGGTAAATACACAATGTTTACATCCACCTCCATACTTGGCAAAGTCTAAGTGAACACTAGGTGGTCAGAGGATTAGGAAGGGTATATCTGTGAAACACGGTTGGTTGTCAAAAGAGTCGTAATTTGTAGGATGAGCTATTATTATTAAGGGAGGGTTTGTTTCTATAGATGTACAAAGATTCTAAAATTCGGAGTTCTGTAAGGTTATTGGATCTAGTTAAAATTTCAAACTGAGTTTTGTGAAGGGGATGGTCGTTTTCATCACTGTGGTTTCTAATTGCGGATTGTGGAGGGCTACTGAGGGGACGGTTGGTACGGACTGACAAGCCCAAATGTTGAGAACCAGATATATTAAATTACCTTTTTATGGTTATTTATCATTGCGTATTCGAGGTGAATTGTCCAAACTACTCAAGTCTAGTTATCCCCAAATAAATTTTAGATTCGCCTTCGTCAACCCACTTAAATTATCAAATTTTTTAAAGTTCAAAGATGAATTCCCCAAAACTGTATGCCCCAATGTTGTTTACAAATACACGTGCGACAGCTGTAAGGCTGCGTATATTGGCAGCACTCAACTCCAACTGGAGGTGCGCCTTTCTCAACATTTGGGCTTGTCAGTCCGTACCAACCGTCCCCTCAGTAGCCCTCCACAATCCGCAATTAGAAACCACAGTGATGAAAACGACCATCCCCTTCACAAAACTCAGTTTGAAATTTTAACTAGATCCAATAACCTTACAGAACTCCGAATTTTAGAATCTTTGTACATCTATAGAAACAAACCCTCCCTTAATAATAATAGCTCATCCTACAAATTACGACTCTTTTGACAACCAACCGTGTTTCACAGATATACCCTTCCTAATCCTCTGACCACCTAGTGTTCACTTAGACTTTGCCAAGTATGGAGGTGGATGTAAACATTGTGTATTTACCTATTGAGGTAATTTAATTTTAGTTTTTATAGTGATGAAATTTAATTTAATTTTAGTTTTTATAGTGATGAAATTTAAATGTTTTTAATTTTGTATTGATGCAATTTTCATTTTGCTTTAAGGTTTTAATTTTAATGGTCTTAATATTGTATTGATGTAACTTTCACTTTTCAATTTTGTTTTAAGGTTTTAAGACTTAACTCACTGATGATGACAAAAGATTTGTCGAAACGTCTGATGTACAAATAAATGAAAATGTTTGCCGTTGTGTTGATCCTTCTTTTCATATATATATATATATATATATATATATTAGTGATGTAGGTCACATCCGCATCCGCATCCGCGGAACATCCGCACATTTTCTCGCATCCGCATCCGCACCCGCATCCGCACTTTGGACTGCGGATGTCGTGCGGATGTGGACCGTTGAGATAAAATGTCATTAATAAGCGGAAATTATCAAATTCTACTATATTAATAGAACTAGTTCATTGTGCGCAAAAGTGATGCAAGCGACAAGACGAGAGGCTGTTCTTGTATGAAGTTACTCTCTTGCAACCTACTTAGATCCACGTTACAAAGCTAAGTTATTTTCACCTAGTACATTAGAACGAGTTAAATCATCACTTGGCAAAGCAGTTGAAGAGCTTCAATCTCTTGAATCTGTCGCTTCGCCACCCACCAAAAGAATAAAAGTTTCAGTGACAGAACCAACACCTTCAACAAGCAAATCTATCACAGAATCTGTCTCTCAGTTTCTTGAGTCAAGCAGCAATGACGAGACCTACGCGATGTCAAAAGATGTAGTAAAAATGATCGAGAGCTATCACCAAGAAAAACGCCTGGCTGCATGTGACAATCCTATTAGTTGGTGGAAAAATACGCAGAATATCTATCCATACTTGAGTAAACTTGCAAGGAAACATTTAGCCTGTCCTCCAACAAACGTACCAAGCGAGAGATTATTTAGCAGTGCTGGATTAATATATGATGAAAAGAGAAACAGACTGGCAGCAGAAAAGGCAGAAAAATTAATGTTCCTTAAGCATAACCTTCCTATAATTAAGTTTGAACATTAAACGATGAACATCTTAGTTTACTTTATTTTAATTACTCATTTATAAATATGCCTAATAAAACTTTAAACTTAATATAAATAGTTATGAAGCTAATTAAAGATCTCTTTCTATAAGGGTGGAGGTTGGGGAAAGAGGTCGGTGGGGTGCATTTGAGTTGGGTTCACGTCCCGCATCCTGGTAACACAATTATGGTTTCCAATTGTGGCTGAAACTCAACAAAATATAACGAATTTATTTGCAGACGAATTCACTAATTGATTTCTATATTAGTTAGATGCTTGATATTATTTTATATGTTCAGAGAAAAGTACAGCAATTATTGTACAATTAATCAATTATACTACATTATAGCTACAGCTCTCTCTATATAATAACTTATTATATACGTTAAACACAACAAATCTCGAATATATCCTAAAAAATAACGAAAATGTAGACATCCGCATCCGCATCCGCATCCGCGGATGTTGAAATCAAACATCCTCATCCGCATCCGCATCCGCGGATGTCAAAAAAATGACATCCGCTACATCACTAATATATATATATATAGACGTCTCGAAACATTGATGCAGGTATTAATGACAGTTTCGCGGATGACATAGAGATATGCAAGAAATCATTAAATACAGGAGACATAGGAAAATTACAAAAAGACATTGAAACATTGTTTAGGTGGTCAGAAGACAACAATACGACTTTTAACGGAGAAAAATTCCACCTTATAAGATATGGTAACAACAAAGGGTACGAAATATTGCAAAACAAACATATAAACCAACCTCACAAGTCAGGAATCTTGGAGTAATAATGTCGTCACATGGAAAATTCAGAGAACACAACAACATTAAAATTACAACAACTAGAAAAAAATTAGACATCTGGAGGAGCTTTCTTAGCAGAAAAGCAAATATCATTCTAAAATTATGGAAACTTTTAGTCCTACCAATAGTTGAGTATAACTCAGTACTCACAAACCCATACAAAAAACAAGACGTTGCAAATATAGACGCTATACAAAGGACTTTTATATTTAAGATACAAGAAACGAAAGATGAAGACTACTGGTCTCAACTACAATCCCTGAAACTCTACTTCGTCGAAAGAAGACGCGAGCGGTACACAGTGGAAAAATGGAAATACTCCATTGGGCAGTATATGGGTAGAATTGCGAATAAATCTAATGTATTGTTTAACCATATGTCTAAATACGAGACTCCTATACATGTAAAATTATATTTATATAAATCACATATACTGTAGGCCTACTATACAAAACATGAGTACCTATTTATCATCATCATACCTTAAATTTTACGTGTATTCTTTTATATATTTAATCTTTTCTTTATGAAACGGACTGCAAATTTTGTTGGTTCCACTTTTCAAACGCGGTATTATACTGGAAACTGAAACGTGTTTTTTTCTGAAACTGGAACTGAAACTCTCCAAACTCAGTATTATACAGGTATACAAATACACAGAGAAACTACACACTCATAAAAATGGAAGTTTCGTATGAATAAGTAATTACATCAAAAATTTAATTTTTCTCCACTGGATTACAGCTCATAAAAACGGACAAATGGGAATGAAGACACAAAAGTTTTGTTTTTATTCCTGAATCAGACTTGTTTTCTTGTTGGGGAAACATCGGAACGTTATATAAGCGTTATATTAGCGTTTACCGAGACTATTTTCTTTATCCATTTATTAAGGAGTGTTCTTTTATTCGCGCTTCCTCGCACAGTATCTTGGTTTTATCTATCTAAGGTTTACAGCTGAAATTATGCTTTTTCAGCCACTCGTTTAGGATGAGCCAACGACATTCTAAATATCTCTCTCTCTCTCTCCTCTCTCTCTCTCTCTCTCTCTCTCTCTCTCTCTCTCTCTCCCTCTCTCTCTTTCTCTCTCTCCTTCCCGTTCTTGTCTCTTTTCGAGTGAGGATATTTGGTTTTATATTTATTTAGTAATTAGTAATAAGTAATAACTGTTTATAACTTATAACCTGTTTTGAAGTTTAGTTCCATTTTATGTCTTTTGAGGGAGCCGACTACTATACAGTTTTGCGTGGGATTCGAATACTTTCTACTCACAGAAGAAGACATAGAAAAGCATCTTAATCGTTGACTGATTGATGGGGTTGTTTAATCTCGTTCGTAACGGCAAAGGTCTTATGACAGAGGAAACCTACAGCTTTACGGGGTTCGAATCACGGGTCGCTATGCATAATCTGGACGCAGAGGAAGGTCTCCCATACAACTACTACCCAGAACCAATGTCGATTAACTTCGCTGATCGATGGGAAGCAGTGTTACAACATTAACCAGCCGAAACTGGAACCCATGTAGGCAGTAGCGCCCCCAGGGGGAGTGCACTTGTACACATGCCTCCCCCGTCGTCCATAATATGTAAATATTGCTATTAAATGTACTCGTATGGAACTTTTTCCTATAAGCACATATATATAAGGGTGTCAGGAAATGATTGCCCCCCCCATGTACAGAAGAAACTGAAAGGAATAGAAAAAAACAGACAAAACCACGCGAAAGAACGTTTAATTTTGAATAAAAAACACTTGTTTTAATATCGGGTGTTGCCCCCATTTGCAGCTCTGACGGCCATTAATCGACGGGGGTATGATCCCAGAAGTGTCTCAAAGAGATCGGTATCATGACTCATTTCTTCAAGGACTTCGTTGATCTTCGCAGTCATAATTTCTGTTCAATACCGATTCTGAATGGGTTGTTCCAGCATTAAGGACTCCACCCGATCCTTCATGATGGATCCGACATGTTCACAGACTTAAGATCGGGAGAATTGCCAGGCCATTCATTATTTCCGAAAAAATCAATGTTATTGTCCTTAAGCAGTTGTTGAGTCGCAAGTGCTTTCATACAGGGGCTTTGTCGTGAAGAAAGTTTGCCTGCTCAACATCCAAACACACTCGGGTCTTTCGAAAACGGAATTACATGTTGGGCTAAAATTACATTTCGAAAATAAGGCCCATCCCAACTGGATCCTTTTGGTTTGATAACCCAGATGAGCTTCCGAATAGAGAACATAATGAAAACACCCACACATGCTGGATTTTTTACTATTTCTCGATACTTCTGGTCGTCTGGGACTTCATCAGGAGTTGTTGCCCAAACCCGATACTTCTGGTCGTCTGGGACTTCATCAGGAGTTGTTGCCCAAACCCGATCATTCTGAAAATTTGGTTTTCTGGAGACATAAACGAAGAATTCATCGCTGACAACCAAGTGAAGGAAATTGTCTTCCGTCCATTCCTCAAGATAATCACAAAACCATAGCCGATCTTCAATATTAAGATCACTCTTCCGTGGCTTAGCTATTTCATGCCAAGCACTCAAGCCTTGGCGAACTCGAAATTGATGCACAAGTTGCCGATTGACTATCTTACCACGACGGATAAGTATCTCTTTCGCTACCTCAGAGCAGCTCTTCTTTCGGCGCCATGATGCAGCAAGCACAATGTCTTTCGATTCTTGAGATAATTTCTCCGGTCTTCCTCCTCGAAATTCTGTTTCACAATCTTCAGGATTCTTATTCCAATTCCTTTTGACAAAGTCTTCTGATCTTTTTAATCTCTCAGCCACCCAGTGTCGAGTTATGAAAGTTGCACCAGCTTCCTTTGCTTCACGAAATGTGACAGCTCGAATGCGGTCAAGAACTCGCTTTTACTCTGAATCGTTCAAAATAGATGATGCCATGGTTTCTGTGGGGAAAAAAATGGTAAGAATTAAAATCACAGGAATAGAATATAATGGTTTTTATTCAGATTTTAACGCTCTTTCAAGTGGTCTCGCCGGTTTTTATCTATCTCTTCTAGTTTTTGCTCTACAGGGGGGGGCAATCATTTCCTGACACCCCTACATGAAATACACAGAAATAAAAATCAGTTATTATCGACAAAATTTTGGATTTTTACCGAAATTACGAGTTGATACGAAAAATCAGAAATTCTTTGATAAAATATAAGAATCTATCGAAATTTAAAAAAAAAAGACTGAAAATCTACCCAAAATATACGATAATGATACCATCTAATGATAAATTATTTGAATCTAAAGGTGCAAATAAAGTAAGCGACATCAAATTATTTACCCCCCAAAATTTTATTTTTTCTCGAAATTTTTTACACTGGTGAAACAACTTAATATTTACATGCAATAGCTGACTTTTTATTTTATATCAAACTGTTGTCTATGTGTTAGTGTGTTTATATTGCTTTTGTTTAACTTGTAACAGTATAAATACTCGAGATTACTTATACAGTAAAGTGTTATCTTAAATATCCTCTATAAATTATCAATATTATATATCCAGATAACGTAGTGGAATTGCACCCCCTTGTCAGAAAATCCTGTGGCGCTACTACATGTAGGACCTTGAGATTAGCAAGCTGTTACTCTATGGTGCCACTAAGCTACCCCTGGTGGGGCATAAAGTAGTTAAAATTACTACATAACTTTGGTAGTTTCGAAAATAACTTTGCTTATCCTCCATACTTTCAGAATTACTCGAGTGATGTAAAAATTTGAACTACTTCATGGGTCGGAGCTTATTAAACACCAATTTGGTTTATAGAATTTAGGACAGGACATCTTTCCATTGCTTCATTCACTTACACGCATGACAACTACAATTGCAAACTGCAAACGGGAATAATTGGAAAACATTAATTAAAAATAAAGATATAACAGATAAATATTTTGGAATGCGTTTCTGTTATTTGTTTGACAGCGTTCATAATAGCCTTGTTTTATTTAACCTTCTTGAAATTATTTTTAAACCTTCTTAAACCTTATCTCAAATGAATCATAATCCCTCTTAAACATGACCGTCTTCATTCCTGTTTATTCGTTCGTGTGTCTGTTAGTAACGTTTATTCCTGTATGTTTCTCGCATTTATATGAGCTGCATCTCTTTGTCTCATATTTATTTCCTGAAGAGATGTTGGAATAAACTGAAATAACTGGGAATAATCCGGATTTTTTTGTCTTAGGTGGATTTATGTATACAGAAGGGTTGACAAAAGTAAATAGCCACCTTCGGTTTTTCTATAGTTTTTTATTTGATAATTAGTGATAAATAATAAAAAATTTATTGAATCAATATATTTAGAATCGTGTTGCTGTCCCCTTTCCATTATGTAAAGCTGAATCGTTCTGGCATTCCTTTGATTAGCTTTGCCATTTGTTCTTGAGGACAATACTAAGAGAGAGAGAGAGAGAGAGAGAGAGAGGAGAGAGAGAGGAACGGGTCAGAAAAATACAATCCTGGAAATAAACCTATTTTTGTGGATGACAAAAGAGACCAAAACAGGAGTTTCAAAAACTCCCTTTTCATTCTTTTACAGAATTTTAATCTCTCACTGTTTATTTCCATGGAGATTATTTTCCTGTGCAATGTTATCACCTAAGTTGCCAGTATGTTAGTTCCATTTTCGTAGTGAATGCACATTGCACAGGGTGTTACCTTGTCGTTTAAAAATCTTAAAATTGTAAGTAAATCAAGGAGCGGTTTGTAATTAATTCCTATATCGGCGAGATATAAAGTGATCGTGATTTTTCAGGAAGAATTGTCGAATAAAGTTTGCAGTTAAACGAAAATTCTGACAAATTTTGCAGCCATCTCAAATAGTGATGATATCTTAATCGTGATATCTTCAACTCTACTTTAAATGCGAGACAAAGCCTAGAGGACAAGACGTTGCCTCATTGTATGCTGTAGATAACGAACGAGGAAAACCCGCCAAAGAGACAGTCGACTTAGTGTCTTTTCTTATATTATAAATACTTCATTGTTTCGTTCGAATATGGAAAGAAAAAGTCGTAATCGAAGAAAAATAAAATTACCATTGTTTAAAACCATCGAAAACTGAATAGACGCCCAAACTTCGCTTGAAAAAATGTGCCATCATCAAACAAAACAAAAGGATCTCAAAAGCTTTTGGATACTCATTTAATTTTTGAACACTTCTAGTGAAGTTGAAGGCCTTTAAGAAGATGAGTACTTCTACTTTTTATTATTTATTTGTTTACTTACAAATATATAGTTTTCATAGATGCATATAATTTCATTGTTAAATACAGATGTTGTATACAGTTGCAAACTGCCTTTAGCAAGCGATTTACAGTCCGAAATCTACAAATTAGGTATAATGATAATAAATTATAATAGATATGATGATAAGATCTTTATAGATTTTTATAATAGACTTAAATACTATAGGAAACTTACAGACTACGACATATTAAGAGCTAAATACAACGAATAATGAAACCAATATAAAACTGTAAGGATCTTACAGACTAGGACATATATTTTTATTGGACGCTTAGTACAAAGTAAGTAGTATAGCCGCAAAAGGTAAGAGTGCAGGAATGTTGCAATCTATTACGTAACGTTGCAATGTTGCAAAGGGGGTGGGGGTGGTATGCAACGTTTTGCAAAGGGGGTGGGGTGTTGCAAAAAAATCCCTGCAAAGGGGGGGGGGGATGCTGCAGGTGCAACAAGGGGTCATGAAACTTGGAGGCGGCGTTATCCCCCAAGAGAAAGGAGAGAAAGGAGAGAAAGGAGGAGAGGTGTTCACCTGGCAGGAGCCAAGTGCATATTAAGACTTCAGCCGAGTAGGCGTTGTCTTATAGACTCCTAATCAGCCAGTTGGCTTAGAAGGCGTAAATGGCTTGAGTTGCCAGATAGCGCCATGTATTCAATAGAAGGCTGAGTTGCCAGTTTGTGCTATATATTTAATTAATTAATTCTAATCGAAGACTGAGTTGCCAGATACCACTTTTTAACATTATTATGGAGAGTTGCCAGATACCATTGTATACATTATTATAGACTCCTAATCAGCCAGTTGGCTTAGAAGGCGTAAATGGCTTGAGTTGCCAGATAGCCCAATGTATTCAATAGAAGGCTGAGTTGCCAGTTTGTGCTATATAATTAATTAATTAATTCTAATCGAAGACTGAGTTGCCAGATACCACTTTTTAGCATTATTATGGAGAGTTGCCAGATACCATTGTATACATTATTATAGACTCCTAATCAGCCAGTTGGCTTAGAAGGTGTAAATGGCTTGAGTTGCCAGATACCACTTTTTAACATTATTATGGAGAGTTGCCAGATACCATTGTATACATTATTATGGAGAGTTGCCAGATACCATTGCTCAGGTACACATTTACCAGATTGTACCATTTATTTTCTTAAAAGTTGGTTTAGAATTCCGCTAGTAGGTTTAGAAGGCGTAACATGATATAATTAACCAAAAGAATTAAGTAAAACAACATTGCATCATTCTGTTTATTATAAATATATAGAAAATAAATATACATTTCAATAATAATAGAAATGAGGAATATGCATATAATCCTTATGGATATAATCCGTCAATATAACAGTACAGGAGAAATATATACACACACACACACACAATTATGGAGATATATAGAAAATAAATATACATTTGAATGATCAATAATAATAGAAATGAGGAATATGCATATAATTAAAAAAATATATATACACACACACACACAATTATGGAGATATATAGAAATAAATATACATTTGAATGATCAATAATAATAGAAATGAGGAATATGCATATAATCCTTCAATATAACAGTACAGGAGAAATATCACACGAATATGTTAAATACATTTCACTTTTTTTTTTCAAAATACTAAACTCGCACTTAATCGAGTCTACAATTACATCATTATTGCTCTGCATTACGCAGTATATGCGGTTTAATAATATTTCACCGCTTAAAGTATAGGGAAACCTGTATTCGATATGAAGGGCTTTCATATCGTTCAGTACTATTTTTGTTCCCACTTTACAACCGGTTGGTAAGTCATCTTTAAATACGTCTAGAATACAATCAAAAGCACGCACAAAGAGTTCATCGTTAGCTACATTATTAAACACAAGTTTATAAACACGCTTTTCCAATCGAGGGTTTATTTCTACCGACCCGAGCTTTTCAATCGTGAACTCATCTTCACTCAACATAGCGGCAATTGAAATAATCTTCTAAATCGTTACGACAACTGCGCGTTATATAAAGAAATAGTTCTTCAGGGTGAACGGTGTAGGTGAGCTCAGCCCTGTACCGATCAATTGCTTTGTACCAAAGTTCATGGTATTTCAAAGAGTCTAAACTTTTTAAATAAACGTCCAGCTCTAGACCATTCTCACCTTGTTCAGCCCTACACTCGGTAAACCCATCGAGCAGAGCGGTGTATGCGTATTCAAGTACTGTATCAAAATAAAGCATATCCGTAACACGCGCGTCTAATATAGGTTTCAGCTTGCGGAATCCGACGATTTCAAACATTCTGTCGAGGATGAAACGGTTTCGCGTAGGAACAAGAGCGTTATTATCAGAAGCATTCTTCCACATCAGCGTATATCAATGCATGGCCGATCGTTATTTATACACAACGTACATACAACGGCGTATGAGGGTGCGTCACTAATCTGCTCTTTTCTTGTACCTACGTTAGCAGGTATTTTATAACGATCTTCACTCCACTTCTCAACTATCACGAAGATTCTATTCATCTCCTCGACACTTAAATAAACCCGTTTGTTTGTTTGCCTACATTCCGTTTCCAGTACATAGCTAACGGTACCGGATTTACGCCTGAACACGCGCAACGATTTCGTCACGGACACATCATACGAGGCGTTGAGAATGCTGCTCAAAGGAAGTTCCATCGTATTCGAGGAGCGCACGTCTACTCGGTTCAAGCTCTGAGATAACTATGAGCCGTGTGAGGCACGCAGGTAGGCAGGAACGTTTCGATGGGCGGCTGACTCGATGATACGTGAATGGGGTTGTTCGAACTCGTATGATCCGCGAGTCGCACCATAATCGAATTGTTGTACATATTGGGGTAGGTGTTTTTCCGCTACAAGAATGAATTTCGGTTTTATCATGACCAAACTACGCACCAGACAGTTTTCCTCAGGATAATTTTCACGAACTAGGCACATTTTATAATGTTTTACTAAACATCTTCACACTCCGGCGCACTATTTGAGAGGAACATACAGTACTGGCCAAATTATTAGGAATTTTTTTAAAATTTCATTTTTTGGTATAAAATGTTAAATTAAACCAATTTTAAACGTTGAAAAGTTATTTATTTCTACACAAGAATACATGGTCATTATTTAGCAATAGTTTAGTACTTAGTTTGACCCACCTTAGCTGCCATAATGGCTGCGACACGCTTCGGCATGCCATGAATCAATTTTTTGCATAATTCTTTAGTCGAACGAAGCGTGTTTGTTCGTCAGTTGTCGTTTGGTTGTCGTGCGATGCGGGTGTGTTTCTCTTTCTTTTACGTGTCATTGTAACTACCGTTTTTTAAATAGTGTATTTACCCAATTTCGGCAATTATTTGTTACAGTTTTTAAGTGAATTTGAAAATGGGGCGAAAGAATGACTTGAGTCCACGGAAAATTGGGCAAATACAGGTTTTATTAACTTCTTCTACATTTAAACAAAAGGAAATCGCTGCCAAACTCCATGTTTCACCACAGTCAGTACTTCGTATTAAGAAAAAAATGGTATTTGGAGAAAATGTAGGCCCCAAAAGGGTTGGAAGATGCGGCAGAAAAAGGGTAACGACTCCAAGAACTGATAGACAGATTGCAATTTTGTCTCTTAGAAATAGAAGAGCTACTTGCAAAAACATTTCCAGTAGTCTAGCGGCTGATGGCATCAATATTAGTCGTAGAACAGTCAACAGGAGGCTTCTAACTGCCGGCTTCAAAGCCTACCGCCCAAGGAAGAAGCCCAGGCTCACTGAGGCTATGAAGAAGGCACGTTTTGCATGGGCAAAGGAACACATTAACTGGACTAGTGAGGATTGGGAACAGGTAAGAATAATATTTAACATTAAATAGAATGTTAATACAGTAAATACAGTATGCATAGAAGTGTATTTACAGTACGTGATAAAACTGCAGTAAAAATATCTGTAAAGCAGCAAGTCATACTGTACTTCGTTTTAGCTGTACTTCATACGCTATGCACTGACTCTTTCACAGGGCTTTCTTTGATTGCAGGTGGTGTTCTCCGATGAGTCAACGATTGCCGTGCTTGACGATCGTGTTCAAAGTGTAAGAAGGAGGCCTGGAGAAGAATTTTTGCCTGAGTGTCTGATGAAAACGGTGAAATTTCCACAAAAGATCATGGTTTGGGGAGCAATTTCTGTGCATGGAACTAGTCGTTTCAGCATTGTTGAGGGGAATATGAACCAAGTCAAGTATATAGAAGTACTAAGAAGACGTCTACTGCCTCAAATAAGGGAATGGTATGGTAATAGACGTTGGATTTTTCAACAAGACTCAGCTCCATGCCACACGGCAAAGTCGGTTAAAAAATGGTGTCATGAAAATAGTGTTCGGTTGCTCCCATGGGCTGGAAATTCTCCAGACATGAACCCAATCGAAAGTTTATGGTGTATTTTAAAGGACGTAATCCATGAAACGCCGATAACAACAAAACACCAACTCATAGAGCGACTTATTCAAGTCTGGTTTCACTCTACACGTATTAAGGAATTATGCAAAAAATTTATTCATGGCATGCCGAAGCGTGTCGCAGCCCTTAAGGCAGCTAAGGGGGGTCAAACTAAGAACTAAACTATTGCTAAATAATGACCATGTATTCTTGTGTAGAAATAAATAACTTTTCATCGTTTAAAATTGGTTTAATTTAACATTTTATACCAAAAAATGAAATTTTTAAAAAATTCCTAATAATTTGGCCAGTACTGTATGCTCATATTTTTCCTTTCTACCCAGCAAACGATACTCGTCTCTAAAGTCTGTTAAAAACTCACGCAGGGCACTAGCCACAACCTCACTAAGAACCTCATCATGATATACATTAATACAGTGATAAAAATACTTAAGATTGTCCATGATCACGAGATTCACATTTTCAGTCGTAGGGTATGAGTAATCGACATGGTGTAACATGACGTAATACCGCTTGTCACACCATCCATCCGCAAGACTCATTATCCATACCTGCTGCTTCTCTTCTGCAGGCGTTGTTTCTTTTACTTCACGGTATATGTGAGACTTTATAAAGTTTAGCTCTACAGCATACTTCAGCACATCGTCTGTGCAACGAAAGCCTTCAACGGTCTCACCAGAACATCCGTAGAGTATTTGTACATCTTGCAACTTCGCACAATCCAATGTGGTTTTAAAAGAGGCATAGGAGGGGGGAATAGGAAGTTTTTCGGTATCCACCACATCCTGGCACTTTGCTGAATACCATTTCATAAACGTTGTACAAGCAATATTAAAGGTAGCCATTTGAATACACGTCTGATCTCCTTTTTTTCTTCTACGCTGGCGAATACACGTCTGATCTCAAGGGCTTACTGCAGTCGACTGGCCACGCAGGGAATCCCAGATAGTAGCATGACTCACGTTGCTGATCTTACAGTGGGTGGAGCTTAGAACTTTCACCTGCGCACACACACACACACACACACACACACACAAAGGAGAAAGTGAAACCCTAACTGAAACATGATCTATTTAATAAACGAGATATTCAAGTTATATATATTTACAAATACGATTTAATAAACGAGATATTCAAGTTATATATATATTTACAAATAGGTGTAATAAATAAGTTAACAATAGATACATCAAAGATTATATACTGTACAAGACAAATACGTGTCATAAGTAAGCTAACAATAGGCGCATCAAAAGTTATGGTATCCAAAGGGTACGGTATCATAGGTACCAGGTAACTGGTAACGTTTCCTATAGGTGTTACGGCACACCTTCGTACCCCTAATTTCCTTCACGCCCCCCAGCTTCTGCGCCCGAAAATTGTGGGTGCCTACAATTAGTTGGGGAGGTCGTTCGTCCTCATCATCGTCCAAACACACTAGATCCTTCAACGATTCAAAGTTAACAACCTGCCGATTCGCATGGTTGAGCGTAATACCATTTGCCTTCACGATATATTTCATATCCTCCCCCACCCTGACCCGTACCCCATAAGTTTTAGGTCCTGTTGAGACAAAAGAGTCGGCGTATGTGTTGTCCCCATACTCATCCTTGATCTCATCAGTGAGTTCGCCGAGGAACTCCCCAATAGCGGGCATGTATTCACCCTCCCTCTCTGTGAATATCACGCTATCTGTATCGGCATACAATACTCTCCGCCCAAGAGAATGCAATAGACCCCAAAGTTTTATACGGGCGTAGGCTGTTGTGAAGCTGGCCACAGGTATGTTTGTAACCCTTGAGGTATCTGTGGCCAATTCAGTGTTGTTGTACTTTATTATGTAAGTATTACCTACATTCACGATCTCCATGACCTCTTTATCGGGAGCATTGGCATAATCCCAGACATCACTATAACTTTGTGCCAAATGAATGTTCCCTTTGCCGGTATTCTGTGCAAATTTTCCCCATAGACTGTTTAGACACAACTTTGCACTAAAGCGCTTGCCAGGATTCTTTGCAATTTGGGCACGATCAAGTTGTATACCTTCGCGGTCGCGGTAACGTTGAATATAGGCAGACTTTTCATCTTCGGTATCAACTCCTCGCGGATACCCTGATGCCTCAACCTTATCCTTCAAAAATGCGTTTATATATGGTGTGAAAAGGTTGGGTAGCTTCTGAAACCTCCACACCTCATGTATCTTCAGTATTCTATAACCATGGCGTACGGCTAGGGCCAGCTCAGGACTTGTATATACGCCTCTGATCTTACGCTGGTGGGGTATATGGTTACAATCGCCGTTATCCTCTTCCGCGCACTTCACGCACAGGGGAAACATGAGCTTGTCGTCGATAACGACAGGTAAGATTGGCATCCATAAATTGCGTGGGGGAGTACGTCTACGAAAGAGAGCCCAAAGTAACGATCATTCAAATTTCTTGAAAATTCATTGATGGAGGGCAGGTTAGGTCCCACCAGTTTCTCAGGAGCGCCCACGGGGTACGGATTGTTCTTCATCACGTATGGGTATAAAGAACAGAAATCGTAGTAATGGAGCTTCACGCCCTCCGTAGGTGGAAAGTATAGTCTGAATGGATTTGTACGTCCTCCAAACAAGCTATCACCACATTTGAGAGGATCCAGCACCATTGAACGCTTGATCGTGTTTATTTCCTCACGGTACACCTCGTCTGTCTCCATCCGTGCATCATATTCATGCTCCCACAAGACTTTGTGAGTGAACTGTGATCCTATAAGTTGATCGCGGGTGCGGGTCCATGCAAGACAGTCGGCAGGAGATCTACCGTGGATATCTCCGGCGATTCCGCACTCAGGACGGGGGCATCCATGCCACCAGCATCCGTTAAAGGAGTACACAGTCTTCACACCAGTGACACGGTTTTCACTTAACCCATCAACCCAAAAAACACGTCCATTAATCTTAATGGGTACTTCACCCGTGTTGCGGGCGTGCTTTATGTATACACCTGTCTGTTGCTGTAGGTGTATGAGCCAGTAAATAGCCTTGTGTCCGTAACTGCGGGGTTGTTTGGTGAATAATGGCTAAGGTGTCTTTAGGCATGAAGTTATTCTTGAACACCGTAAAACATAATGACGCGATGGTGGTTGCGACTTGCAGCGGATCGCATTTGAAACGGCCTATGTACATCCTTCTAAAGGCCTGGAAACATACTCTAAGCACGCGCACATCATTCACGCAATAACGCTCACATTCATCAGCTATATTATAAGGGTTACTTTCATTAAAACTGTTGTAGTATCGATCAAAGTCTTCACGTTCATCTACACTCATACAGTCATAGTTAAAATAATGTTTGAGTGGTGGTGGGCCTACGTAGTTTAAAGTCTCGCTGGTGAGGAAAGTGTAAGGGAAGTATCCTTTGGAAACTTCAGCTGCTACTCCCATCACCTTGGGTAGCTTTGCTAATTTACAAGGTGTGAATAATAAAGTGTCTTTAAATTGTACATTGCCTCTTATTTGCATCTGTATTAATTTGTTGCCTCTTTTCAATGGATCACCTGTAAATATCTCAGAGGATTCGTGTTCAAGCAACTCCTTATAAAGGAACTGCGTGTCAAACTTTGCCCCGTTATGGGCGAGAATATACACAGCCATTTTCTTGAACTTGTCGTAAACTTGACAATATAGGACACAAATAGTTTCACAGGACTATCGCGGACATTCGTTTTAAAAACGTTTGTCCGTTTACAGCATTTGGGGTACTCGTCACATTCGATCACCATAAACTCATCACGGATGGTCTGGCTCACAAGTAAATGTGGAATTACCTCTTTGGTTTCAGCGTTCGTATATGTTTCTATATCGTAGTATACAGTTATACAAAGGTTATTTTTAGGCTTAGCATCTTTCATATAACATACATGCTTTACTCCATCCGCCTTATATTCCTCCTGGCATGTAGGACAGTGAATTTCGTCACACTTGTGCTTAAATTTCCCCCAATTATCCATTGCGTGAAACATACCACATTCACAGATTCTCATTTTCCTGCACGTGCCAATTGATTTATGGAAATCAAAACAGCTATTATTGAAAAATGTGCGTCTACACACATCACAGTCTCTCTTCTCAGCTTCAACTACACGGCTTTCACATTTGGTGCTTTTACACTGTCACATACCATGTGACATTCTTTACAATGTCTCACTATATCATCCGCAAACTCGAGGCACCCCTTACACAAATCATGATGTCTCCCATATTTTCGACTTTTGTCATAACTCGCGTAAAGCCACCTTATATTACGGATGGGGAGATACGTTGTCCCTGACAATCCTAAAATAAGTAGGGGTCTTGTACGATCTCTCACACAGCTTTTAAAAACATACACAGTCCTACGACGATCATCCAACCCAAATACAACTATACGGACATTCATTTCCTGTTCTACCCTTCTCAGCTCTTCAGGACCCATATTACAGTCAAATTCAAGTTCACAGTCTACAGCTAGTTTACGGGCACGCTCCACGACCGTAGGCAACCAAATTTTTGTGGTCTGTGTATTTTGTACAGTAAACATACGTGCTAAGAGTACTGCTATAAAGCCGCAACCACGATCGACGTTTATATGCTTTCGGTAAATAATCGGAGAATTGAAGTTAAGAGTATACGGTATGGCACTATGACCCGCAACACGGAATACACGGTCAATATTTACCGTGAAGTTGTCCATATTAAAGGCTATACTACTTTGGGCGGCTTGCATTATACGTCCTAATATATATTCTACATCTTCAGCCGCCAAACGTCTAAATGGCACTACCACCCAATAATCATCTACATCACCGTCATCTGACCCGAATCCGAAGGACAGACTCGTCCTGACTTCACGCTCGTCGCGATTCTGAAGAGCAAACTCTACAATACGCTGTACAACCCGGCGTAGCCCGCGCTCAATTCCATTGCTATACATGGCTCTAGGGTCGACCCTGACTCTATACCGATTTCTAGTCAAGGCTGGGATGGGGGCTGCGGAGCGCACCAACTCAAACGTTATATCATCCTCAACAGAACGGGGGGCAACTGTGGCGGATGAATTAGGGGATATATTAGCGGAAGGTGCTGCTGGGGGCCCTGTTGCGTAGGAGGTTGAGGGTTGGGGATCTATTATTGTAGACTTAACAGAACGGGGGGCAACTGTGGCGGATGAATAAGGGGATATATTAGCGGGAGGTGCTGCTGGGGGGATTGTTGCGTAAGAGGTTGAGGGTTGGGGATCTATTACTGGTGCAACAGGCGCGTATTTCGGTCGCTTTATACCTGACGTGGGGTTCTCTTCATCATACCTCCGCTTTGGACGTGCTACCGGTATCGCTGGTGAGGGTTCGTTGGCAGGGGAGAGATCACAACTACACTGTCGTCGAGGTCATCCGTAATGTCAATGATGGGGTGCTGTACCTCATCGTCATTCACGGTTCTGTGGGAGAAGAAAACAAAATATAAGGAACAGCACTCAAAATTTGTAATATTTTGTAAATGACCCACTTAGGAGTGTGACGTGTTAGAAATGGACTCTGTAGAAAAATTCAGATTCACGAGCCATCCACATGTATTATATCTGGACCTACAGGATGTGGTAAAACTGTGTTTATGCTTAAAATCATTAAAGAAAAGGGAGAGATGTTCTCGAAATTTGTGCATAAAGTTATATGGTGCTATTCGACGTATCAATCAGTGTTCAACGAGTACCAAGATGATATTTTGTTCCACAAAGGCGTATATGACGTTAATTCGTTAAAGGGAAATGAACATACAGTCATTGTAATTGACGATCTCATGTTGGAGATGGATAAAACGTTTGCCGAGACATTTACAGTATTCTCCCACCATCTTAACATAAGCGTGTTCTTCATCAATCAGAATCTATTTTTCAAAAATAGATACATGCGCGATGTGTCGTTAAATACGCAATATCTAGTCTTATTCGCACAACGTAGAGATGTATCACAAATTGGGGTATTAGCCAATCAAATGTTCCCGAATCAGCGTAAGGAGTTTTTGGAAGTTTATAAAGAAGCTACAAGCACGCGTTACGGATATTTGCTTTGCGACCTTCATCCGCGAAACACGTTTAGAGTGCTTCTACGAACGAATATATTTCCAAACGAGCCTGAAACGGTGTATATTCCAGAATGACAGAGACTAAAGAAATACCGTGAATTAATAAAAATCTATCATCGACTGCCCCGGGCAATGCAGCAGATGTTTATTAAAAATATCGACGCCGACTTTTTAAAATGCATCTGTGAAATCTGTCTTAACGTTATAAATTGCAATGTATCAATGAAAACCCCTCAGAAGGCTCGCCTACGCCGTTACAAGAACATAATACGTGCACTCGCTCGTAAAAGTCAAACTGTAGCGAAGAAAAAACAAATTATTGTACAAACAGGAGTGTCATTTCTCCCCATCTTATTTTCAGTTTTGGGTCTAGATCCCCGTAAAAGCAGACTTAAAAGAATGGAAAGCGAATTGCTAGCCCTATTAAACAGTGAAAAAACACCTGATGAGAAAAGAATCTTATACCAAGAAGCTCTGCAGAAATTTCTTCACGAGTACGAAAATTATAAGAACCCTACAGAGATTCCTGTGGTTAATAGGCACAGCACGGGGGACGATGGACATGGCGACATAGGATCTGTGCCCGACGATACAGCTGACCAACCAAAAATTAAGGGATTAGCCACACAACATATCGAGCATGTATTAAAAAGCACCCTCCCACATACATTGAGGAGTAAAGGCTTAAGTCTTTATAATCTATTGAATGAGGATCCAGCCATACAATGGACAGATACAGGCGAGATCATTGTGGAAGGATCAAAGGTACAGGGATCGAATATCGTAGACATTGTCCATGATCTGGTGAGAAAGTGGGATAGGCCATCACCATCAGGATGGAAGCATATTAAAGCAAGACTACAACAAATAAATGTCCCTAAAACGTTGATAGGAAATCTGAACAGGTTAAAAGACTTGGAACATGCAACGCATGTGACACAATTGAAGACGCCGTCACCCCCGGCGGTAACACCTTTGAAGAGGAGAAAGAAGAGGTTAAACAACGGCCAAACCTACCCACGTGCCTCTAAAATACGCAAATGGCTAACGTATTAACTAAACGCTATTATGACATTTCTAACCCATCCTCTTACGGCGGCGTAGATAGACTGTACAGAAGTGTTTACGGAGTAGGGAAAAAAGATGTTGAAAGATTTTTGAGGGAGCAGGACGCTTATACGTTTCATAAGCATGTGAGAAAAAGGTTTAAAACAGCCAAGACAACGGCTTCCTCGATTGATTCTATTTGGCAAGCAGATTTAACAGACATGCAAAGATATTCTGTGTATAACGATGGTTACCGCTACATTCTATTCATAATAGACGTATTCTCTAGATATCTGTGGCTAGTTCCTCTGAAAAATAAATCACCTGAAACAGTTGCTAAAGCCACCAAAACGCTAATGTTAAAAGAAAACAGGGTTCCTGGCTATTTTTGTACGGATATGGGGAAGGAATTTATAGGCCGTGCTTTTCAGAACATGTTGACAGAGTTTAATATCAGCTATTACACAACCAATTCTATACATAAGGCTTCTTTAGCTGAAAGAGTTCAGCGCACCATAAAGGAACGCATGCACCGTTATTTTACACATAAAACACATACAGATTTCTAGACATTCTGGAATCATTGGCATCATCCTACAACCGCTCACACCATCGCACGATTGGGACAACACCTAACGAAGTTTTAGAAAGAGGTACGCTCCCGAGAAGAGATGGATCACCAACACCACCACCACACTCGGCGCGCTTCAAAATCAATGATTATGTAAGGCTGTCGCGTTCGGGGAATAAATTCGCAAAGGGTTTTGAGCAAGGATGGACACGCGAGATTTTTAAAGTTAGGGCTATGAGACCTAAAGGTGAGATAATGATGTATTACATTGAAGATTTGAATGGGGAAGAAATCTCAGGAGGCTTTTACCGCGAGGAATTGCAGAAAGTTGCGTTTAATTTAGGGAAAAATGTGTTTAAAATTGAGAAAATTTTAGGAAGCAAAGGTTCAGGAAAGAGAAAAATGTAACTGGTGAAATGGCTAGGGTACCCAGAAAGCTTCAACACCTATATAAAAGCTGATGCAATAATAAAGCTTAAATAGTATGCAACATGGCTCCTAACCATTTCTACGTCACACTCCCGTCCTCCTCGTCCCTGTTTGTACACCCTAACAACACACTTGCCAACTTTGTAACAGAACTCCACGGGCACATTGAATTGGGTCGTGATTCGTATGAGGTGGGGATATGCGAAATTCAGCTGGACACCTTTTTTTTAAATATTGAACATAAAGAAACCGTTTTTACGATTCTTAGAGACATTGACGAGTGTGAAAAAGCTGGGGTAGCTATGGATGAAACTATACGTATCGCTCGATCTAAGGTTGCACGGTATTACAGTACAGAAGTAAGACTAGGACCGGGTCAATATGGTTCGGTCGAGGATGTTGTGAGAGGCTTAAACGTAAGTTTAAGAAACTCAAACCTTACGAATGATTTAGTATACGAAATCGTAAACAAAGGAAACCCTGCACATACACTAATCCTAAAATCAAAGACTAACAGACGTATTAAAGACCATTGAATGTTCAAAATTCTAACCAATGGCCGATATAGCGCAGCCTTCCAAAGAGACACATTTCACGAGACACAGCATGACTTGTCCAGATTAATGTATCAATTGAAGATGGAGAAATTGGCTGAAAGGTCCCCAGACATGTGCTATATTTACAGTAATATAGTGGAGCACCAGTTTGTTGGGGATAACCAGGCACGCCTGCTGCGCATTGCTCACATCCCCAACCATAGAGGAAGGAGTTTGAGTATTACATATGACAGACCCCATTATGTGAATGTCGCAACTAATTTAATAACCAATATCTCAATATATATAAGAACGATTGAGGGTGAAAACTTCCCATTCGGTAACGGGAGCTTAACAGTGAAGCTACACTTTCGACGCACTGAGTTATAATGGATAGAAAGCCTTTCACCGTCTATCGAGGGGTGAGATACCAGCGCGGTAGTGGACTTGGATCCATTTTTTCATCCATACTACGTACGGCTGTTCCTTTGCTGAAGAGGGGTGCCAGATACCTCGGAAGGAAAGCGCTACAATCAGGTCTTAACACAGCAGAAGACATATTGGCCGGGGCTAAACCTAAAGAAGCTCTAAAAAAACATTTAAAGCGTACACAGGACGAAATCATCAAAGATGCAAAGAGAAAAATGCGTGGTGGCGGGAAGAAGAAGAGGGCTGCCCGGAAGAAGGGGTCACGTGGTATTAAATGTAAAAGGATATCAAAAAAGAAGTGCTGTAAGCGAATGAAACCTATGGTTGACCACTTTTTTGACTTATATAAGCTAAGGACATTGATATCATGAATCATAGTTTGTTTACTACTTGTCGAGAGAGGAGGCACTATTTCTAACTCGCCATGGCACGCTTCATCCACCCATGTAGTTCACAATGCTGTAAATCGGAGCTGTCCCTTTTTGAGCTGCCTCCAACTCAAGTTTCTATTGAGCACAGTGATTTTATTACAATTAACCTTTTAAACACAATTAGTTCCCCGAGTGCACCTATAGAATTCGTGATACCCAGCTCAGGCCCTTACTTTTTTGATCCAAGCTGTGTGCACATGTACGCTAAGCTACATATAGCCCATTCTGATGGAACGGTCTGCGATGACAAATATGCTGTATACCCTGAAACAAACTTTCTGCACTCCATATTCAACCAGTGTGACGTATATTTAAATCAGACCAACATATCGGCAAGCACGGGGTACTATCATCTACGAGCCTATCTGGAAAATGTCCTCAACTTTTCCAAAGAAGCGAAGGCTACCTTTTTAAGTGCCGAGGGATATTATCAAACTAAAGATGAAAGTAGTATAAAAGACAAATTTGAAAATTCTAAAAAGAAAATATACGAGTGTTTTGGACGGCTGCACACAAATTTCACTTTCCAGGAGAAGTTGCTTGTCAACGGGGTGGATATGAAAATAAAGCTCACCCGCACGAGTCGTGAGATCTGCTTAAATCTGGATGCTGATCAAGAAGAGGGTGCAAAGCCCGTTGTGGTTCACATTATGGACACATACCTCCGCGTACGGCGAGTGAAATTAAGTTCACCAAAACAACTAGAAATTGAGAAAAATTTACTAAACGCTACAGTGAAATATCCTATTAACAGAGTACAAATGAAACTATATACGGTTCCTGCAGGGTTGGCATCGAAGCAGATAGAAAACATTGCCCTGGGAAATCTTCCTAAAAGGATATTAATCGGAATGCAGGACCATGCTTCGGTGAATGGAAAATATAAAAAGAGTGCCTTTAAATTCGAGAATTTCGGACTTAAAAATATAACTCTATACGTTAATGGCACTGCTTTGGGTGGAACAATGGGTACGGACTATTCATGAGACGCTGTGTTACCTCTTTGTGCCAGAGCCTATAGTAATCTGTCCCATATTGCAGGTGATTGTGATGAGCTTGGTAATGGAGTAACGCAGGAAGAATTTATTGATCAATTTAACCTTTATCCGTTTGACATTACACCTGACTTATCTGCTAGCGTAAATACGCATTTAAGCCCACAGCAGAGAGGAAACATCTCAGTGACGCTGGAATTCGCCAAGCCTATAGACGCGCCTATTAGTGTACTAGTATATCTCGAATCGCAAGCCCTAATAGAAGTAGATAGATTTAGGAACGTTATCACTGACTTTTAAAATGGATGTTAATACACTTCAGAAAGTAATGAATAGTGAACGAGTCACACGTTCCAAATTTATCGGCGTGTTTGCGAAGAATGAAACATTTACTAAGCCAAGTACGCGAGAATGCGGTAGTCTTATTGTGAACACAGATGTCATCGGTAATGAAGGGATTCATTGGATCGCTGTCTATTTTAAAAATAGACAGCGCCTGTACTATTTTGATTCACTAGGTACTCAACCCTGGAGTGACCCTATTATTGTACAATTTCTCGTTCAGTTACATATTCCCGAAGTTGTATGGAACCCGTTTCGTATACAAGGATATTTTAGTAATGCTTGCGGAATGTACTGCGTCTCATTTCTCATGCATATGTCATGTGATAAAGAATTTATAAATTTTTTAAATTTATTTGACCCGTGTCACACTCGCCGAAACGATGAAATGGTATGCAGACAGATAAAAATCCGTTTTCCAATTGTACGTACTCGTTGTATAGTATAATGTTTTTGTTCGTGTGTGTATATTTGTAACGGTATACTCTGTAGTTTAAGATGGTTATTGTACTGATTTCTTTCATTTAATAAATTTATGAAAATATATTGTGTCTTCTTACCCCAAAAAGATCGTAAAACACTTACATTATTTCGGTATGACATTCATTATGCTGACTGATCAATATATCCTCCGTATTCATGACGAGATTCTTCAAAAGATTGTATAACACGTGTCAAATCCTCATCGGACCTTAAAGGAATGATGTTCATTCTTTTTTAATAAAAACATATACAGAGTATACAGACAGACCCCAGTATGTGAAGATATCTTTGGTTCGAAACTCATTTAAGAGGTAAATCTAAATAACATTTAAAACGATTGCCATAAAAAATTTCGATTTTAGCATAATGGTGATAAGAGGTAAATCCAAATAACATTTAAAACGATTGCCATTAAAAATTTCGATTTTAGCATAATGGTGAGTATCTAAATGAAGTATTTGACGAGATACTACAACCCTCCATATATATAAAATCATGTTTCTTGTGAATAAATTATAGACACTTACATTTCTATGGTAGTCCCTTGCGTCGGATTGTAAGGAGCGTCACTGCAAATATCTTCAACGGTTTGCGTTGGAAATAATTCATCACGGTCAATTGCGTTAAAAAGATTAATTGCAGTTAATGCTGCAGTGTCACCTTCTTCATACAAATCCGGAAAAGCGTACAGTTCGTGGTCCATGGTGGAGGGAATGCACTGGCAGAGGGAATGATTATTCACTGACGCGAAAATAGCTACTGTTACTCCAAACTGAAAAATATTTCCTTTTATATGCACAATCGCCAAGCTCCGCCCCAAAAGATTAAGGCCAGATGTTCGTAGTGATTGGTTGCCAGTGTAGCTTGGTGGAGCTATGATAAGTTTGTGTACCAATCGTAACACCGCTATAACGGGTCCGGACGAGTAATGGCATCTTTATATTTTCTCCAATAGATTTAATGCTCGTATTACCCCTTGCTGTCTTTACCATGTCAAAATCTTTCCTCCATTATTCCCGGATCATTAGTCACTAATGTAATCGAGAGGATTTTATAATAAAGAAATTATAAATATATCCATTCCTTTAATTATATTTTTAAAAAAGAAAAGAGCATTCGGTTTCCACGTTAAACTGTGGGTCTAAGGCGGAGTGAAAAGCTTTCCAATTCGGCGAGAAAGAGTTAATTACACTAGGGAACAACATTTTTGTTTCTTGAAAACTATTTGGTGTTTCTTATAGAACTTTTGATGCTGATTCCAAATATGGTTTCAGAATCTTTCTATGACCTATAGTTTTCGAGAAAATAATATTTCCATTTACTCAGAGTTTTCCCAAAATATTAGTTAAAATTAAGTGTACTAATTTAATTTTACTTTCTTTTTTTCCAGGTTAACTATTTAATAGTATTTTTTGCATTAAAAAATATAGCTATTTAAACAAACAGATTTTTAATAAAAAGAAAGAAATTTTTTTCAAGTTTTGCTCAAATTTTAAAATTTTTCATAGTAGAAAAAAATTGGTTTTTCATTCCAAAAAGTTTTCCGTGATTTCAAAAATTTTCCGCCAGCATGAATCGAAACTGTATTAATCCCAGAGATACATTTTGCTACGTATGTGGAGAACTGACCATAATGGCACAGAGGAAGACGATGACCCCACTCGTGAAGAAGGCTTACGAACTTTATTTTGGATGTAAGGTAGGCGACGAAGACAAATCCTGGGCACCTCATATCTCATGCATTTCTTGTGCCGTCACTCTTAGGGGTTGGATTAAAGGTACCCGCAAATCTATGCCATTTGTCATACCAATGATTTGGAGAGAGCCCAAGGATCACCTAACGGATTGCTATTTTTGTATGACTAACGTTTCAGGATTCTCTGCCAAAAATAAACAAAAAATTCAATACCCAAATCTTGCATCGGCCATGAGACCAGTACTACATGACGATGATAACCCAATTCCAACTCCCCCAAAGTCATGGACACTGGATGAAGAGTCTGAAGTTGAACCAATGGAAATTGATGACACTAAAGATACAGACTTTCAGCAACCTGAATCAAATAAACAACGTATGATAACGCAGGTTATGCTGAATGATCTCGTGAGGGATTTGGACCTTCCGAAAAAGAAAGCGGAATTATTGGGCTCCAGGTTACGTGAATGGAATTTGCTGGCAAAAGATACAAGCATATCCCACAATTGAATAACAGTGGGAAAGGAAAAGAAACCTTGCGAAGATTGGTGAAAATTAACCAAAACACACGGTCGTCCATTCCCCCCAATCTCCTCACCCCATCTGTGTTTGTATATATAAACGAATGAACAACTCGTGCACACACACACACACACACACGCACACACACACACACACACACGCCTCTGAACATATCATGTGAATGAAAATCAGAAAAAAATGCCAAACGTATATTTTGTCAATCCCCATATATATATATATATATATATATATATATATATATATATATATAATTATTAGTACTTTCAGGTTTGCCCACCTTGTTTCTTTCGCTGATTATTATTTAATATAATTGTGTGTATATCTAAGAATCGGAGTGAGGTGAGGTTTTGCTCGAGTAGACTGGAAAAAAGGTCAGATTATGGTCATTTCAAAAAGGCCTCTGGGCAAACAGGTGTGATTCGAGTCGGGGAAACGATTCCTCGTGTGCGTGTGTGTGCGTGTGTGTGTGTGTGTGTGTGTGTGTGTGTGTATAGATTTGAGAATACGACCGTGTGTTTTGGCTTATTTTCACCAATCTTCGCAAGGTTTATTTTCCTTTCGTTTTTCCCACTGTTATTCAATTGTGATATTTATAAAAAAATAGGAATTAAATAATAAAGTTCATGTTTTAATTCACTTTAAGGTGAAAATCAATTTATATATATATATATATATATATATATATATATATATATATATATATATATATATATATATATATATATATATGGGGATTGACAAAATATACGTTTGGCATTTTTTTCTGATTTTCATTCACATGATATGTACAGAGGCGTGTGTGTGTGTGTGTGTGCGTGTGTGTGTGTGTGTGTGTGTGTGTGCACGAGTTGTTCATTCGTTTATATATACAAACACAGATGGGTGAGGAGATTGGGGGGAATGGACGACCGTGTGTTTTGGTTAATTTTCACCAATCTTCGCAAGGTTTCTTTTCCTTTCCCACTGTTATTCAATTGTGATATTTATAATAAAAATAGGAATTAAGTAATAAAGTTAATGTTTTAATTCACTTTAAGGTGAAAATCCATTTATATATATATATTATATATATATATATATATATATATATTAGTGATGTAGGTCACATCCGCATCCGCATCCGCGGAACATCCGCACATTTTATCGCATCCGCATCCGCACCCACATCCGCACTTTGGACTGCGGATGTCGTGCGGATGTGGACCGTTGAGATAAAATGTCATTAATAAGCGGAAATTATCAAATTCTACTATATTAATAGAACTAGTTCATTGTGCGCAAAAGTGATGCAAGCGACAAGACGAGAGGCTGTTCTTGTATGAAGTTACTCTCTTGCAACCTACTTAGATCCACGTTACAAAGCTAAGTTATTTTCACCTAGTACATTAGAACGAGTTAAATCATCACTTGGCAAAGCAGTTGAAGAGCTTCAATCTCTTGAATCTGTCGCTTCGCCACCCACCAAAAGAATAAAAGTTTCAGTGACAGAACCAACACCTTCAACAAGCAAATCTATCACAGAATCTGTCTCTCAGTTTCTTGAGTCAAGCAGCAATGACGAGACCTACGCGATGTCAAAAGATGTAGTAAAAATGATCGAGAGCTATCACCAAGAAAAACGCCTGGCTGCATGTAACAATCCTATTAGTTGGTGGAAAAATACGCAGAATATCTATCCATACTTGAGTAAACTTGCAAGGAAACATTTAGCCTGTCCTCCAACAAACGTACCAAGCGAGAGATTATTTAGCAGTGCTGGATTAATATATGATGAAAAGAGAAACAGACTGGCAGCAGAAAAGGCAGAAAAATTAATGTTCCTTAAGCATAACCTTCCTATAATTAAGTTTGAACATTAAACGATGAACATCTTAGTTTACTTTATTTTAATTACTCATTTATAAATATGCCTAATAAAACTTTAAACTTAATATAAATAATTAACAAGCTAATTAAAGATCTCTTTCTATAAGGGTGGAGGTTGAGGAAAGAGGTCGGTGGGGTGCATTTGAGTTGGGTTCACGTCCCGCATCCTGGTAACACAATTATGGTTTCTAATTGTGGCTGAAACTCAACAAAATATAACGAATTTATTTGCAGACGAATTCACTAATTGATTTCTATATTAGTTAGATGCTTGATATTATTTTATATGTTCAGAGAAAAGTACAGCAATTATTGTACAATTAATCAATTATACTACATTATAGCTACAGCTCTCTCTATATAATAACTTATTATATACGTTAAACACAACAAATCTCGAATATATCCTAAAAATAACGAAAATGTAGACATCCGCATCCGCATCCGCGGATGTTGAAATCAAACATCCGCATCCGCATCCGCATCCGCGGATGTGAAACAAATGACATCCGCTACATCACTAATTATATATATATATATATATAATATATATATATAATATATATATATATAAGGAATGACAAAATTAAATAGACACGGTTATTATGATTCTTTATATATATATATATATATATATATATAAATGTAAAAATGGACAATGAATAATCAATATTCATTTTTACATAAGAACCAAAATCGCTTAACGCGAGTTTGGATAATAATTTTACTTGTGGCTTCCTATTTTTGTTCGTGTCAAAACCCTACGATCTACCATACCTTTGGTTTCGTCGTATCCATTTTTATTTGTTATAGAAGTTATTAATTAATTATGATTGTCTTGCATCTCACCCTCGTCCCTAGATTATGCATACACACTGCATATAACAGGATTGGAACCCGTAGTTGTACTTCTTAGTCATTAATGCCCACTCTTTGCCTCTAATTCGTTCTTGTAAATCTTCCTAATAATGATTTGTATTATACGTACAAAATTCAATAACTATGACGTCATAAAGTAACTTAATTCTCTTCACGTTTTCCATACCTTGAACACTGAATCACGTGTTTAGTATTTGGACATCTTCCGTATTGAATGTATGGTAAATTCTTTAATAATAATAATAATAATAATAAAAAGAAAAAAAAATTCATTCTCTATATATCATTATTTATGTTGTTTCCTACCTATTGTCTACTGATACCTATCAACCTATCAGTCCATATTTTACGCTCGTCTATATTACGCACACAACCTATTCTGTTACTTACATGTAAAATACGCCCACATGTATTTTTTATTTTTTTATTTTAAGTGCGTTCACCCTCACAAGACATTCATTAGGCTTACAGTAGTTGAGTGGTCGAATTCGCGAATCACAGCAGAATTGAACGTTTCTAAGATAAACAACATCTTTCGCTCTGATCCAAATTTATAACATATAATGTAATATAACATATTATGTTGTATATAAATTATCTTGTCATGTCTCATGTACTTGTGTTGTACTAATAACCATATATAATAACCATATATAATAACCATATATAATCTAACCATATAATCTGACCATATAATCTGACCATATAATCTGACCATATAATCTAACCATATAATCTAACCATATAATATAACCATATATATATATATATATATAAAAACACTGTAAGAATGGTAACGACGTAATGTACTTCAATGAAACTATAATTGAATGTAATGACTTTATATATAATGTAAGAATGTACTTTAATAGAACTGTAAGGGACAATCATAAGCGAATGGGAAGTAATCCATAATCGAAATCATAATTGTAATAAACCCAAACAAAAATGTACTCAGTCATGTACTTCAATTGTACTTGTGTACGACTATGAAATGAAATCGCCTGCAGAAATGAAGACGTGGCAAAAAAAAATAAGATTAGTTTTTATTTTTATTTATTTTTTTTTAAATCTTTATTGGAATCTTTCAAACATCTGATCGTGTTTAAAAGGGGGGAAACTTAACCTCCAACTGCCGTTCCCCAACATTCAGGCTTATATATTATACATGTATTTGTAAAATGAGGACACTTCATTACGGCTCTCTGCTTTGGTCACTGCTAAGAGACTCCCCTTGTTAGCAGCCTCGCTGCGGGGAGGGGGCAGAGGCCCCTTGCCTCCTTAATATTTTTAGATTCCGGCCTGAGCTATGGTCGAAAGAGGTCGAACCTCTACCCCTGTAAAATTCAGACCACTACCTGTAAATTTTTAAGAAGAAAATTACAGTAAGAGAAACTTTTTTATTTTCCCCCTCGAGTTGGGCTATCTTCAGAGGAATTTAGTCAAGAAAGTAGAAGTATCAGAGTATTATTGAAAGAAAAGAATTAACAGAGTGTCGACCCCATAAAGCGAGAGAAAAGAATTAGAAAGTTATAGAAGAAAAGTATATAGAAGAAATATCCGTTGCTTGCCTCCGTAACTAGAACCCCCGTCGATCCGAACCAACCCAGGGCCATAGACGGAGGGGTTAACAGCTGGCGACCCTGCATCAGGATAAAAAGAAGATTTTAAGAAGATTATTTTAAGAAGAGGCCACTCTTTGGCCAAGATAGAAATTACCCTGCATCAGGATAAAAAGAAGATTTTAAGAAGATTATTTTAAGAAGAGGCCACTCTTTGGCCAAGATAGAAATTACCCTGCATCAGGATGAGAAGATTATTTTAAGAAGAAGATGATTTTAAGAAGAGGCCACTCTTTGGCCAAGATAGAAATTACCCTGCATCAGGATAAAACCATTTGACCGGCGTGTCACGACTTCTAGTTCGTAACATCCACCCTTGACCGGTGTGTCACGACTCCAAGTTCTCCACGCCTAGTTTTCATCCAAGAAGAAGTAGCCAGCAAGACGTCTTCAGGACACGTCTCTGAGGATTTTGCCAGTAGAACTTTTGTTAAGTACATTTTGTTTTTTTAAGTAATTTATAAACACTTGAAAATTCAGTATTATTAACAGTTAATAATGAGTATCAAGTCAGAATTTACACAAAACACAGTGAACATTTCAGACACCAGTGATACATTTTTTTAGTGAAACAGTAATTGTAACAGAGTTAAATGTAAGAGAAGTTAAATGTAAGAGAGAGATAATTTCAAAGAGAGTTAATTTCAAAGAGAGTTAATTTCAGAGAGAGTTAATTTCAGAGAGAGTTAATTTCGAAGAGAGTTAATTTCAAAGAGAGTTAATTTCAAAGAGAGTTAATTTCAGAGAGAGTTAATTTCAGAGAGAGTTAATTTCAGAGAGAGTTAATTTCGAAGAGAGTTAATTTCAAAGAGAGTTAATTTCAAAGAGAGTTAATTTCAGAGAGAGTTAATTTCAGAGAGAGTTAATTTCAGAGAGAGTTAATTTCAGAGAGAGTTAATTTCAGTTATTTTCACTATTATATTCAGTATAGAATAATTTTATTTTATGTATCAAACATAATAGTATCGTACCTTCGTGTACATTAGAGTGAAATGTCGTTTACATTTTATATTTTTGTTTGCAAATTTTTTTCAATTACTGAATTGAATTGACTTGCAAATTAAGAGAGAGAGAGTTTATAGAGAGTTTATAGATTTAGAGAGATATTTGAAGTCAGTTTTCGTTGCAAATAAGTTGCAAGTCAGTTTTGAAGTCAGTTTTCGTTGCAAATAAGTTGCAAGTCAGTTTTGAAGTCAGTTTTCGTTGCAAATAAGTTGCAAGTCAGTTTTGAAGTCAGTTTTCGTTGCAAATAAGTTGCAAGTCAGTTTTGAAGTAAGTTTTCGTTGCAAATAAGTTGCAAGTCAGTTTTGAAGTAAGTTTTCGTTGCAAATAAGTTGCAAGTCAGTTTTGAAGTAAGTTTTCGTTGCAAATAAGTTGCAAGTCAGTTTTGAAGTCAGTTTTAGTTGCAAAGAAGTTGCAAGTCAGTTTTGAAGTAAGTTTTAGTTGCAAAGAAGTTGCAAGTCAGTTTTGAAGTCAGTTTTCGTTGCAAATAAGTTGCAAGTCAGTTTGAAGTCAGTTTTCGTTGCAAATAAGTTGCAAGTCAGTTTTGAAGTCAGTTTTCGTTGCAAATAAGTTGCAAGTCAGTTTTGAAGTCAGTTTTCGTTGCAAATAAGTTGCAAGTCAGTTTTCGTTGCAAATAAGTTGCAAGTCAGTTTTGAAGTCAGTTTTCGTTGCAAACAAGTTGCAAGTCAGTTTTGAAGTCAGTTTTCGTTGCAAATAAGTTGCAAGTCAGTTTTATTTGCAAATAAGTTGCAAATCAGTTTTCAGAAGGTTGCGCCAAAGGGAACCAAACCCTAGAGATTTATAAAGATACTCGAAGTAGTTTCGAGTCAGTTTTATTTGAAAATAAGTTGCAAATCAGTTTTCAGTTGGTTGCATCCAAAAGGGATAACCAACCCCAGAGATTTATAAAGATACTCGAAGTAGTTTCGAGTCAGTTTTATTTGCAAATAAGTTGCAAATCAGTTTTCAGAAGTTGCGCCAAGAGGGACAACCAAACCCCAGAGATTTATAAAGATACTCGAAGTAGTTTCGAGTCAGTTTTATTTGCAAATAAGTTGCAAATCAGTTTTCAGTTGGTTGCATCCAAAAGGGATAACCAAACCCCAGAGATTTATAAAGATACTCGAAGTAGTTTCGAGTCAGTTTTATTTGCAAATAAGTTGCAAATCAGTTTTCAGTTGGTTGCATCCAAAAGGGATAACCAAACCCCAGAGATTTATAAAGATACTTGACAAGCGTTCAAGTTAGATAGTTTAAGTTTCAGAATACTTGACAAGCGTTCAAGTTAGACAGTTAAGTTTCAAGAATACTTGATAAGAGTTCAAGTTACAGTTCAGAATACTTGACAAGCGTTCAAGTCAGATAGTTTCAGAATACTTGATAAGAGGTCAAGTCAGAAGGTTGCGCCAAGACGGCCAACCGCCCCAGAGATTTATAGAAATACTTGATAAGAGGTCAAGTCAATAGGTTGCATCCAAGAGGGACAACCGCCCCAGAGATTACAGAAGCTAGTTTTGAAAAAGTTAGTTTTTTGAAAAAAAAAAAGTTAGTTTTGAGAAAGTTAGTTTTGAGAAAGTTAGTTTTGAAAAAAAGTTAGTTTTTAAGTCCCAAGTCATTTTTATTTCAAGTCCCAAGTTATTTCAATGCAGTAAATTGAATTCAACTTTTTCTTTGTAAGTTAAGAGAATTTAATTTAAGAAAATGTAAGTTAAGAATTTAATTCAACCTTTTTTTGTGTTTAAAAGATAATTAAATTCAACCAGAATTGACCGATTTGCGTCTTTGGTTTAACCTTTTTTTGTTTCTAAGAAGAAATTCACCGATTTGTCTTTCTTTTCATGCATTGTTACACATATAAATATATAGTCATGTAATTTATTATTTGTCACAAAACCGTTTTTACAATTGTTTGTAACGATTTTGGTAATTATTGTAATGTATATGAGGAACATGCCGTCCCTCCGTTTGTTCAACTCTTTTAATTTTTGTTCTAAGTAGTGTGACAAGCAATTTTTAAAAAGAGCAAAGTGCTCACAAAAGACTTATTGTCAATTTCAAACTTATATCCCCCGCTTAGTCACTCAATTCCCCCGAATGTAGTACTCCAAACTTTGTTTTTTATTTTATTTTCATTTTAACACCCCAACCCCAGTTGAACCCAGTGTCGACCAAAACCGTTTTTACAAATGTTGGTAACGAGTTTTATAATTATTGCGATTATATGATGACAGAAATAGTGTAATAATTAATCGATCATGTACCTAATTTATCTTGCTCTGTATGGTCGGGAAATTTACCCGTAGGACCGCACATACCCTAAATTTCAGTTGTGTTTATTCTTTTTTGTCATTTAATTTTAATAAAACTTCTACACAATAAAACATATGTATTTATCATATGCAAACAAGTTTTCAGACTAAAATATCAAATAATTCAGTCTATCAACATTTAACGAAAGAGTATAATTTTTCTACTTAACATGCAAAAATTATTAAACCTTTTTAATATTTTTTTAGTATATAAAAATAATTTTTAATGTAAAATTTACCTGAAATTATTAAAAGAAAAGATTGTTCGAAATGCTTTCCTTCCATTTCAATAACTTTTATTCTTGGCCGAAACTCATCTAAGGTTCGATTTACTTTTATTTTTAAGAATATTATAAAATTATGTTTAGCTCATTAAAATGCATAAATTGATTTATATTTTTAATTTGTATTCTTAATTTTCTTAATTCAATTATCGTACCGATACTTCTGGTTAATGTTAATGGTTATATAGTTCATATATAGCTAGGAATGTTACTAGTCGAATTTAATTCCATCTTCAAAATTCAATTTTTAAACCGTGAGATTTACTTTCATCAATTGTAAGTCCTCTAAGTACATTTCTTTTTATTACCTTAATACGTGTAACTGATTTAATTAAATACTTAAATACTACCTTGAACTTAAAGGATTTTATGATAATAATAATAATAACAACAATAATTGACTCAAAAGATTTTATAACCCTAAACCCATCTTAAATTATTATACATTATTTTTAAACTTTGTTAATTCAAAAACCTCCCAAATCCCTACACATACACACGCATGTATCCGCACTATATATATATATATATATAATATGTATGTATATACAAACCTTATTCTAAAATCATTCGATATCACAAACTATTTCATAGCGTGTAGGTGCTAACTCTGCTATTTATATAGTCCTAAGCCTTTTTGCTTACTATATATAAATTTTTGCTGAGGCATTTATTCAGTTAATTTAAGAATCCTCTCCGCTAATCTATCCCTCAAATTTATAAGATACACACTTTGTATGTAATACACACACATACACACTAGACCACAGGTCTATACATCATCCATTACGTAATTCGATTTTTACCTACAATAGTCAATAAAATTAGTTATAGACTGCACGATCAGGGTAACTTTGGAAATAATTTATATTTTTCCCTTTTACCTACTATTCAGTATGTATGTAATTTTCCCCACAGAATTTTTTTTTTAAATTAACAATACCATTCTTTGCCTAACTTAATTGTTTGTCTAAATTAATGTATTAATCCTTTTATTCTGTTTGCATACATTAAAGTATTAATCTTTGAATTTTTTATATTATATAATAACTCACTTGTTCTGTATAAAAATTTGTAATGTAAAGAAAAATTCGTCATCTAACTTGAAGTAGTTAGGATGTTATTTTCTCATTTGTATTGTATTAATGGTACCCTATTAGATTATTGTATAAATATCATTTTTAAAAGGGGAGAGCAATGTAAAAATGGACAATGAATAATCAATATTCATTTTTACATAAGAACCAAAATCGCTTAACGCGAGTTTGGATAATAATTTTACTTGTGGCTTCCTATTTTTGTTCGTGTCAAAACCCTACGATCTACCATACCTATGGTTTAGTCGTATCCATCTTTATTTGTTATAGAAGTTATTAATTAATTATGATTGTCTTGCATTTCACCCTCGTCCCTAGATTATGCATACACATTGCATATAACAGGATTGGAACCCGTAGTTGTACTTCTTAGTCATTAATGCCCACTCTTTGCCTCTAATTCGTTCTTGTAAATCTTCCTAATAATGATTTGTATTATACGTACAAAATTCAATAACTATGACGTCATAAAGTAACTTAATTCTCTTCACGTTTTCCATACCTTGAACACTGAATCACGTGTTTAGTATTTGGACATCTTCCGTATTGAATGTATGGTAAATTCTTTAATAATGATAATAATAATAATAATAATAAAAAGAAAAAATCTTCATTCTCTATACATCATTATTTATGTTGTTTCCTACCTATTGTCTACTGATACCTATCAACCTATCAGTCCATATTTTACGCGCGTCTATATTACGCACACAACCTATTCTGTTACTTACATGTAAAATACGTCCACATGTATTTTTTCTTTTTTTGTTTTAAGTGCGTTCACCCTCACAAGACATTCATTAGGCTTACAGTAGTTGAGTGGTCGAATTCGCGAATCACAGCAGAATTGAACGTTTCTAAGATAAACAACATCTTTCGCTCTGATCCAAATTTATAACATATAATGTAATATAACATATTATGTTGTATATAAATTATCTTGTCATGTCTCATGTACTTGTGTTGTACTAATAACCATATATAATAACCATATATAATAACCATATATAATCTAACCATATAATCTGACCATATAATCTGACCATATAATCTGACCATATAATCTGACCATATAATCTAACCATATAATCTAAAAATATAATCTAACCATATAATCTAACCATATAATAAGCACACCGGACAAAAAATTAGTCACCCCTCTCAGAATGTACCTAATAACGTGTGACGGCGCCTCTGGCCTTGATAACCGCACGAATCCGGCGAGGCAGAGACTCTACGAGGTTGTGCATGTACTGAACATTGATTTGCTGCCACTCGTTCATCAGCCGGTCCCGAAGTTCCGCCAGAGTCCGTGGGTGTCTATTCCTGCGCTTCACTTTCTGTTTCCAGCCTGAACAACACCTTCGACGCATTCAAGATTAAAGGCTTCAATGGACCTGCGATGTACTCGTCGCCTCCCATCATTGGAGAACAAACAAAAACGGGACTCATCGGACCAAATTACACGTTTCCAATCTGCCGCAGTCCGGTTTTTGTGCCTCTGAGCCCATTTATAACGTGCCAATTTGTGACTTGCTGTTAACAGCGGCCTCTTCCGTGGTACCCTGCTCCAGATGTCCATCGCATGCAGTTCTCGTCGCAATGTCCGTTTGGAAATTGGTCGCTGGAGAACCTCATTGGTTTCTTGGAGCAATTGTTCTCTGGTTTGAAAACGATTTGCAGTTACTAGACGAGAAACATGGCGGTGGTCCCTATTGTCGAGAATTGTTTTCCGGCCACAGTTACGCCGTCGATTTTCAGTTGATTGCGAACTACACCACTCTTTGTAAACTCGCTGGACAGTACGCGTTGACACACCAACAAATTGGGCTACTTCAGACATTTTGTGTCCGTGGGCTCTGCCAAACACGATGGCTCCTTCTTGCCACTTAGTAACGTCTGCCTCACGACCCATTTTGCAGACTATATCCAACACACACTTTGTTCTTCACCACCTCACGAAACAGATCTGATCCTGTGTGCTACGTCACCGCTACTTGTCACTTACCAATGCTACATCAGCGCCCTCTGTGTGACCTTGAACTTCATACTATCGGTGCTATTAGGGGTGACTAATTTTTTGTCCGGTGTGCTTATAACCATATATATATATATATATATATATATATAAACACTGTAAGAATGGTAACGACGTAATGTACTTCAATGAAACTATAATTGAATGTAATGACTTTATATATAATGTAAGAATGTACTTTAATAGAACTGTAAGGGACAATCATAAGCGAATAGGAAGTAATCCATAATCGAAATCATAATTGTAATAAACCCAAACAAAAATGTACTCAGTCATGTACTTCAATTGTACTTGTGTACGACTATGAAATGAAATCGCCTTCAGAAATGAAGACGTGGCAAAAAAAAATAAGATTAGTTTTTATTTTTATTTATTGTTTTTTAAATCTTTATTGGAATCTTTCAAACATCTGATCGTGTTTAAAAGGGGGGAAACTTAACCTCCAACTGCCGTTCCCCAACATTCAGGCTTATATATTATACATGTATTTGTAAAATGAGGACACTTCATTACGGCTCTCTGCTTTGGTCACTGCTAAGAGACTCCCTTGTTAGCAGCCTCGCTGCGGGGAGGGGGCAGAGGCCCCTTGCCTCCTTAATATTTTTAGATTCCGGCCTGAGCTATGGTCGAAAGAGGTCGAACCTCTACCCCTGTAAAATTCAGACCACTACCTGTAAATTTTTAAGAAGAAAATTACAGTAAGAGAAACTTTTTTATTTTCCCCCTCGAGTTGGGCTATCTTCAGAGGAATTTAGTCAAGAAAGTAGAAGTATCAGAGTATTATTGAAAGAAAAGAATTAACAGAGTGTCGACCCCATAAAGCGAGAGAAAAGAATTAGAAAGTTATAGAAGAAAAGTATATAGAAGAAATATCCGTTGCTTGCCTCCGTAACTAGAACCCCGTCGATCCGAACCAACCCAGGGCCATAGACGGAGGGGTTAACAGCTGGCGACCCTGCATCAGGATAAAAAAAGATTTTAAGAAGATTATTTTAAGAAGAGGCCACTCTTTGGCCAAGATAGAAATTACCCTGCATCAGGATAAAAAGAAGATTTTAAGAAGATTATTTTAAGAAGAGGCCACTCTTTGGCCAAGATAGAAATTACCCTGCATCAGGATAAAAAGAAGATTTTAAGAAGATTATTTTAAGAAGAGGCCACTCTTTGGCCAAGATAGAAATTACCCTGCATCAGGATGAGAAGATTATTTTAAGAAGAAGATGATTTTAAGAAGAGGCCACTCTTTGGCCAAGATAGAAATTACCCTGCATCAGGATAAAACCATTTGACCGGCGTGTCACGACTTCTAGTTCGTAACATCCACCCTTGACCGGTGTGTCACGACTCCAAGTTCTCCACGCCTAGTTTTCATCCAAGAAGAAGTAGCCAGCAAGACGTCTTCAGGACACGTCTCTGAGGATTTTGCCAGTAGAACTTTTGTTAAGTACATTTGTTTTTTTTAAGTAATTTATAAACACTTGAAAAGTCAGTATTATTAACAGTTAATAATGAGTATCAAGTCAGAATTTACACAAAACACAGTGAACATTTCAGACACCAGTGATACATTTTTTTAGTGAAACAGTAATTGTAACAGAGTTAAATGTAAGAGAAGTTAAATGTAAGAGAGAATTAATTTCAAAGAGAGTTAATTTCAAAGAGAGTTAATTTCAGAGAGAGTTAATTTCAGAGAGAGTTAATTTCGAAGAGAGTTAATTTCAAAGAGAGTTAATTTCAAAGAGAGTTAATTTCAGAGAGAGTTAATTTCAGAGAGAGTTAATTTCAGAGAGAGTTAATTTCAGAGAGAGTTAATTTCGAAGAGAGTTAATTTCAAAGAGAGTTAATTTCAAAGAGAGTTAATTTCAGAGAGAGTTAATTTCAGAGAGAGTTAATTTCAGAGAGAGTTAATTTCAGTTATTTTCACTATTATATTCAGTATAGAATAATTTTATTTTATGTATCAAACATAATAGTATCGTACCTTCGTGTACATTAGAGTGAAATGTCGTTTACATTTTATATTTTTGTTTGCAAATTTTTTTCAATTACTGAATTGAATTGACTTGCAAATTAAGAGAGAGAGAGTTTATAGAGAGTTTATAGATTTAGAGAGATATTTGAAGTCAGTTTTCGTTGCAAATAAGTTGCAAGTCAGTTTTGAAGTCAGTTTTCGTTGCAAATAAGTTGCAAGTCAGTTTTGAAGTCAGTTTTCGTTGCAAATAAGTTGCAAGTCAGTTTTGAAGTAAGTTTTCGTTGCAAATAAGTTGCAAGTCAGTTTTGAAGTAAGTTTTCGTTGCAAATAAGTTGAAAGTCAGTTTTGAAGTAAGTTTTCGTTGCAAATAAGTTGCAAGTCAGTTTTGAAGTCAGTTTTAGTTGCAAAGAATTTGCAAGTCAGTTTTGAAGTCAGTTTTAGTTGCAAAGAAGTTGCAAGTCAGTGTTGAAGTCAGTTTTCGTTGCAAATAAGTTGCAAGTCAGTTTGAAGTCAGTTTTCGTTGCAAATAAGTTGCAAGTCAGTTTTGAAGTCAGTTTTCGTTGCAAATAAGTTGCAAGTCAGTTTTGAAGTCAGTTTTCGTTGCAAATAAGTTGCAAGTCAGTTTTCGTTGCAAATAAGTTGCAAGTCAGTTTTGAAGTCAGTTTTCGTTGCAAACAAGTTGCAAGTCAGTTTTGAAGTCAGTTTTCGTTGCAATTAAGTTGCAAGTCAGTTTTATTTGCAAATAAGTTGCAAATCAGTTTTCAGAAGGTTGCGCCAAGAGGGACAACCAAACCCCAGAGATTTATAAAGATACTCGAAGTAGTTTCGAGTCAGTTTTATTTGCAAATAAGTTGCAAATCAGTTTTCAGTTGGTTGCATCCAAAAGGGATAACCAAATCCCAGAGATTTATAAAGATAATCGAAGTAGTTTCGAGTCAGTTTTATTTGCAAATAAGTTGCAAATCAGTTTTCAGTTGGTTGCATCCAAAAGGGATAACCAAACCCCAGAGATTTATAAAGATACTCGAAGTAGTTTCGAGTCAGTTTTATTTGCAAATAAGTTGCAAATCAGTTTTCAGTTGGTTGCATCGAAAAGGGACAACCAAACCCCAGAGATTTATAAAGATAATCGAAGTAGTTTCGAGTCAGTTTTATTTGCAAATAAGTTGCAAATCAGTTTTCAGTTGGTTGCATCCAAAAGGGATAACCAAACCCCAGAGATTTATAAAGATACTTGACAAGCGTTCAAGTTAGATAGTTTAAGTTTCAGAATACTTGACAAGCGTTCAAGTTAGACAGTTAAGTTTCAAGAATACTTGATAAGAGTTCAAGTTACAGTTCAGAATACTTGACAAGCGTTCAAGTCAGAGAGTTTCAGAATACTTGATAAGAGGTCAAGTCAGAAGGTTGCGCCAAGACGGCCAACCGTCCCAGAGATTTATAGAAATACTTGATAAGAGGTCAAGTCAATAGGTTGCATCCAAGAGGGACAACCGCCCCAGAGATTACAGAAGCTAGTTTTGAAAAAGTTAGTTTTGAAAAAAGTTAGTTTTGAGAAAGTTAGTTTTGAAAAATGTTAGTTTTTAAGTCCCAAGTCATTTTTATTTCAAGTCCCAAGTTATTTCAATGCAGTAAATTGATTCAACTTTTTCTTTGTAAGTTAAGAGAATTTAATTTAAGAAAATGTAAGCTAAGAATTTAATTCAACCTTTTTTGTGTTGTAAAAGAGAATTAAATTCAACCAGAATTGACCGGGTTGCGTCTTTAGTTAACCTTTCTTTGTTTTGTTGTAAGAAGAAATGGACCGATTTGTCTTTTCTTTTTCATGCATTGTTACATATATAAATATATAGTCATGTAATTTATTATTTGTCACAAAACCGTTTTTACAATTGTTTGTAACGATTTTGTAATTATTGTAATGTATATGAGGAACATGCCGTCCCTCCGTTTGTTCAACTCTTTTAATTTTTGTTCTAAGTAGTGTGACAAGCAATCTTTTAAAAAGAGCAAAGTGCTCACAAAAGACTTATTGTGAATTTCAAACTTATATCCCCCGCTTAGTCACTCAATTCCCCCGAATGTAGTACTCCAAACTTTGCTTTTTTATTTATTTTTATTTTAACACCCCAACCCCAGTTGAACCCAGTGTCAACCAAAACCGTTTTTACAAATGTTGGTAACGAGTTTTATAATTATTGCGATTATATGACAGAAATAGTGTAATAATTAATCGATCATGTACCTAATTTATCTTGCTCTGTATGGTCGGGAAATTTACCCGTAGGACCGCACATACCCTAAATTTCAGTTGTGTTTATTCTTTTTTGTCATTTAATTTTAATAAAACTTCTACACAATAAAACATATGTATTTATCATATGCAAACAAGTTTTCAGACTAAAATATCAAATAATTCAGTCTATCAACATTTAACGAAAGAGTATAATTTTTCTACTTAACATGCAAAAATTATTAAACATTTTTAATATTTTTTTAGTATATAAAAATAATTTTTAATGTAAAATTTACCTGAAATTATTAAAAGAAAAGATTGTTCGAAATGCTTTCCTTCCATTTCAATAACACTTTTTATTCTTGGCCGAAACTTATCTAAGGTTCGATTTACTTTTATTTTTAAGAATATTATAAAATTGTTTAGCTCATTAAAATGCATAAATTGATTTATATTTTTAATTTGTATTCTTAATTTTCTTAATTCAATTATCGTACCGATACTTCTGGTTAATTTTAATGGTTATATAGTTCATATATAGCTAGGAATGTTACTAGTCGAATTTAATTCCATCTTCAAAATTCAATTTTTAAACTGAGATTTACTTTCATCAATTGTAAGTCCTCTAAGTACATTTCTTTTTATTACCTTAATTCGTGTAAATGATTTAATTAAATACTTAAATACTACCTTGAACTTAAAGGATTTTATAATAATAATGATAATAATAATAATAACAACAATAATTGACTCAAAAGATTTTATAACCCTAAACCCATCTTAAATTATTATATTATTTTTAAACTTTGTTAATTCAAAAACCTCCCAAATCCCTACACATACACACGCATGTATGCGCACTATATATATATATATATATATATATATATATACAAACCTTATTCTAAAATCATTCGATATCACAAACTATTTCATAGCGTGTAGGTGCTAACTCTGCTATTTATATAGTCCTAAGCCTTTTTGCTTACTATATATAAATTTTTGCTGAGGCATTTATTCAGTTAATTTAAGAATCCTCTCCGCTAATCTATCCCTCAAATTTATAAGATACACACTTTGTATGTAATACACACACATACACACTAGACCACAGGTCTATACATCATCCATTACGTAATTCGATTTTTACCTACAATAGTCAATAAAATTAGTTATAGACTGCACGATCAGGGTAACTTTGGAAAATAATTTATATTTTTCCCTTTTACCTACTATTCAGTATGTATGTAATTTTCCCCACAGAATTTTTTTTTTAAATTAACAATACCATTCTTTGCCTAACTTAATTGTTTGTCTAAATTAATGTATTAATCCTTTTATTCTGTTTGCATAAATTAAAGTATTAATCTTTGAATTTTTTATATTATATAACTCACTTGTTCTGTATAAAAATTTGTAATGTAAAGAAAAAATCGTCATCTAACTTGAAGTAGTTAGGATGTTATTTTCTCATTTGTATTGTATTAATGGTACCCTATTAGATTATTGTATAAATATCATTTTTAAAAGGGGAGAGCAATGTAAAAATGGACAATGAATAATCAATATTCATTTTTACATAAGAACCAAAATCGCTTAACGCGAGTTTGGATAATAATTTTACTTGTGGCTTCCTATTTTTGTTCGTGTCAAAACCCTACGATCTACCATACCTATGGTTTCGTCGTATCCATCTTTATTTGTTATAGAAGTTATTAATTAATTATGATTGTCTTGCATCTCACCCTCGTCCCTAGATTATGCATACACATTGCATATAACAGGATTGGAACCCGTAGTTGTACTTCTTAGTCATTAATGCCCACTCTTTGCCTCTAATTCGTTCTTGTAAATCTTCCTAATAATGATTTGTATTATACGTACAAAATTCAATAACTATGACGTCATAAAGTAACTTAATTCTCTTCACGTTTTCCATACCTTGAACACTGAATCACGTGTTTAGTATTTGGACATCTTCCGTATTGAATGTATGGTAAATTCTTTAATAATGATAATAATAATAATAATAATAAAAAGAAAAAAAATCTTCATTCTCTATACATCATTATTTATGTTGTTTCCTACCTATTGTCTACTGATACCTATCAACCTATCAGTCCATATTTTACGCGCGTCTATATTACGCACACAACCTATTCTGTTACTTACATGTAAAATACGTCCACATGTATTTTTTCTTTTTTTCTTTTGAGTGCGTTCACCCTCACAAGACATTCATTAGGCTTACAGTAGTTGAGTGGTCGAATTCGCGAATCACAGCAGAATTGAACGTTTCTAAGATAAACAACATCTTTCGCTCTGATCCAAATTTATAACATATAATGTAATATAACATATTATGTTGTATATAAATTATCTTGTCATGTCTCATGTACTTGTGTTGTACTAATAACCATATATAATAACCATATATAATAACCATATATAATCTAACCATATAATCTGACCATATAATCTGACCATATAATCTGACCATATAATCTGACCATATAATCTAACCATATAATCTAAAAATATAATCTAACCATATAATCTAACCATATAATAAGCACACCGGACAAAAAATTAGTCACCCCTCTCAGAATGTACCTAATAACGTGTGACGGCGCCTCTGGCCTTGATAACCGCACGAATCCGGCGAAGCAGAGACTCTACGAGGTTGTGCATGTACTGAACATCGATTTGCTGCCACTCGTTCATCAGCCGGTCCCGAAGTTCCGCCAGAGTCCGTGGGTGTCTATACCTGCGCTTCACTTTCTGTTTCCAGCCTGAACAACACCTTCGACGCATTCAGGATTAAAGGCTTCAATGGACCTGCGATGTACTCGTCGCCTCCCATCATTGGAGAACAAACAAAAACGGGACTCATCGGGCCAAATTACACGTTTCCAATCTGCCGCAGTCCGGTTTTTGTGCCTCTGAGCCCATTTATAACGTGCCAATTTGTGACTTGCTGTTAACAGCGGCCTCTTCCGTGGTACCCTGCTCCAGATGTCCATCGCATGCAGTTCTCGTCGCAATGTCCGTTCGGAAATTGGTCGCTGGAGAACCTCATTGGTTTCTTGGAGCAATTGTTCTCTGGTTTGAAAACGATTTGCAGTTACTAGACGAGAAACATGGCGGTGGTCCCTATTGTCGAGAATTGTTTTCCGGCCACAGTTACGCCGTCGATTTTCAGTTGATTGCGAACTACACCACTCTTTGTAAACTCGCTGGACAGTACGCGTTGACACACCAACAAATTGGGCTACTTCAGACATTTTGTGTCCGTGGGCTCTGCCAAACACGATGGCTCCTTTTGCCACTTAGTAACGTCTGCCTCACGACCCATTTTGCAGACTATATCCAACACACACTTTGTTCTTCACCACCTCACGAAACAGATCTGATCCTGTGTGCTACGTCACCGCTACTTGTCACTTACCAATGCTACATCAGCGCCCTCTGTGTGACCTTGAACTTCCTACTATCGGTGCTATTAGGGGTGACTAATTTTTGTCCGGTGTGCTTATAACCATATATATATATATATATATATATAAACACTGTAAGAATGGTAACGACGTAATGTACTTCAATGAAACTATAATTGAATGTAATGACTTTATATATAATGTAAGAATGTACTTTAATAGAACTGTAAGGGACAATCATAAGCGAATGGAAGTAATCCATAATCGAAATCATAATTGTAATAAACCCAAACAAAAATGTACTCAGTCATGTACTTCAATTGTACTTGTGTACGACTATGAAATGAAATCGCCTTCAGAAATGAAGACGTGGCAAAAAAAAATAAGATTAGTTTTTATTTTTATTTTTTTTTTTTAAATCTTTATTGGAATCTTTCAAACATCTGATCGTGTTTAAAAGGGGGAAACTTAACCTCCAACTGCCGTTCCCCAACATTCAGGCTTATATATTATACATGTATTTGTAAAATGAGGACACTTCATTACGGCTCTCTGCTTTGGTCACTGCTAAGAGACTCCCTTGTTAGCAGCCTCGCTGCGGGGAGGGGGCAGAGGCCCCTTGCCTCTTTAATATTTTTAGATTCCGGCCTGAGCTATGGTCGAAAGAGGTCGAACCTCTACCCCTGTAAAATTCAGACCACTACCTGTAAATTTTTAAGAAGAAAATTACAGTAAGAGAAACTTTTTTATTTTCCCCCTCGAGTTGGGCTATCTTCAGAGGAATTTAGTCAAGAAAGTAGAAGTATCAGAGTATTATTGAAAGAAAAGAATTAACAGAGTGTCGACCCCATAAAGCGAGAGAAAAGAATTAGAAAGTTATAGAAGAAAAGTATATAGAAGAAATATCCGTTGCTTGCCTCCGTAACTAGAACCCCCGTCGATCCGAACCAACCCAGGGCCATAGACGGAGGGTTAACAGCTGGCGACCCTGCATCAGGATAAAAAGAAGATTTTAAGAAGATTATTTTAAGAAGAGGCCACTCTTTGGCCAAGATAGAAATTACCCTGCATCAGGATAAAAAGAAGATTTTAAGAAGATTATTTTAAGAAGAGGCCACTCTTTGGCCAAGATAGAAATTACCCTGCATCAGGATGAGAAGATTATTTTAAGAAGAAGATGATTTTAAGAAGAGGCCACTCTTTGGCCAAGATAGAAATTACCCTGCATCAGGATAAAACCATTTGACCGGCGTGTCACGACTTCTAGTTCGTAACATCCACCCTTGACCGGTGTGTCACGACTCCAAGTTCTCCACGCCTAGTTTTCATCCAAGAAGAAGTAGCCAGCAAGACGTCTTCAGGACACGTCTCTGAGGATTTTGCCAGTAGAACTTTTGTTAAGTACATTTTGTTTTTTTTAAGTAATTTATAAACACTTGAAAAGTCAGTATTATTAACAGTTAATAATGAGTATCAAGTCAGAATTTACACAAAACACAGTGAACATTTCAGACACCAGTGATACATTTTTTTAGTGAAACAGTAATTGTAACAGAGTTAAATGTAAGAGAAGTTAAATGTAAGACAGAGTTAATTTCAAAGAGAGTTAATTTCAAAGAGAGTTAATTTCAGAGAGAGTTAATTTCAGAGAGAGTTAATTTCAGAAAGAGTTAATTTCAGAGAGAGTTAATTTCAGAGAGAGTTAATTTCAGAGAGAGTTAATTTCAGTTATTTTCACTATTATATTCAGTATAGAATAATTTTATTTTATGTATCAAACATAATAGTATCGTACCTTCGTGTACATTAGAGTGAAATGTCGTTTACATTTTATATTTTTGTTTGCAAATTTTTTTCAATTACTGAATTGAATTGACTTGCAAATTAAGAGAGAGAGAGTTTATAGAGAGTTTATAGATTTAGAGAGATATTTGAAGTCAGTTTTCGTTGCAAATAAGTTGCAAGTCAGTTTTGAAGTCAGTTTTCGTTGCAAATAAGTTGCAAGTCAGTTTTGAAGTCAGTTTTCGTTGCAAATAAGTTGCAAGTCAGTTTTGAAGTCAGTTTTCGTTGCAAATAAGTTGCAAGTCAGTTTTGAAGTAAGTTTTCGTTGCAAATAAGTTGCAAGTCAGGTTTGAAGTAAGTTTTCGTTGCAAATAAGTTGCAAGTCAGTTTTGAAGTCAGTTTTAGTTGCAAAGAAGTTGCAAGTCAGTTTTGAAGTCAGTTTTCGTTGCAAATAAGTTGCAAGTCAGTTTGAAGTCAGTTTTCGTTGCAAATAAGTTGCAAGTCAGTTTTGAAGTCAGTTTTCGTTGCAAATAAGTTGCAAGTCAGTTTTGAAGTCAGTTTTCGTTGCAAATAAGTTGCAAGTCAGTTTTCGTTGCAAATAAGTTGCAAGTCAGTTTTGAAGTCAGTTTTCGTTGCAAACAAGTTGCAAGTCAGTTTTGAAGTCAGTTTTCGTTGCAAATAAGTTGCAAGTCAGTTTTATTTGCAAATAAGTTGCAAATCAGTTTTCAGAAGGTTGCGCCAAGAGGGACAACCAAACCCCAGAGATTTATAAAGATACTCGAAGTAGTTTCGAGTCAGTTTTATTTGCAAATAAGTTGCAAATCAGTTTTCAGTTGGTTGCATCCAAAAGGGATAACCAAACCCCAGAGATTTATAAAGATACTCGAAGTAGTTTCGAGTCAGTTTTATTTGCAAATAAGTTGCAAATCAGTTTTCAGTTGGTTGCATCCAAAAGGGACAACCAAACCCCAGAGATTTTATAAAGATAATCGAAGTAGTTTCGAGTCAGTTTTATTTGCAAATAAGTTGCAAATCAGTTTTCAGTTGTTGCATCCAAAGGGATAACCAAACCCCAGAGATTTATAAAGATACTTGACAAGCGTTCAAGTTAGATAGTTTAAGTTTCAGAATACTTGACAAGCGTTCAAGTTAGACAGTTAAGTTTCAAGAATACTTGATAAGAGTTCAAGTTACAGTTCAGAATACTTGACAAGCGTTCAAGTCAGAGAGTTTCAGAATACTTGATAAGAGGTCAAGTCAGAAGGTTGCGCCAAGACGGCCAACCGTCCCAGAGATTTATAGAAATACTTGATAAGAGGTCAAGTCAATAGGTTGCATCCAAGAGGGACAACCGCCCCAGAGATTACAGAAGCTAGTTTTGAAAAAGTTAGTTTTGAAAAAGTTAGTTTTGAGAAAGTTAGTTTTGAAAAAAAGTTAGTTTCTAAGTCCCAAGTCATTTTTATTTCAAGTCCCAAGTTATTTCAATGCAGTAAATTGGATTCAACTTTTTCTTTGTAAGTTAAGAGAATTTAATTTAAGAAAATGTAAGCTAAGAATTTAATTCAATCTTTTTTTGTGTTGTAAAAGAGAATTAAATTCAACCAGAATTGACCGGGTTGCGTCTTTAGTTAACCTTTCTTTGTTTTGTTGTAAGAAGGAAATGGACCGATTTGTCTTTTCTTTTTCATGCATTGTTACATATATAAATATATAGTCATGTAATTTATTATTTGTCACAAAACCGTTTTTACAATTGTTTGTAACGAATTTTGTAATTATTGTAATGTATATGAGGAACATGCCGTCCCTCCGTTTGTTCAACTCTTTTAATTTTTGTTCTAAGTAGTGTGACAAGCAATCTTTTAAAAAGAGCAAAGTGCTCACAAAAGACTTATTGTGAATTTCAAACTTATATCCCCCGCTTAGTCACTCAATTCCCCCGAATGTAGTACTCCAAACTTTGCTTTTTTATTTTATTTTTATTTTAACACCCCAACCCCAGTTGAACCCAGTGTCAACCAAAACCGTTTTTACAAATGTTGGTAACGAGTTTTATAATTATTGCGATTATATGATGACAGAAATAGTGTAATAATTAATCGATCATGTACCTAATTTATCTTGCTCTGTATGGTCGGGAAATTTACCCGTAGGACCGCACATACCCTAAATTTCAGTTGTGTTTATTCTTTTTTGTCATTTAATTTTAATAAAACTTCTACACAATAAAACATATGTATTTATCATATGCAAACAAGTTTTCAGACTAAAAATATCAAATAATTCAGTCTATCAACATTTAACGAAAGAGTATAATTTTTCTACTTAACATGCAAAAATTATTAAACCTTTTTAATATTTTTTTAGTATATAAAAATAATTTTTAATGTAAAATTTACCTGAAATTATTAAAAGAAAAGATTGTTCGAAATGCTTTCCTTCCATTTCAATAACACTTTTTATTCTTGGCCGAAACTTATCTAAGGTTCGATTTACTTTTATTTTTAAGAATATTATAAAATTATGTTTAGCTCATTAAAATGCATAAATTGATTTATATTTTTAACTTGTATTCTTAATTTTCTTAATTCAATTATCGTACCGATACTTCTGGTTAATTTTAATGGTTATATAGTTCATATATAGCTAGGAATGTTACTAGTCGAATTTAATTCCATCTTCAAAATTCAATTTTTAAACTGTGAGAATTACTTTCATCAATTGTAAGTCCTCTAAGTACATTTCATTTTATTACCTTAATTCGTGTAACTGATTTAATTAAATACTTAAATACTACCTTGAACTTAAAGGATTTTATAATAATAATGATAATAATAATAATAACAACAATAATTGACTCAAAAGATTTTATAACCCTAAACCCATCTTAAATTATTATACATTATTTTTAAACTTTGTTAATTCAAAAACCTCCCAAATCCCTACACATACACACGCATGTATGCGCACTATATATATATATATATATATATATATATATATATATATTGTATATGTATATACAAACCTTATTCTAAAATCATTCGATATCACAAACTATTTCATAGCGTGTAGGTGCTAACTCTGCTATTTATATAGTCCTAAGCCTTTTTGCTTACTATATATAAATTTTTGCTCAGGCATTTATTCAGTTAATTTAAGAATCCTCTCCGCTAATCTATCCCTCAAATTTATAAGATACACACTTTGTATGTAATACACACACATACACACTAGACCACAGGTCTACATCATCCATTACGTAATTCGATTTTTACCTACAATAGTCAATAAAATTAGTTATAGACTGCACGATCAGGGTAACTTTGGAAAATAATTTATATTTTTCCCTTTTACCTACTATTCAGTATGTATGTAATTTTCCCCACAGAAATTTTTTTTTAAATTAACAATACCATTCTTTGCCTAACTTAATTGTTTGTCTAAATTAATGTATTAATCCTTTTATTCTGTTTGCATAAATTAAAGTATTAATCTTTGAATTTTTTATATTATATAATAACTCACTTGTTCTGTATAAAAATTTGTAATGTAAAGAAAAAATTCGTCATCTAACTTGAAGTAGTTAGGATGTTATTTTCTCATTTGTATTGTATTAATGGTACCCTATTAGATTATTGTATAAATATCATTTTTAAAAGGGGAGAGCAATGTAAAAATGGACAATGAATAATCAATATTCATTTTTACATAAGAACCAAAATCGCTTAACGCGAGTTTGGATAATAATTTTACTTGTGGCTTCCTATTTTTGTTCGTGTCAAAACCCTACGATCTACCATACCTATGGTTTCGTCGTATCCATCTTTATTTGTTATAGAAGTTATTAATTAATTATGATTGTCTTGCATCTCACCCTCGTCCCTAGATTATGCATACACATTGCATATAACAGGATTGGAACCCGTAGTTGTACTTCTTAGTCATTAATGCCCACTCTTTGCCTCTAATTCGTTCTTGTAAATCTTCCTAATAATGATTTGTATTATACGTACAAAATTCAATAACTATGACGTCATAAAGTAACTTAATTCTCTTCACGTTTTCCATACCTTGAACACTGAATCACGTGTTTAGTATTTGGACATCTTCCGTATTGAATGTATGGTAAATTCTTTAATAATGATAATAATAATAATAATAATAATAAAAAGAAAAAAAATCTTCATTCTCTATACATCATTATTTATGTTGTTTCCTACCTATTGTCTACTGATACCTATCAACCTATCAGTCCATATTTTACGCGCGTCTATATTACGCACACAACCTATTCTGTTACTTACATGTAAAATACGTCCACATGTATTTTTTCTTTTTTCTTTTAAGTGCGTTCACCCTCACAAGACATTCATTAGGCTTACAGTAGTTGAGTGGTCGAATTCGCGAATCACAGCAGAATTGAACGTTTCTAAGATAAACAACATCTTTCGCTCTGATCCAAATTTATAACATATAATGTAATATAACATATTATGTTGTATATAAATTATCTTGTCATGTCTCATGTACTTGTGTTGTACTAATAACCATATATAATAACCATATATAATAACCATATATAATCTAACCATATAATCTGACCATATAATCTGACCATATAATCTGACCATATAATCTGACCATATAATCTAACCATATAATCTAAAAATATAATCTAACCATATAATCTAACCATATAATAAGCACACCGGACAAAAAATTAGTCACCCCTCTCAGAATGTACCTAATAACGTGTGACGGCGCCTCTGGCCTTGATAACCGCACGAATCCGGAGAAGCAGAGACTCTACGAGGTTGTGCATGTACTGAACATCGATTTGCTGCCACTCGTTCATCAGCCGGTCCCGAAGTTCCGCCAGAGTCCGTGGGTGTCTATTCCTGCGCTTCACTTTCTGTTTCCAGCCTGAACAACACCTTCGACGCATTCAGGATTAAAGGCTTCAATGGACCTGCGATGTACTCGTCGCCTCCCATCATTGGAGAACAAACAAAAACGGGACTCATCGGGCCAAATTACACGTTTCCAATCTGCCGCAGTCCGGTTTTTGTGCCTCTGAGCCCATTTATAACGTGCCAATTTGTGACTTGCTGTTAACAGCGGCCTCTTCCGTGGTACCCTGCTCCAGATGTCCATCGCATGCAGTTCTCGTCGCAATGTCCGTTCGGAAATTGGTCGCTGGAGAACCTCATTGGTTTCTTGGAGCAATTGTTCTCTGGTTTGAAAACGATTTGCAGTTACTAGACGAGAAACATGGCGGTGGTCCCTATTGTCGAGAATTGTTTTCCGGCCACAGTTACGCCGTCGATTTTCAGTTGATTGCGAACTACACCACTCTTTGTAAACTCGCTGGACAGTACGCGTTGACACACCATCAAATTGGGCTACTTCAGACATTTTGTGTCCGTGGGCTCTGCCAAACACGATGGCTCCTTTTTGCCACTTAGTAACGTCTGCCTCACGACCCATTTTGCAGACTATATCCAACACACACTTTGTTCTTCACCACCTCACGAAACAGATCTGATCCTGTGTGCTACGTCACCGCTACTTGTCACTTACCAATGCTACATCAGCGCCCTCTGTGTGACCTTGAACTTCCTACTTTCGGTGCTATTAGGGGTGACTAATTTTTTGTCCGGTGTGCTTATAACCATATATATATATATATATATATATATAAACACTGTAAGAATGGTAACGACGTAATGTACTTCAATGAAACTATAATTGAATGTAATGACTTTATATATAATGTAAGAATGTACTTTAATAGAACTGTAAGGGACAATCATAAGCGAATGGGAAGTAATCCATAATCGAAATCATAATTGTAATAAACCCAAACAAAAATGTACTCAGTCATGTACTTCAATTGTACTTGTGTACGACTATGAAATGAAATCGCCTTCAGAAATGAAGACGTGGCAAAAAAAAATAAGATTAGTTTTTATTTTTATTTTTTTTTTTTTAAATCTTTATTGGAATCTTTCAAACATCTGATCGTGTTTAAAAGGGGGGAAACTTAACCTCCAACTGCCGTTCCCCAACATTCAGGCTTATATATTATACATGTATTTGTAAAATGAGGACACTTCATTACGGCTCTCTGCTTTGGTCACTGCTAAGAGACTCCCTTGTTAGCAGCCTCGCTGCGGGGAGGGGGCAGAGGCCCCTTGCCTCCTTAATATTTTTAGATTCCGGCCTGAGCTATGGTCGAAAGAGGTCGAACCTCTACCCTTGTAAAATTCAGACCACTACCTGTAAATTTTTAAGAAGAAAATTACAGTAAGAGAAACTTTTTTATTTTCCCCCTCGAGTTGGGCTATCTTCAGAGGAATTTAGTCAAGAAAGTAGAAGTATCAGAGTATTATTGAAAGAAAAGAATTAACAGAGTGTCGACCCCATAAAGCGAGAGAAAAGAATTAGAAAGTTATAGAAGAAAAGTATATAGAAGAAATATCCGTTGCTTGCCTCCGTAACTAGAACCCCCGTCGATCCGAACCAACCCAGGGCCATAGACGGAGGGGTTAACAGCTGGCGACCCTGCATCAGGATAAAAAGAAGATTTTAAGAAGATTATTTTAAGAAGAGGCCACTCTTTGGCCAAGATAGAAATTACCCTGCATCAGGATAAAAAGAAGATTTTAAGAAGATTATTTTAAGAAGAGGCCACTCTTTGGCCAAGATAGAAATTACCCTGCATCAGGATGAGAAGATTATTTTAAGAAGAAGATGATTTTAAGAAGAGGCCACTCTTTGGCAAGATAGAAATTACCCTGCATCAGGATAAAACCATTTGACCGGCGTGTCACGACTTCTAGTTCGTAACATCCACCCTTGACCGGTGTGTCACGACTCCAAGTTCTCCACGCCTAGTTTTCATCCAAGAAGAAGTAGCCAGCAAGACGTCTTCAGGACACGTCTCTGAGGATTTTGCCAGTAGAACTTTTGTTAAGTACATTTTGTTTTTTTTAAGTAATTTATAAACACTTGAAAAGTCAGTATTATTAACAGTTAATAATGAGTATCAAGTCAGAATTTACACAAAACACAGTGAACATTTCAGACACCAGTGATACATTTTTTTAGTGAAACAGTAATTGTAACAGAGTTAAATGTAAGAGAAGTTAAATGTAAGAGAGAGTTAATTTCAGAGAGAGTTAATTTCAAAGAGAGTTAATTTCGAAGAGAGTTAATTTCAAAGAGAGGTAATTTCAAAGAGAGTTAATTTCAGAGAGAGTTAATTTCAGAGAGAGTTAATTTCAGAGAGAGTTAATTTCAGAGAGAGTTAATTTCAGAGAGAGTTAATTTCAGTTATTTTCACTATTATATTCAGTATAGAATAATTTTATTTTATGTATCAAACATAATAGTATCGTACCTTCGTGTACATTAGAGTGAAATGTCGTTTACATTTTATATTTTTGTTTGCAAATTTTTTTCAATTACTGAATTGAATTGACTTGCAAATTAAGAGAGAGAGAGTTTATAGAGAGTTTATAGATTTAGAGAGATATTTGAAGTCAGTTTTCGTTGCAAATAAGTTGCAAGTCAGTTTTGAAGTCAGTTTTCGTTGCAAATAAGTTGCAAGTCAGTTTTGAAGTCAGTTTTCGTTGCAAATAAGTTGCAAGTCAGTTTTCGTTGCAAATAAGTTGCAAGTCAGTTTTGAAGTCAGTTTTCGTTGCAAACAAGTTGCAAGTCAGTTTTGAAGTCAGTTTTCGTTGCAAATAAGTTGCAAGTCAGTTTTATTTGCAAATAAGTTGCAAATCAGTTTTCAGAAGGTTGCGCCAAGGGGGACAACCAAACCCCAGAGATTTATAAAGATACTCGAAGTAGTTTCGAGTCAGTTTTATTTGAAAATAAGTTGCAAATCAGTTTTCAGTTGGTTGCATCCAAAAGGGATAACCAAATCCCAGAGATTTATAAAGATAATCGAAGTAGTTTCGAGTCAGTTTTATTTGCAAATAAGTTGCAAATCAGTTTTCAGTTGGTTGCATCCAAAAGGGACAACCAAACCCCAGAGATTTATAAAGATACTCGAAGTAGTTTCGAGTCAGTTTTATTTGCAAATAAGTTGCAAATCAGTTTTCAGTTGGTTGCATCCAAAAGGGATAACCAAACCCCAGAGATTTATAAAGATACTTGACAAGCGTTCAAGTTAGATAGTTTAAGTTTCAGAATACTTGACAAGCGTTCAAGTTAGACAGTTAAGTTTCAAGAATACTTGATAAGAGTTCAAGTTACAGTTCAGAATACTTGACAAGCGTTCAAGTCAGAGAGTTTCAGAATACTTGATAAGAGGTCAAGTCAGAAGGTTGCGCCAAGACGGCCAACCGTCCCAGAGATTTATAGAAATACTTGATAAGAGGTCAAGTCAATAGGTTGCATCCAAGAGGGACAACCGCCCCAGAGATTACAGAAGCTAGTTTTGAAAAAGTTAGTTTTGAAAAAAGTTAGTTTTGAGAAAGTTAGTTTTGAAAAAAGTTAGTTTTTAAGTCCCAAGTCATTTTTATTTCAAGTCCCAAGTTATTTCAATGCAGTAAATTGGATTCAACTTTTTCTTTGTAAGTTAAGAGAATTTAATTTAAGAAAATGTAAGCTAAGAATTTAATTCAACCTTTTTTTGTGTTGTAAAAGAGAATTAAATTCAACCAGAATTGACCGGGTTGCGTCTTTAGTTAACCTTTCTTTGTTTTGTTGTAAGAAGGAAATGGACCGATTTGTCTTTTCTTTTTCATGCATTGTTACATATATAAATATATAGTCATGTAATTTATTATTTGTCACAAAACCGTTTTTACAATTGTTTGTAACGATTTTGGTAATTATTGTAATGTATATGAGGAACATGCCGTCCCTCCGTTTGTTCAACTCTTTTAATTTTTGTTCTAAGTAGTGTGACAAGCAATCTTTTAAAAAGAGCAAAGTGCTCACAAAAGACTTATTGTCAATTTCAAACTTATATCCCCCGCTTAGTCACTCAATTCCCCCGAATGTAGTACTCCAAACTTTGTTTTTTATTTTATTTTTATTTTAACACCCCAACCCCAGTTGAACCCAGTGTCAACCAAAACCGTTTTTACAAATGTTGGTAACGAGTTTTATAATTATTGCGATTATATGATGACAGAAATAGTGTAATAATTAATCGATCATGTACCTAATTTATCTTGCTCTGTATGGTCGGGAAATTTACCCGTAGGACCGCACATACCCTAAATTTCAGTTGTGTTTATTCTTTTTTGTCATTTAATTTTAAAAAAACTTCTACACAATAAAACATATGTATTTATCATATGCAAACAAGTTTTCAGACTAAAAATATCAAATAATTCAGTCTATCAACATTTAACGAAAGAGTATAATTTTTCTACTTAACATGCAAAAATTATTAAACCTTTTTAATATTTTTTTAGTATATAAAAATAATTTTTAATGTAAAATTTACCTGAAATTATTAAAAGAAAAGATTGTTCGAAATGCTTTCCTTCCATTTCAATAACACTTTTTATTCTTGGCCGAAACTTATCTAAGGTTCGATTTACTTTTATTTTTAAGAATATTATAAAATTATGTTTAGCTCATTAAAATGCATAAATTGATTTATATTTTTAATTTGTATTCTTAATTTTCTTAATTCAATTATCGTACCGATACTTCTGGTTAATGTTAATGGTTATATAGTTCATATATAGCTAGGAATGTTACTAGTCGAATTTAATTCCATCTTCAAAATTCAATTTTAAAACGTGAGATTACTTTCATCAATTGTAAGTCCTCTAAGTACATTTCTTTTTATTACCTTAATTCGTGTAACTGATTTAATTAAATACTTAAATACTACCTTGAACTTAAAGGATTTTATAATAATAATGATAATAATAATAATAACAACAATAATTGACTCAAAAGATTTTATAACCCTAAACCCATCTTAAATTATTATACATTATTTTTAAACTTTGTTAATTCAAAAACCTCCCAAATCCCTACACATACACACGCATGTATGCGCACTATATATATATATATATATATATATATATATATATATATATATATATATATATGTATGTATATACAAACCTTATTCTAAAATCATTCGATATCACAAACTATTTCATAGCGTGTAGGTGCTATCTCTGCTATTTATATAGTCCTAAGCCTTTTTGCTTACTATATATAAATTTTTGCTCAGGCATTTATTCAGTTAATTTAAGAATCCTCTCCGCTAATCTATCCCTCAAATTTATAAGATACACACTTTGTATGTAATACACACACATACACACTAGACCACAGGTCTATACATCATCCATTACGTAATTCGATTTTTACCTACAATAGTCAATAAAATTAGTTATAGACTGCACGATCAGGGTAACTTTGGAAATAATTTTATTTTTCCCTTTTACCTACTATTCATTATGTATGTAATTTTCCCCACAGAAATTTTTTTTTAAATTAACAATACCATTCTTTGCCTAACTTAATTGTTTGTCTAAATTAATGTATTAATCCTTTTATTCTGTTTGCATAAATTAAAGTATTAATCTTTGAATTTTTATATTATATAATAACTCACTTGTTCTGTATAAAAATTTGTAAAGTAAGAAAAAATTCGTCATCTAACTTGAAGTAGTTAGGATGTTATTTTCTCATTTGTATTGTATTAATGGTACCCTATTAGATTATTGTATAAATATCATTTTTAAAAGGGGAGAGCAATGTAAAAATGGACAATGAATAATCAATATTCATTTTTACATAAGAACCAAAATCGCTTAACGCGAGTTTGGATAATAATTTTACTTGTGGCTTCCTATTTTTGTTCGTGTCAAAACCCTACGATCTACCATACCTATGGTTTAGTCGTATCCATTTTTATTTGTTATAGAAGTTATTAATTAATTATGATTGTCTTGCATCTCACCCTCGTCCCTAGATTATGCATACACATTGCATATAACAGGATTGGAACCCGTAGTTGTACTTCTTAGTCATTAATGCCCACTCTTTGCCTCTAATTCGTTCTTGTAAATCTTCCTAATAATGATTTGTATTATACGTACAAAATTCAATAACTATGACGTCATAAAGTAACTTAATTCTCTTCACGTTTTCCATACCTTGAACACTGAATCACGTGTTTAGTATTTGGACATCTTCCGTATTGAATGTATGGTAAATTCTTTAATAATAATAATAATAATAATAATGATATAAAAAGAAAAAAAATCTTCATTCTCTATACATCATTATTTATGTTGTTTCCTACCTATTGTCTACTGATACTATCAACCTATCAGTCCATATTTTACGCGCGTCTATATTACGCACACAACCTATTCTGTTACTTACATGTAAAATACGTCCACATGTATTTTTCTTTTTTCTTTTAAGTGCGTTCACCCTCACAAGACATTCATTAGGCTTACAGTAGTTGAGTGGTCGAATTCGCGAATCACAGCAGAATTGAACGTTTCTAAGATAAACAACATCTTTCGCTCTGATCCAAATTTATAACATATAATGTAATATAACATATTATGTTGTATATAAATTATCTTGTCATGTCTCATGTACTTGTGTTGTACTAATAACCATATATAATAACCATATATAATAACCATATATAATCTAACCATATAATCTGACCATATAATCTGACCATATAATCTGACCATATAATCTAACCATATAATCTAAAAATATAATCTAACCATATAATCTAACCATATAATAAGCACACCGGACAAAAAATTAGTCACCCCTCTCAGAATGTACCTAATAACGTGTGACGGCGCCTCTGGCCTTGATAACCGCACGAATCCGGCGAGGCAGAGACTCTACGAGGTTGTGCATGTACTGAACATCGATTTGCTGCCACTCGTTCATCAGCCGGTCCCGAAGTTCCGCCAGAGTCCGTGGGTGTCTATTCCTGCGCTTCACTTTCTGTTTCCAGCCTGAACAACACCTTCGACGCATTCAGGATTAAAGGCTTCAATGGACCTGCGATGTACTCGTCGCCTCCCATTATTGGAGAACAAACAAAAACGTGACTCATCGGACCAAATTACACGTTTCCAATCTGCCGCAGTCCGGTTTTTGTGCCTCTGAGCCCATTTATAACGTGCCAATTTGTGACTTGCTGTTAACAGCGGCCTCTTCCGTGGTACCCTGCTCCAGATGTCCATCGCATGCAGTTCTCGTCGCAATGTCCGTTCGGAAATTGGTCGCTGGAGAACCTCATTGGTTTCTTGGAGCAATTGTTCTCTGGTTTGAAAACGATTTGCAGTTACTAGACGAGAAACATGGCGGTGGTCCCTATTGTCGAGAATTGTTTTCCGGCCACAGTTACGCCGTCGATTTTCAGTTGATTGCGAACTACACCACTCTTTGTAAACTCGCTGGACAGTACGCGTTCACACACCAACAAATTGGGCTACTTCAGACATTTTGTGTCCGTGGGCTCTGCCAAACACGATGGCTCCTTTTTGCCACTTAGTAACGTCTGCCTCACGACCCATTTTGCAGACTATATCCAACACACACTTTGTTCTTCACCACCTCACGAAACAGATCTGATCCTGTGTGCTACGTCACCGCTACTTGTCACTTACCAATGCTACATCAGCGCCCTCTGTGTGACCTTGAACTTCATACTATCGGTGCTATTAGGGGTGACTAATTTTTTGTCCGGTGTGCTTATAACCATATATATATATATATATATATATAAACACTGTAAGAATGGTAACGACGTAATGTACTTCAATGAAACTATAATTGAATGTAATGACTTTATATATAATGTAAGAATGTACTTTAATAGAACTGTAAGGGACAATCATAAGCGAATGGGAAGTAATCCATAATCGAAATCATAATTGTAATAAACCCAAACAAAAATGTACTCAGTCATGTACTTCAATTGTACTTGTGTACGACTATGAAATGAAATCGCCTTCAGAAATGAAGACGTGGCAAAAAAAATAAGATTAGTTTTATTTTTATTTATTTTTTTTTAAATCTTTATTGGAATCTTTCAAACATCTGATCGTGTTTAAAAGGGGGGAAACTTAACCTCCAACTGCCGTTCCCCAACATTCAGGCTTATATATTATACATGTATTTGTAAAATGAGGACACTTCATTACGGCTCTCTGCTTTGGTCACTGCTAAGAGACTCCCTTGTTAGCAGCCTCGCTGCGGGGAGGGGCAGAGGCCCCTTGCCTCCTTAATATTTTTAGATTCGGCCTCAGCTATGGTCGAAAGAGGTCGAACCTCTACCCCTGTAAAATTCAGACCACTACCTGTAAATTTTTAAGAAGAAAATTACAGTAAGAGAAACTTTTTTTTTTCCCCCTCGAGTTGGGCTATCTTCAGAGGAATTTAGTCAAGAAAGTAGAAGTATCAGAGTATTATTGAAAGAAAAGAATTAACAGAGTGTCGACCCTATAAAGCGAGAGAAAAGAATTAGAAAGTTATAGAAGAAAAGTATATAGAAGAAATATCCGTTGCTTGCCTCCGTAACTAGAACCCCCGTCGATCCGAACCAACCCAGGGCCATAGACGGAGGGGTTAACATATATATATATATATATATATATATATATATATATATATATACAAACACAGATCGGGTGAGGAGATTGGGGGGAATGGACGAGCGTGTGTTTTGGTTTATTTCCAACAATCTTCGCAAGGTTTCTTTTCCTTTCGTTTTTCCCATTGTTATTCAATTGTGGTATTTATAATAAAATAGGAATTAAGTGATTTATTGTGTAAAGAGCGTGTGTTTAAATTATTTATTTAATAAACAGATGAATCTTCTTAATTCCAACAATTAAAAGAAATTCTGTATTGATTAACTACCATCATATAAATATATTGTGGTATTTTGATTAATATATGGTTTTAAATATTGATATCTGGCAACTCAGCCGGATTAGAGATCTATAAAAGAGTGAGAAGCTGATGACGGAGTCATTCAAGCTCGGCTCCCAGCTGAGCAAGGACCTCTGGTCCTTTCTCTTTCTGGCCCTTTGGGGAAACCCCTTAGAGGCCTCTTAGGTTAGGTATACGAAAATACCTTGGGGGAGAACTCCGCCTCCAAGCCCTTGCAATCGGCAACAAAGGCCGATACTCTCTCTCTCTCTCTCTCTCTCTCCCTTCAGGTGTACCCCTCCCCCCTTGGCTCCTTCTAAGCCAACTGGCTGACTCAGCCAACTGGCTGATTAGGAGCCTATAAGACAACGCCTACTCGGCTGAAGTCTTAATATGCACTTGGCTCCTGCCAGGTGAACACCTCTCCTCCTTTCTCTCCTCCTTCTTTCTCTTGGGGGATAACGCCGCCTCCAAGTTTCCTTGTTGCGCCTGCAGCATCCCCCACCCCCCCTTTGCAGGGAATGTTTTTTTTGCAACACCCCACCCCCCTTGCAACATGTTGCATAACACCCCCACCCCCTTTGCAACAGGTTGCATATACTCCCACCCCCTTTGCAACACCCCACCCCCATTGCAACATTCCTGCACTCTTACCTTTTGCGGCTATACTACTAAAGTATAATAAAATGTGAGGTAAGGTGAAACGTGATGGGAGAGATTTTTAGAAGAAAGATATAATAATTTTAGCAAGGAGAAAGAAAGGAGTGCCTTCAGTAACTTTGGAATTTGTTAAGTTTTAATCGCTTTATAAATAAAAAGAGAGCATTGATTGTTTTTAATTCATTCTCCATATACCTTGTTTGATGTTCATGACGTATCTGATTGTTCATTATATTCTCGATTAATATGGTTGGAGCAGATTGTTTTGGAACCCTGAACATTAGGGAGCACATCTGTATTTCAAATGTCTTTAAATTTAAGTATACGCAGTTACTTGAAGATTCCTCATGTATGAGCATAATAATCACTCCTATTCATTTTTCTAATAATTCTCTTCTGGTTTATGATTAAATGATTGATGATGTAATCACATGCACTCCCATGTGCGGTAATATTGTATGTGAAATGTGGATAAACTAGAGAGAAGTATAGCGTTTTAAGTGTATTTGTGGGGAGGAAATATAATTTTTTTAATATAAACGACAATTTCAATGGTTTATTATCTATATTTTCAATATGTTGACGAAAGGATAGTTTCGAACGCAACTCCTAATAATTTCCCTTCAGTGATGCGCAATATCAAGTGCAAGTCGACAATAATATTGAAGTTTGGTGTTAATTTTTTTTGTGATTAGCAGGAAGTTTGTTTGCTTTTTATTTAAGGATAATTTATTGCCTTTCAACCACTTGCATACTCTTGCGATGTCTCTATTTACTATTTCGTTAAGGGATGCGAGACTGCTGTCTGAGTCTATCAGGAAGGTGTCATCCGCATTTTGGAAGCCTTTCCCGTTATGAGAATTGTGAAAGTCATTTATGTAGATCAGAAATAGTAGGGACCCAAAATGTTTCCTTGTGGAACTCCATGTGTAATTTTTAGTTCGGCGGTGATGATGTTATTATGTTTGATGTAGTGGCTTATGTTTATACTGGCTTATGTTTAGAGCAACGTTATTTACCCCATAATGAGATAATTTATAAATAAGTACGTCGTGGGAGATTGTATCAAAAGCTTTTGATAGGTCCATAAACACGAGAACAGAAGACTTTTTATTATTAAGGTTTTGATATAGCACGTCTAATACGGCTGAAATCGCGTTGCTTGTTTTATGGTCCTCTCCTAAAGCCAAATTGATACTTCGATATGAGGATATTTTCCTCAAAATATTTTGAGAGCTGCGTGTACACAAGTTTTTAAAATATTTTTCCTGATGTAGGTAGGATGGATATAGGTTGATAGTTCGATAGTTCTTATGAAAGCACTCAAAATATACTAAAGTTTTCAAAACGAAAGACAGCAACCTACTGATTTGGAGAACTTTAAAAGTGGCATTCAACAAAGACCTTGCGTTTTAGTACTCAAGATGACGACCTTATGTTTTGTGTGATGAATATCAGTATCTGCCGAAATGAAACTCACCCACCGGTACAAAATATCACTGATACAAAATAATACGAACGTATTAACCTCGATTGAAAGAAAGGATAATAAGTAAAAAGAACAACAAACTAATTTGAATTTTGCTTATATCTGTAACAAATGAATGAAAAAATAGGGTTGGGTACGATTCGATGTGGCCGACTCGATGCGACCCAACTCGATGTGGCCGACTCGATGTCAGGACAACTCGATGTGATATCCCTAAGGGATATTTTCGTTAGTTTTAACGAAAATATCACAACTTGACCTAACCAATCGTCAAGGGCGTACAGTTGACCTAACCGGGCATTCAGTTAACCTACATTAAATATATAAAGAAAATGAAATCGACTTGGCCTGGCATCGACTTGGCTTGACATCGAGTTGTCCTGACATCGAGTCGGCCACATCGAGTTGGGTCGCATCGAGTCGGCCACGTCGAATTGTCCCTGCCCCGATTAAATAGACATTTAACACAGTCTAATTTAGAGGATGAGGGCAGGAAAATAAAGAAAAAGAGAAGGATAACTGAAGGATGAAATTCGTTACTCAAAGAATAACCAGAATGCTTAGAATGGTAACACAGAAATTGGAAATGTTATATACGCACTGTAAGGAACGATAATAATAACATAATCCAATGACATAAAGAATAAAGGACTTATCTCTTCATTAAAAGTGGATGTGGAGAAAATCAAAGTATTAAGACCGGCCGCACACAGGATCGTCTTGCGATTCACGACTGACGACTTAGATCGTGACGACTCGAGTCGCAAGACGATCCTGTGTGCGGTCGGTTTAAGAGATTAAAATCCCCCACGAAGGAGAGGTGTTCATGCACTCTATATTTGATAGGGAAGCTATATTTTTGGGGCCTCTTTGCGAGTGACCCGTTGCCCACGCCGAGCTAACATCATGAAAAAGAAAAAACTATAGTGTTTGCCATTTACCATTACTTATTCGGACTATAGTGGATTTAATTTTCCTAGAAGAGTTCCTTGTTCCATACACGGTCTGTGTGTATCATGAAAAAACTTCAGTGGACCATTCTGAGTTCAATCCCATATATAATTATATATATATATATATATATATATATATATATATATATATATATATATATATATACACATTACAATTGAAATATAGTAGATATACTTTAAGTGCCAAGCGTACAGTTACATCAGTGTTGTCTAACCTTTTATGGCTCGTGCACCCCCTGACCAAATTCATTTCGGTCCGTGCACCCCCACCTCACGAATGTGAATGTTTATCAGAGTAATTTCTCCTTTTCGGAGCAGACAACATCGCAAAGGCAAAATGTAAAATAAGAGTATATCCCATAGACTTCTCGTGCACCCCTTCGTGCAACCCCAAGGTTTGCATGCCCCATCGGTCAGCGTGCGAAATTCACGCTGGCCCGTTGGCCCGAGACATGGCCGTAACTACCTATGAGGTCACCGAGGTCCGGACCTCGGTAATTATTTCCTAAAAAAAAAAAGAGACTGAACCGTTCTCCGTGTATGAAACGCATATTACCGCTTTTCTTTTGAAAAGAGGGAGCGTCGAGCGTTTTGTGTTTTGTGTTTAGTGTATAGCTTGGGTTGTGTTTGTAGATGTCATTTTGGTCTGAATTTTGCTCGTCCCGCCGCGCTCGAAAAAAATCTGGACCTCACTAATTTCTAAACCCTAGTTACGGCCCTGGCCCGAGACCAGTTGTTTTCACATCGGATCGGTAATTTTCATAAGACAGCTGGTCCAAGTGTTTTAAGTTAAAACGTCGCTGGCCACTCGGACCAGCTGTCTTATGAAAATTACTGATCCGATGTGAAAACAACTGGCCTCGGGCAAATGGGCCAGCGGGAATTTCGCACGCTGCTACCGGTTCGACAACCCTGAGTTAGATAAAACGTTTACATGTGTTACATAAAATAACCTTGAAGTACCAAATTTGGAGTGGGCATATGTTAAATAAAAGAGAAAGATAACAAGGAAAAAAATGGGTGACATGAGACCCAAATACTACCGTACCAAAAATGTTTATAGAGGTATGGTACTACCCTAGCCAAAAAATTAGACAAAAGGCAAAAAAAAAAAGAACATGTCAGCACTGAGTCAATTTTATGGATATGATCATCCCGCCATAGTTTGTCTTCCATCAATTCGTATATCTCTCAATCTCTCCAGTCCCACGAAATTTATCACTAGAAGTATTATCCTAACCTCTTCATGAAAGGTAGTACTGAGTATCTGAGGTTGTAGGCCGGGCCCGTAGCCAGGTTTATACCTTTAGGGAGGCATCCAAAACATTTGAGGGGGCACATAAAATGTCATCCTTTTAAGTGGCGAAAAAGCCTTCCCTATACCTTGTCTTGCCATAAAAATGTAGTGATAATAAATCTTGGACACATTTGGGTACTAATTTAATTAAGACTTAAGTACCATAATTATGTGCTTGATATTGAGGAATTAAAGGAAACTAACAATTATCATTTTTCCATATACATATTATCAGAAAATACTCGTGTATTAAAAATACCTCACAAAAAGCACAACGCGAAAACACTATACAATAATATAAAGTTAAGTAAGAAACAATGTAACACATCAGACCATTAGTTTCCGGGTTTGTTTTTTAAACTCTGACAAGATATCCTCTACTGAAAGTGTTGTCATTTCCTCCTCCTCAAATGCTAATTGAACTAGTTGACATTTCCTGGCATGGCTCATGCATCGTCTGTAGGGTGTTAATAGTCGAGTGACTGTGGAGAAGCTTGCCTCACACGTCGCAGTCAATGCGCCAATGGTCACAGCAGATCAAAGAAGAAGGTAAATATTCGGAAAGGCTGGCTGAAACTGTTTGAACCATTCCAGAAATTTGTCCAGCTTTGTACGTTGATCAGAATACTGTGGTTCATCTGGTAACTTTGACAATGTCATGCTTCTTGCAACGGCAGCCTCATGAGAGAGCAGTGCAGTATCAAGTGACACTCCTGTGTTTTCAAGTAATGAACATATTGGAATTAAATGATCAAATACCAGAAAATTATCACAGGAAGGTAACAAACAACACAATGATTTCACAAGTGAAGAATTGAATTCAGAAAATCTGCGATCCAACTCTGTTGTAATGTTGTCAATAATGTTAAAATAAATGGATAAAAATAGTTGATCATCAATGTAGGTGCCAGTTTGTTGTATCACCACTAATCGCCAAGATTACGTGAAAGCTTTCATATCACAACAGCATCCATCACAGCTGAAATAGGGAACATAATATACAATATGCAAATAATTACAGTTGAAGTAAATATCTAGGTAAGTAGAAGAAATACGACTGATTCACTGAAACAGTGCTTGGGGAGGCACAGAAAATTTTGGGGAGGCAGTACCCCTCAGTGCCTCCCCGTGGCTAGGGCCCGTTGTAGGGGGCGCTTTATTCCCAGTGGTGATACTGTGTGTGTAAATGGGTCGAGTGTGTCCCGTTCGTAGTTCGAGCATTTTACGCCCATCCCGTGAAGAATGAGGGGAAAATTGGTTTCTGATTGGGATGTAATTCACAAAATTGCCGAATAACGATACATTGGCACTTGATAATCGGCCAGTTACTGATGAAGGGACCGATTAATAAACCTTTCAAACTAAATGCAACATAATCGTATATTATGAATATCTCTGTAGATTACGTATAAGATGACCTTTGATGTGAACATTAATTCCTAATGATGTAATTCCAGGAAATTAAAATTATTTTTTAATTTATCACTTTATAATTTTATCTTTTAACGAACGTAATGTGAAATAAATGACTACAAAATTTTGCGAGTCATTTTCAATAAATCCTGAATTGTCTATAAAAGAACTTTTTTGATGTCTATCTTAGCTATTAAATTGGATAACAGTTTTGCTCATAATTGAAGATTTCCGACCCAGATTGAAGTTTATTGATGAAGTAAACTTAAATATAATATTGAAGAGGGTATCCCATATTTTATTCGTAATAATTTTTCAATTTTGGACTGTCAAATGGTGAAAGGGCTTCTAAAAAAAATTATCTAATAATTATAATTTGCGCTGATTCACTGAACAACAAATTGGAACTTTTTTTTTCCTGTTCCTCAAATAAACTAGTGATTCTGGTAGATTTTTGCACAAAGAATATGAATATGGATGCGAACTGTTTCCATCACCCACAATTTTTGAACAAATTTAATTTGAATTTTGTTTAAAAAACAGGAATATTTAGGTATAATTGGCAGCATTAGAACTACGCTTTTCGGAAGGTACTGCGGCCGAAGATGATACTGCTGTACTAAAAATGGCCAAAATAGCAGTTAGGTGAATTTCACTAATGGTGAGACCAGTGGTTTGCCAGCAAATGGGGGAGTACAACTAGAAACACTGGAACGGGAGTCGTCGTGCGGGATAATATATATATATGGGATTGAACTCAGAATGGTCCCCTGAGGTTTTTCATGATACGAACTCTTCTGGGAAAATAAATTCACTATAGTCCGAATGAGTAATGGTAAATGACAAATACTATAGTTTTTTCTTTTTCATGATGTTATCCCGACGTGGGCAACGGGTCACTCGAAAAGAGGCTCCAAAAATATAGCTTCCTTCACCAGCGATCTGCAAAGCAGATAAGATCCAGCTTTGGGACAAAATCTAGGGGTTACAGAACCTCAATATAAGGAAAGAACTTGTTGCATTCACGTCGGATTGAATACATCAAAGAAAAAGGGGTAACTATTATATTTTTAGCGAAAAAACAAAACTTAAACCTCAACTAGCAAAATTGAGCGTCCACTTTTCAATCCACATAACATGTCCGTTTCATGATGGGATTGAACTCAGAATGGTCCCCTGAGGTTTTTTCATGATACACACAGACCGTGCCCACGTCAAGCTAACATCATGAAAAAGAAAAACTATAATATTTGTCATTTACCATTACTTATTCGGACTATAGTGGATTTATTTTCCCAGAAGAGTTCCTTGTTCCATGCACATCTGATAGATTATTTTCACATCTGATAGAATACAAACACATCACTTCTCAACATAGTCTCCCTGTTTCTCAATACACTTAGTCCAGCGATCTACAAGCTTCCTAATGCCATCACAAAAGAATGTTTTTGGCTGTGTGCGTAGCCAGTCATGCACCGCCTCCTTCAGGTCATCATCGCCTTGGAATCGCTGACTTCTCAAAGCGTCTTTTAGTAGTCCAAACAGGTAAAAATCCGAAGGTGCCAGATCCGGACTGTAGGCTGGATGGTCGAGAACTTCAAATTTAAGTTCTTGAAGGCATTTTCTAGTCTGTGCAGCGGTATGAGGGCGCGCATTGTCGTATAACAGAATAACACCTTCCGACAATCTCCCGCTCCGTTTTGTGCGAATTGCTTGCTTTAATTCATTCCGAAGCATGTCAGAATACGATGCACTTGTTACTGTACTTCCACGCTCTAGATAATGTTCAAGGATAGGGCCTCGTGTATCCCAAAACAGTGTTAGCATAACTTTACCTGTTGACGGCTGCGCTTTGAACTTTCTTGCAACGGGAGATGTTGGATGCTTCTATTGCATGCTTCCACTGAAGTACCGCTGCATAGACTAGAAAATGCCTTCAAGAACTTAAAGTTGAAGTTCTCGACCATCCAGCCTACAGTCCGGATCTGGCACCTTCGGATTTTTACCTGTTTGGACCACTAAAAGACGCTTTGAAAAGTCAGCGATTCCAAGGCGATGATGACCTGAAGGAGGCGGTGCATGACTGGCTACGCACACAGCCAAAAACATTCTTTTGTGATGGCATTAGGAAGCTTGTAGATCGCTGGACTAAGTGTATTGAGAAACAGGGAGACTATGTTGAGAAGTGATGTGTTTATAATCTATCAGATGTGAAAATAAAATTGTGAAAATAAAAAGTGCGGATACTTATTGAATTACCCTCGTATATATATAACTGTGGGTGATGGACAAATTTTACTATTATTTTCGAAATCAGCCCTAGAAAGTCAGTAAGGAACACCGAACACTACCAGAGGAACATCATCTTCGTTGAACAGTGAATTACTTGTTCAAGATGCCAATAACCGATGCAGTGACAAATGTGCCAGTTAAGTTCATTAACAATTATTTGTCCATTAGCAATTATTTTAACCAGTCGGTAAATTCCTGGTTTCTAAATCAAGTATATTATTATTATTATTATTATTATTATTATTATTATTATTATTACTGTGTTTAGGGTAATGAAATTACCTGGTATTAATGTACAGTTTGGTTTTACTTTGGATTATTTATTGATGAGGGGATCGACTTGCCATTCTGTTGACAGCCATATTCTGGGTTATATTAAGTTAGGTTAGGTTAGGCTAGGTTAGGTTAAGTTAGTTTTTATTGTGTTTATGTTATGGTTTTGTCAATTCAATGAGTATACTGTGGGGTCTATTAGTGACATAATCTCACCTACTCTCTCTCTCTCTCTCTCTCTCTCTCTCTCTCTCTCTCCTCTCTCTCTCTCTCTCTTCCTTTTGGAAAGGAATAGTAGTAAAAATCATGTACAAGTGGTGTAACTTCCTTGGTTACCTTGGTTTTGCTCCCGCCCGAATTGTCCATTCTGACGAAGGTCAAGCTTGTTGCGTCACCTTAGACCTACAGCTTAACGTAAAATTCGAACTACGACCGATCACGGGTAGTCAGAAATTACAACATCCTCGCCCAGACTCGCTCTCACGACCTCCCGATCACCAGCCCAGCGTCTTAACTACTAGACTACCCAGGGCAGCAGGGCAGAGGCGGACTGAGCGGTCGGGCAATTGGGCATGGATCGAGAGTCCGGGCCATTAGGGGGACAGGCGGCCCCGGCCCACAGTCATCAATAAACAGTGAGGGTGTTCTCAATTGGGTCAAGTGTCTAATCAAACTGTAATATGAAAAAAATCGGATTTCAAGGGGCCCAGGACATCATTATGCCCGATAACCCAGGTTGCTGTCAGTCCGCCCCTGACCCAGGGTACCCATTTATCTACCAACCAATTTTATTATATGGAAGAATGAACAGCTGGGTTTGCTGCACCCCGCCTGCCGTCACCAGGAATCGAACCCGGTGCCGGTGGATCCGTAGTGAGCGAGATTTGTGCGGAACAAGAAAACTTACTGCAGCGATGTTAAGACTTTTAAATTCCAACAGATTTAAAATATGTACAATAACTTTTAATAACAAAAACAAATGTTTTAAGGATTTTATCCCCATTTAGACTATTAGCGAAGACCATAATTTAGCCTAAAAGACAGACATAAACACAACCACATTTGAAAACAGAGGTAGTAAATACCATTTAAGGAGAAGTCTCTACACGTGAGATGAGAACGAAACTAAAATGAAGCGCAAATGATACCAATAAAAATGGCTCCTTAACATTGTTTCCCCGAATTAGGGTTAGGTTAGGGTCGGTTTAGGGTTGGGTTAGGTTAGATTAAGTTGATTAGGGTTAGGTTAGACTTAGGTTAGGTTGGGGTTGTTAGGCTTCTCAGGCTTAGGGTTAGGTCTGGTTTGGTTCGTCTACGTTAGGTTAGGTCATTAGTGAAAAAAAAATGTCTGTAGTTTTTGTAAACGAAACAAGAAGTATTCATTGTCATTCTGCAAACGGTACATATACTATATATATATATATATATATATATACACACATACTGTATATAGCCACATTTTTCTCAAATGTCTATAGTAATATACAGTTTATAAGGTACAATATAATTAATTCAAAGCTAAATTTGAAAACTAAAATGTTTGATACTTTGTAGAGAAGTGAGTTGCGTTGGAGTAAATGGCAAATATAGTTTTGTCGAATTCGACGTGGATCACATTTTGTATTTATTGAAAATAACTTTATATTTAAATTCAAAAGGCAAATTTGAAAATTGTTTTCAACTGAACGAATACTTTGGATCCAATTTAGTTAAGTGAATTTTAATATTCAATTTATATTTTGTCGGCCTATTTTAAGTTTACTTTTGTACATCAAGTTTTTAGGAGAAAACTTTTTCCACAATCAAAGTTTCTTTACTGCCTTTAAAAAAAAAAATATATATATATATATATATATATATATATATATAGAGAAAGAGAGAGAGAGAGAGAGAGAGAGAGAGAGTTGCTTGCTTTTTGTATAAAAAATTTATATTCATACTTACGAAAACAGTAAAAGTTTAATGATTGGCGGTTTTATTTCTTCCTTTTCAGTCATACGTGAAAAGTCCAAAACATAAAAAGACTTCACAATAGTTTAACGTCTTTATACAAAAAGATAAATTGGATTAGAGAGTAAAATATGTCTTAGAAATGGACTTAAACTAATTAAGATTAAAATTCTCCTAAATTAAAAGAATATTGTCCTTTAATCATTCACGTCAACCATTAAAATAATTTTAATTTAATATTCATACTAAGGATTATGGAATTAAAGTTATTATAATAGGTTTGATTTGATGAAATAAATTTATGCAAATTCTAGAAGCTTCTCTAACTTTTCTGGAGTTGAGGAAAATGATGCCCTTCAAACGTCTCATATATCACCTTTTAAATCGTTTGTTTTGTATTCGAAAGTTTAATTTCAGCTTTATACGAATCTGTTGGTAGCATCATCACACTTAATGTCAGTTTCATTTCGTGACATTCTTCTCATTCTCATCTACGGCTTTCACGTTTTGATCCAGGTTAGTTTAGGTTGATGTTAGGTTAACGTTAAGTTTAGTTAGGTAATATTAATCATTTTTATTTCTAGTTTTGGACCTTTTCCAGTTTGTGTACCGTTTTTCATATAATTTATTTTTGATTGGTCATACAACCGCCGTCGATTATAACAACTTTTTAAGAGAGGTAAGTTCTTGATAACCTAACCTAACCTAACCTAACCTAACCTTCCCTAACCTTCTGTTTTACTCTATGCTGTTCCTAACAGAAGCAAAGAAACACTAGAAAGTTGCATAAAAGCCAACATTGTAGAAAACGGTACATAAACTGGAAAACGTCCCTAGTTTTTACCACAAATGAAAATGGGAATGACATTCTTTCTCAAAGGAAGAAACGCTTTTCTCAAATTTGGATTTCTCACTTTGTTCATTCTCAATTGCGTACCGCAAACAGGAATGGGAATGATAATGAGTGGGAAGTAACCATTCACAGAGAGAGCCGCACTTCCACCACTTCGTCGGAAATCCTTCAGCCAGCTTTTTTGAAGCACAACTTTCCATCCATTCAGTTTTTTCTTTTGGCAACTGTCTTGGTCCATTTGAAATTTAAATCAAACATAAATTATTTTGGACTTATTTCCCTTCAAATTTACTCAATGAAGCCTAACTGAAATCCTTGAAATTTTATTTTTAAATTATGCTTGAGTACCATATGCCAGTATTCAGTTATTCACGTTACATATAATGAAGTAATATAAACTTTCAATTTACTAACCGGGTTCGAATCGATGTCACTGAGACACCTATTACACCACGTATTACACCTATTACACCTTCCCTTCCTTCTTTAGGTAAAAAAAATATATTTGTATTTAAAAACTATATTATTCAGGAGAAAATTTTAAAAAATGCATTCGTTTTAAAACCAAAATAACAACATATCAATTATATTTATCGATAGCTGGATTATTTTAAGATTATGTTATAAATATTTGAATAAAACCTTAACATTTCTTAGCAGTCGGAACATGAATCTGTAAATAGTTTACAAAGATAAAACACGCATTTAATTTTCTTTATACAATTAATGCATGCACGACAACATAAGTTGCAAAAGACACACAAGAGCTCATTATATTAGGTCATCCCATAAGTAATGCGACATTTTTTAATTTTTTTTTTTTCCATTTTTATCATTATTTTACGGATAGAAATCAAACAACTCTTTGAAGTTATTTATATTTAAATAAATATTTATTTAAATATAAATAACTTCAAAGAGTTGTTTGATTTATATCCGTAAAGTAATGATAAAAATGGAAAAAAATAAAAAATAAAAAAATGCCGCATTACTTATGGGATGACCTAATATAAAGCAAATATTAATCACACGCTATACTGATAAAGCAATCCTCATTTTTGTTTGGATTTACAAATGCCGAGGTCAGAAATTAGAAATTTCGTCAGAAATTTCATAAATTCTCGTCTCAGGATTGTGGCTTTATAATCATTTAACAGCATTTGAATTTTCATTTCATGAAAAAAGTCAAAACACAACACTAAATTGATAGCTGTGTTTACAGCATAACCACAATTAAATGAAAATGGATCACCTGAAGATCAGGGCCCTCAGCCTTCTTTAGTTAGCTTTATAAGGCTAACTAACGAAAATATCACGAACTAACCTAACCAATCGTTAGGTCAACTGTAAGCCCTTGACGATTGGTTAGGTTAGGTCGTGATATTTTCGTTAGTTAGCCTTATAAAGCTAACTGAAAAGGCTGGGGCCCTGATCTTCAGGTGATCCATGAAGATTATTTATAACAAGGTCCGAAACACAGCCCATTTCTGCCATCTAGTGTTTGGAAGAACTAAATTCTGGCAAGAAAACGTAATCTACTTACGTTATATTTTAATATTTATTATTATTATACCGTTTAATATGCAATCTAATATATGATTAGTTAATAAATTAAGCATATATGTTCTATTTTTTTTAAATTAATGTGATAATATGCAATTTTTGTTAATATACTTCTAAATCATGCGAATGTGCTCTTGGCCAAAGCTTAGTTTTAACTACATACGCTAGGTGGCAAGCACTTAATATTCACTTGGGCGGGATAACGTTATATATAATACAAAATATCATCAGTTTCCTATCTTGTTATATGTATAATCTCAGGTTAAATGTACAAATGCGTCCTAATTCTTTACCAGTCAAAAAATGTTTTGAAAAAAGCAAAAAGGATGCGATAATTATTGTATCCAGAAATTAGAAAATTTTAGTCAGTTTATTAAACTTCCATTACAAGTATCTTCATTAATTTTTTTATTGTCACGTGACGAACCAAGATTCAGAATTAATTTTGGTTTTAATATAAAGAATATAGATAAAAAATATAAATAAAATATAGATAAAATATAGATAAAAAAGATAAACTTTGAACATGTATTCTTAAGTACATTGCCTGCTATACGGTGATAATAAACAGTTTTACGTATGTTTCATTAAACATTTAAACCATATAACATAAAATACACACGCACGCACACACACACACACACACACCGATATATAAACAATATTTAAAAATGGAAGCGAAGCCAATTCTTGAGAAGAAACATCGATAACAATAAAATAAATAAAGGGGACTGAGAAGAGCGGAAAGAAGAAGAAAGATTTCTCAGGTGTTGCCAACAGGTAAAAATGGGAAAAGTTTCAGAATAGATGATTAAATTAATAATAAGGTAAATAAATAAATAAAATGTATAAACAGACGTTATAAACAGCTTATTTTCACTTAGATTTAATAATAATATTGCGAAATTTGTCGAGATGGGTGAGCTGACAAAGTGTGCGCAAATTTCACACACACACACACACACACACACACACACAATTTGACTAACTTACAAAACTCCAACATTCCAACATCTTTACATTTTCATTCGGAGATAGTGGCATTTCATTCTTTATCCACGTCTGGATTGAATAGGTTCCATTTCAAATACATGCATTCAAAAACTCCCCCCGTTAAAGGGTTAACTTACTCTAAATAACGTAATTTATAAGGAGATTGTAAACACCAATCGACCAGGGAAGTACTCCGGGAGGGACGTTAGACAGACGATGGGGAGTTCTGGAACTCCCGTTTCTCCTGTCACTGTCCTCCTTAGCTGATCTTTTTCCGTGTCTCATCTACCCTGTGAGTAGTCCAGCATACTCCCAAACACACACTTCTCCTCCTATTCCTCACTACATCCTAGTGATGTAGCGGTTGTCATTTTTCATAGCTCTGCGGTTGCGGTTGCGGTTATGTACCCTATAACATCATAATATTACCTAAGAATAAACAACACAATAAAATATTGCCTTTTAGCTACCCTTTCCACATTCTACAATATAATTTCTGTAATCTAAACTGTAAAAAGTGTGTTTCCAAGATGCGGAACGAGGACTCAACGCGTTTTGCATCCCACCAACCACTTTCCCCAACCACCGCCCATTCGAAAGTGGTGTATATAATTATAATACGTATATATATATATATATATATATATATATATATATATATATACACACACACTATTTAATCCTTATATTTAAATTGAATTGCTGGGAGACTATTTCAAAAATAAAAGTTTTCAGCTTTGTCCGCCTTCAGCCTATTCCTTTTTTCGTCGTAGATGATCCCTGCTCCACTAAATAATTGTTCACTAGGAACACTTGAGGGAGTACATCCAAGGTATTTTCGAGCCAGTTTGCTCAAATTTTTGTATTTCTTTTGATTTGATCTCCACCAAGCCAAAGCATCTTCTTGTCCAATCCTTTTCTCTTTGTGATATTTCTCGATCATTTTAGCGAGTCTCTGCTTGACTCAGTTTCGGTCTCGTCATCATCACTACTGGCAGCCAATAGAGCACTCATTGAGTCCATTATTGTTATTGATTTACTCGTAGAAGCTGATGCCTGGCCTAAATCAACCAGTGGTTTCTTTACTGGTGATTCACTGGCTGTATCCGAGTCCCATGATGTTTGAGTCTTGTCCATTTCATCACAAAGAGGTCCCAATTTTTCCTGAACACCTTTTGTGACATGTGAAGCGGAAAAAAATTTTGCTTTTTACCTTGGATCCAAATAGGTAGCCAAAGAATACATGTCATTTGTTTCTAGGACATCAAATCTCCTTGCTAACTCTGTGTGCATATTATCTACTTCATTGTTTTGATTCCACGATCAGCTTCAGAATCACCACTTCGAAGTTGCAGCACATTTATCAAGGAAACGACGAGGGGAATAACCTCAAATATGGAAGAAGTAGAATACTCAATCTTTTTGTGATAACATCGAATGGTTCCAGCACAGCCACACAGTTTGACAAGAGAGTGAAGTCGACGTTAGTGAGTTGTTGCATTTTGGAGTTAGCAGCGCTATATAGACTCAGTGGTTCCTTCAAATTCAGTGTTCTCTGCATCATGTGATAAGTGCTGCTCCATCGTGTGGAAACATCATGAATGACTGTAAGTTTAGGTTGATCTAAGCATTTCTGAATTTTTTTAACTCATCCTGCGTCATCGTACAATGGTTGAAATGAGTAGCAATGGATCGAAGTTTAGCTAACAAGTCACTGATAGGTTTTTGTGAGGATAATCCACTTTTGATTACAAGTTGCAGTTTATGAATAGTGCAATCGATATTATGGACGCCAGTGAGAAACAAAGCTTTTATCATGTTTGCTCCTGAGTCGCGCATTCCACAATGGATGGATGAATGGGCAATATCCCACTTCTGAAGCATCTGCTCAATTTTTTCTGACAAGTATTCTCCAGTGTGGCGATCTTCAAGTGGCATTACGCTGAACATCAAACTGGTTCTCTTGAAGCCTTGATTCACTGCATGGCATGTCAAGGAGAGTAAAGACACTCTAGCAGACATGTCTGACCATGCATTCGTTGTCAATGATACTTTCGAAGGTACTTGTAGGTTATCTCCCCCCCCCCCCACCACCACCACCACCACCAATTTTGACAGAATATTTTCCTTAAAACTAACGAAAATATCACGACTTAACCTAACCAATTATCAAGGGCGTACAGTTGATCTATTAGTAAATATTAAATACTATTCCAGAAACAAACAATGTTATAATTAATGATAGATCAACTGTACGCCCTTGATAATTGGTTAGGTTAAGTCGTGATATTTTCGTTAGTTTTAACGAAAATATTCTGTCAAAATTGGTGTGGGGGGTGAGATAACCTACAAGTACCCTTTCGAATCTTTTAGAGGCTCAGGAATTTTGAACACTTTCTTTGAAACAAAGTCATAGATATCGTTGCACATAAAATCAGTGTAGAACTGACGCTGTTTTACTTTATACTGTGGAGCTGTTTCAGCCATGAATCTCATGAAACCTAAGTCCTCAACATGGCTGAATAGCAAGTCATCCATTATTATCATTTCGGCTATGCGATAGTCCAGTGATTTTGATTTGGAATGATTCGCATCCCAAATTTTGACTTTTTCTTAGCAACTTTCAATCGTCTGATTCTTTTCTTTCACTGCACACTTCATTTCCTATAGGGGTGTAAGAGACACTTTTGATTCCTTTTTCTTCTTTGACTGTTCATTAGCTTTATTTTCACACGATATCACTTCATTATATTCCTTCTTGTGCATTGAACGCAGATGTTTTTTTAAGTTAGTGGTACTCCTTCCCTTTCGTGAATAGTTCTTATTACATATGACACACTTCCCTACATCGTTTGACACTCTCGAGAAGTACTTCCACACTGCACTCGTAGATCGCTCCATAATGGTTGCACCACAGTCTAACACTTTACTAATGGGTTGAAGCACGTAATGTTACAAAGGTAGCACGGAGAGCTAGCGCAACACAACCACCCTCACTCGTGTCTGAACAGATCCTGAAGCTAGTGCTTTAGTTTAGTTTGTAACTTGGTAGTGAAGGTTGCCTAATTTCTAATAAAAAAAATTGAGTGTTTTTTATCTATTTTTATCAACAGTAATTATACATCATCATTGCTTTATTAAATATAATCAAAATAATGCTTTTCTAGCCACCTAGCGTTGATAAATGTAAGTTATTACATAATACATCTATCCATCCAGTCCAAGTAGCAATTCTAGACATGTCGCAATTAGGGCGTAGCAAACTTTTACTTTTTTGCACCCTTGAATGAAGGCATCAGGCATGACAGGAACAACATTTGGCGACGTTTATAGCATTTATAGCCATTACACTAGCATTTATAGCATTTGGTTGCCCTAGTAAGAAGATATCCTCAAACAACCGCAATAACCGCACTGACAAATGCGTTTGCGGTAACGGTTGCGGACAACCGCTACATCACGACTACATACACATGCATCTTACACACTGCATAATCTTTTCAAAATTAAAAAAAATAAAAGGCATCAACTTCAAGAGCCTCGGAGTCCCCTGGGGAGGAGATCATAAATGTCTCCACTTCTGGCTCCCCCGTTGGCGATATCGGGAACGCAGACCCGGTCAGCGGGGTTGGATCTGCTACCGCCCATTCGAGATGTTCTGGGCCTCTGTCTGATTCACTTTTCTTAAACTTATGCAACATTCGTGGCCTTTTCTCAAATTTTCAATCTGTTCAACACCACCTCTCTTCCTTTAAACCTCATCTTCTTTTCCTCACTGAAACTCAGGTGTCTGGGACGACTGACAGCAACCCCTTTTCTGTATCCTCTTACTTTCCCTATACTCAATTTCACTCCAAAGGTGGATGTTGTGTATATGTACGCAATGACCTAACTTGTTCTTGTATTCCCGAACTCGAATCTTCCGAATTCTGTACCCTCTGGCTACGGCTTACATGCCAATCTCAAACTAAATACATCTACACTGTTTATCTTTCTCCTTATTCTACTGACTATCCAAAATTCTTTGACTACCTCACTTCCAAAGTGGAATACATTCTTTCCCGCCCCCTTTGCTGAAATCTCCATTTCACGAGATTTCAATGTTCACCACCACTTGGCTTTCCTCCCATTTCACTGACATCCTTGGTGAACTAGCTTACAACTTTTCTATCCTAAATGACCTGGAGCAGATTGTACAGCACCCTACTCGTATCCCCAATCGCCTTGGAGATAGGCCCAATATTCTGGATTCAGTTCTCACCTCTCATCCTTCTTCTTACTCTGTGAAACTTTTTTCTCTGTTTGGCTTCGACCACAATCTTATATCTGTTTCCTGTCCTATTGCTCCAATTCGGCCTTTGGATCCTCCCAAGAGAAGACACCTTTGGCACTTCGGCGCTGCTGATTGGGAGGCCCTTAGGCAGTACTTCTGTGATTTCTCATGGAATTATTACTGCTTCCGTGGCCGGGGCCCTTCTGAGTGTGCAGAGCGCATCACAGAGGTGATTCTCTCGGGCATGGAGGCGTACATTCCATATTCTATTCCTACTACTAATGCAAAAAAACCTTGGCTTAACTTTACTTGTTCTAATGCTCTCCACAACAGAGAGGAGGCTTTCAGAAGGTACCGTCGCCATCCAACTCCTAACTCTCACTCAGCTTATATTTCTGCCGGGAAACGTGCAAAATCTGTTCTTCAACTCACCAAAAATTCCTTCATCCGACAAAAATGTGAAAATCTATCCGATTCTAATTCTTCTCGCTCTTTCTGGCTTCTAGCTAAGAAACTCTTTAACAACTTTACTGCCTCTTCTTTCCCTCCTCTTTTCTATTCCGACGGCTCAGTTGCCATCTCTTCTCCTGACAAAGCTGAACTCTTCGCTCAAACTTTCACTTACATTTCAACCATGGACGATTCCATCCCCTACCCCTCTGACTTTATTATGTCTGAAATTAGAATCTCTTCCAAAGATGTTTTTTCTGCTCTATCTGGGCTCAACTCTAGGAAGGCGTATGGTTCTGGTGGTGTTCTTCCTGTTGTTCTTAAGAACTGTGCTTCTGTGCTGACACCCTGCATAGGCAAACTCTTCCGTTTTTGTCTTTCATCTGGTACTTTTCCTTCCTGCTGGAAGTTCGCTTTCATTCAGCCTGTCCCAAAGAAGGGTGACCGCCCTCAACCCTCCCACTATCGTCCAATTGCTTTGATTTCCTACCTTTTCAAAGTTTTTGAATCTATCCTTAATAGGAAGATTCTTAAACACCTTTCTTCTCACAATCTTCTTTCAGATCGTCAATATGGATTCTGCAAGGGATGCTCTACTGGTGACTTTCTTGCATATCTCTGACTCTTGGTCATCCTCCTTTCGGGATTTTGATAAAACGTTTGTTATTGCGCTAGACATTCTGAAAGCTTTTGATTGAGTCTGGCACAAATCTTTAATTTCAAAACTGCCCTCCTTCGTTTTCTATCCTTCTATTTGTGCCTTCATCTCTAATTTCCTTTCTGGCCGATCTATAGCTGCTGTTGTAGATGGCCACTGCTCTTTTCCTAAAGCTATTATTACCAATGGTGTTCCTCAGGGTTCTGTCCTGTCACCCACTCTTTTCCCTTTATTTATTAATGATCTTTTAATCCGCACTTCCTGTCCTATTCACTCCTATGCCGATGATTCCACTCTTCATTTCTCCACCTGCTTCCCAACGTGTCCCTCACAGCAGTCGCTTCATGATTCGCGTAGGACGGCTATGGGACACCTGACCTCTGATCTTTCTGCTATATCTGATTGAGGCAGAGAAAATCTTGTGGCTTTCAATGCCTCAAAAACTCAGTTCCTCCATCTCTCTACTCGTCACAATCTTCCACACGACTATCCCCTTACCTTCAACAATACACAATTCAATCCTTCCTTTTCTCTTAACATTCTTGGCGTTTCCTTTTCTCATGATCTTTCATGGAAAGATCACATATACTCTCTTTCTAAAGTAGCTTCTAAGAGGTTAGGTGTGCTGTACCGCCTCCGCGGTTTCTTCACCCCCACTCAGTTGCTATCTCTGTACAGGGGTCTTGTTCGCCCCTGTATGAAGTATGCTTCTCATGTGTGTGTGTGGTGGTTGAACCCACACAGCCGTACTTGACCGGGTGGAATCAAAGCCTTTTCGTCTCATCAATTCCCCGCTTCTTACTCATTGTCTTCAATCTCTCTCTTCCCCGCAATGTTGCCTCACTCTCGCTTTACTATCGCTATTATAACGGACATTGCTCTTCTGAATTCTCTAACAGCATGCCTCCTCCTTTAAGGAGATCACGCAGTACCAGACTTTCTACACTTTCTCATTCCTATTCTGTCCAACTCTCTAATGCAAGGGTTAATCGGTATTTTCAGTCTTTCATCTTCTCAACCGGTTAACTCTGGAACAATCTTCCTCAATCCATCTTTCCTCCTGCCTATAACCTCCCATCTATCAAACGCAGAGTATCTAGGCATCTCGAAAACCCCCCGGGGCGCTTTTGCGGGCATTTACCCTTGGCCCTCTCCTCCCTGCATAAAAAAAAAATCAGGCTAATACTGAGTTTCAACGCCATCAGATTGCAGAGATCCGCTTCCTTCGTTTATCGGACCAATCAGGGTGAGTAACATCCGGGTTAAGTTACATTAGGTTAAGTGGTCGTTTTGGGTTAGTTATTTCCCAAGTCACCAGCTGTCGGTTAATCAGGGGTCCAAAACAATAGGAATTTCGCGAAACTCAGTATTCATTCTTAATTAATTTAACTTTAATAAACCCAATTTTAATATATCTTTTTCACGTGAGATTTAACGCTTTTCAGTGAAGAGACGTCTGAGTCTAATGTTGGCATCCGTATGTTCATGCTGCGATGGCTCAGTGACTCAGAGCTGGGCACTTCCGCAAACACTTCCGCAAACCGCAAATTCCGCAATTGCGGAAGATGTTTTTCGTTTGCGGATTGCGTTTGCGGCAAAGTCATCGCAAATTAGTGAATTTGCGTTGCGGATTTGCGTTTGCGGAAGTGATTTTGAGTTTGCGGATTTGCAATCGCAAATCCGCAAACTCAAAATCACTTCTGCAAACGCAAATACGCAAACGCAAATTCACTAATTTGCGATGACTTTGCCGCAAACGCAAATCCGCAAACGAAAAACATACTTCCGCAATTGCGGAATTTGCGGTTTGCGGAAGTGTTTGCGGAAGTGCCCAGCTCTGCAGTGAGTCAGTGTGTATCCTGACATCGTTTTGTAAGATAGCTAAGAACACACACACACACACCCACACACACACACACACACTTTATAAAAAATCCATAAATCTGACGTTATAATATTTTCATTATATGTAAAAATTTTGAAAAGCGTTTTGATTGAAGTGCATTTACTTTTGATCAACAACCCATCAACCAAGAAATGAGAAGTTCCGTAAAC